>VZRH01001693.1:1552156-1701586 GCA_013397555.1 Urocynchramus pylzowi | reverse complement strand
TATAAAAGGGTACAGCTATCTCAATAGTTCCAACTAAATGTTTATTTTTTTTTAAAGTTCCTTACAATTTTAACAAAAGTTTAAGCACTAAGCACACCAGCAGATTACTCCTGCAAGTTTAATACCAGCTGCTGTATACTTTCTGTTTGATATTCTGAAAACAACATAATTTATCATTTTTACTGGTTTATTACTTTAGAAGATCTACATTTTTCATTAATCAGTGTTCGAGCAAGACACTAATCATAAAAACATCTGAGACTAATATAAGAAAAATGGAAATAAGCACCTCTGCTATAAAGACCTGAAGAGGTCTTGGAATGCAAATAAAATAAACATAAGAAAAATCTGCATAATCTCCTGAAAGCCTTATGGAGGCAGAGAATTCCAATTTTCTGACATATTCTGACATGATGAGTATAAAAACTGTTCAAGACACTACAGTATAGCTGAGTATTTACAGAACAAGGATCTGCAGTCTATAAATAATAATTTTTATTTTATATCAGTTCTTGTCAAAAAAACAAATTAAAACATCATTACCTTTATTAGGAGGTAGAAGGAGTTTTAATTAAAGGGAAAATTTGCTATGCATATTAGGAAAAAAACCTATTGATAGAACCCTTGCCAACCAAACTATAAAAATTGAACCAGGGCTATATTCTGGACACAAGAAGTAAAAACCTTCTGAAGCAACCACCAGACAGTGTTACCTAATGTAAGAGAAGACACCCCCTTAAACCTGTTCTCATTTGTCACTACTCTTGTGAACAGTTTGAAGCTCAGATTCCTTTAATTTATGTTTATACTGTCAGTATTTTAATTAGTGTTGCAACCACAGGAACAGATACTTCCTGAAGCTATTCAGACACAAGAGGTCTGATGCAGGGGTATCTTTCACTCTCCATGGGCCATGGCTCATCTCTAACTCCTGGTCTCACTGGTATAGTGGCCTCCTCAGCTGTTTATTGCTCTCTGAGTCTGATACTGAAAAGTTCTGCATGCTAAAATTGAGTGCAAGCATATTAAGCAAGATACTGAGTAATGAGTTTCTAATTTATGTTGCTTGGATGCTAGAATGCTACAGCACATGTCTAATTATATTTTTATCAGCTTTAGCTAACTCACTAAGTTAACAGCTAGCCCCAGGTGATCAGTGCATACAACCAACCATGTTGTGTGTAAATAAAGGAGCACTAAGCAATATGTTTGTTGTCAAAAAAGTGCTTCAATTATTAAATGGCCTCTGATGACACAAGGGCAAAAAGGTGTCTGTCTGGATAGACTTTCAGAGGCTAGTTTGTGAGTTCTGACAATTTCTTCTGGGAAATTTTTCTCTCTGCACAAGCCTATTTTTTTCATTCCTATTCCTGGTGTTCTTCCAGGACACCCTTCCTTCCTGGATATCAAAATGTCCTCAGTTTCCTTAATTTCATGGTATTGAGTGTGGCTTTGATCATGCTCCTACTTTGTTCTTCAGTGTGACTCATTTTCTCACTTCTGTGCTCATAGGTTCACCTACAACCCAGACCTTATACTGGGAAGATCTTTGGCTACTCCAGCTCTTCAGCATGTCATGTCCCACCTTCAGCATGTCATGTCCCACCTTTGGCTCTTCCCCAGCTCCAGCCTGTCCAGGACCATGGCTGGACACCACTGGTGTGCTCCAGATAAAATAATTTTCCATACCAAATATAGTTCATGCCATATTACTGAAAGGCTTTGGGAGTTACCACATTGAATCTAGCACTTGCCAGAGCTGCTGTGCCTCAGAGATTCCCAAATTCTGTCTTCATTTGAAATCATTACCAAATTATTACAACTTGTATTAAAGCTTAATGTATCAGTGAGGATGAAACTTTGGTGTGCAAAAAGGCATTTTGATTTGCCTAGTCATGACAAGAAACTAATGCAAGAGAAACCAAATACAGTTAAGTACCTGATGAAATTCAATAAAAAAAAAACCTTTCAATCACATTTTGAGCAACACCAATAAACTCGCCCGTGTGGTTAAAAAGAAAATAGCTTCCTGTTATTAGGTTTTGAGAGTAATTATTAAGTTCAATTTTGAATAACTTAATTCTATTAAAAAATTATGAGTCCTTCCAGCCTTTCCAGCAATATGTTTTTGTTCAGGAAAGCTTGAATTGCAGCCTGGGATTTGAAAAGTGGTGGGTAGAGGAGCACCATTTAGAGTAATGGGAAACTAAAATAATCTCTCCTTGACTAAAGAAACTACTACTGTAGCTTCAGACATTGAGCCATGTAAACTAAGATAGTAAGGGTACAAATAGCAATCTTCTCAGGATTTTCTGAAAAATGCATGTTATGTAGAGGATTCTACAATTAGCTTTATCCAGACATCCATCTGGATCTTTATCCAGGCTCACAGAGCTTCAAGTTGATAAAATTGCTTGTACACTAATGATTCAGCCCTAATCTGCAATCTCAGCATGTACTGTTAGTGAAGAATAGCTGGGTTTGTGATGTGGCTGGAAGAAGGCCAAAGAAAACTGCAGTCTCTCAGGAGCTGATGGCTGGCACTCAGAACTGAGTGTCTCTGGTGAGCAAATAGTACCCCAGCAAGGTGGAGCATAAAGCCCCACTGCTGGAGACACCCTCTTCTGAAAAAATGCTGAACTCTTGGAACCCAGAGTGCAAATCTCCTAACAGTCCTGGCAGAAGCAAAGTGTCCAGCTACACACTCCAGCTGCCTAACACCCACTCTTTCACCTCTCATTTTTTTCAAAAGGTTACTGCTCAGGTGACTTGCTGGTTTGTTTGAGGATAAAACTTACTGCTGTTTTAGTTATCTGCTATATTATTAAGTGATGATTTATGAGAGGTTTTAATGCAAAAACAGCTTAATTGCTCCTAACAAAAACCAATCCTTCCAAAGAAACAGTGAGAAGTGTGTGGGTATTTCCAAAGCAGAGGCAGTACTGCAGGGAGGAGCAGTTGAGCTGAGCTGAACCACTCAGGGGCTGCCAGTGGGACTGGTTGGGCAAAGAGACCATAAATGGAATGATGATTTGAAGGGAAAAGCATAAAGATGGTTGTGCAGGAATGGGTGGAAAGGATGGCAGAAGAGGATGCTGCTAGGAACAGGCTGGGAGGAGCAGGTGGTCGTTGGAGAACATGGTCTCCCAGAGCCTGGCAAAGCACCTGTAGTTACACAAACCCACAGAATCACACAATTGTTAGGATTGGAAGAGAATTCTAGAGATACTCTAGCCTAATCTGCAAGCCAAGGCAGGGTCACTAGAATAGGTGACACAGGCATTTTTACAGGTGGATTTTGGATATCTCTGCACAGGGAGACATCTCTCCCTGGGTGGCTTGTTCCAGTGCTCTTCTACCCTCAATGTGAAGAACTCCTTCCTCATGTTGAAATGAAACTTCTTGTATTTTAGTTTATGGCCTTTGCTCCTCATGTCACTGGGCACTGATGAAAAGAGCCTGGCACCATCCTCTTGGCACCTGCCTTTGAGGTATTTATGAGCATTGATGAGATCCCCTCTCAGTCTTCTTCCCTAGACTGAACAAGCCCTGCTCCCACAAGTCTTTCCTCACAAGAGAGATGCTCCAGTCCCCAGATCATCTTTGTGGCCTCTGCAGGACCTGCTCTGGTAGTTCCTTGTCTTTCCTGTACTGAGGAGCCAGAACTGGACACAGCCCTCCAGGTGTGGCCTCTCTGGGGCTGAGTAGAGGGGCAGGATCACCTCCTTCAACCTGCTGGCCACACTCTGCCCAATGCACTCCAGGATATCATTGGCCCTCCTGGCTCCAAGGCCACCCTGCTGGCACCCTGTCAGCTGGTGATCCACCAAGACTCCCAGGTCCCTGTCAGCAAAACTGCTCTCCATCATGTCAGCCCCCAACCTGTGCAGGAACCTGGGGTCATTCCTCTCTTGGTGCACAACCTTGCACCTTGTTGAACCTCACTAGTAAGTTTCTCTCCACTTAATTCTTCAGTTTGTGGACTGCATCATATTTATAGTTGGTTAATTTTTTGTTGTTGTTGTTGTTGCTTTGGGGTTTTTTTTGTTGTTTTTTTGTTTGTTTGGTTTGTTTTTTTGTTGTTGTTGTTGGTTTATTTTTCCTTTTTTTTTAAAAGAAAACCAGGAGCACACAAATACACCTAAAACCACAAAAAAATGCTTAAGCCACTATAAAAATTCATCAAAATTAAGAGCTCAGAATTTAGGAAATGCGTTTGGGGGTATTTGTACAATGATCCCAAGATGCATATACAATAAGATTAAAGAGGATTGATAGTTTTCCAGGACATAATTAACTAACTTCATGAACTGCTCATTTTTTAAAGACTGAAATGGGTTGCAGAGCTCTGTCAGCCTGAATGCTGAATGGGATTAAGTTAAGATGCAGTCAGGAATGTTTCCTGCCCTTTACACTGACAGGCTCATAGGACTCTGGAATCAAACACCTGAAGCTGGCCAGCTGTGCAACTTGTCTCAGTCCTACATGCCCAGGTCTCCTCATGTCTCTCATTTCCCCATTTGTTCACACCAGAATCAGGGCTCCCATATCTCTTTTTCAGGGTTCCCTGAGCCCCCACCCACAAACCCTTTAGTTTAGATGGGAAGGTGTAGAAGTATCTCTGCTATGTAAATAAGATTTGAACAGCTTCTGCTCCCGGTGCAGAGGTTTCCAGGGATAGCTTTGGGGTCTCTTTTCAGATCATTGTATTTTCAGATGCCTTTAAGGCTTTAACATTAAATGCTTTTCTTGCCTTTTACATCTTCTCATTTGTTGGAATTTTGAAAACTCAAGTATTTTAGAAAGGTGAAGATACTTTGTTATTTAATGTCTGACCTTTAGCTAGCTCCAGCTATGGCAGTCTTAAATTACCTCAAACTTCACTATTTATTTCAGCTTTATCCAGTGCACAGGATAGATGGAAGCTACTTAATAAAATAGTACTTGATACTTGTTTTATGTTTAGTCATTTATTTCATGACCCCTTGGGAATTTATTGCATACTGCCATGAAGAGAAAATTAGTATGGTCAGAAGCTTTTCAAGCTTTTCATCACTGGATCTAAATGTTTCACAGAAACTAAAGAGTGATTTTTAATTATGTAAACATTTAATAGCTGATAACATCATGGCCATTTTCCATCTTTCATGTGTTTTGCTTTCTAATCCTTTTTTTAAAATAACTAGTGCATGTGCTTCAGAATCTAAGAGTTGCATTCATCACACTTTGAAAAATTTCATTACAGAAGACTATTCAGCATAAAATAATAAATAGGTGATCAGACAACCTAAAAATTATGGTAAGGTTTCTACTACATAAATATAAATCAAATAGTGCTAAAAATCAGCATATTTTCAAGCAAAAGCAAACATAAGTGCTAATTGGGCCTAGAACATGCATACATCGTAAAAAACAGCCCTCCAACAGACATTACAAAAAGTTTTGGAATTTTTTTTTTCTCCTTTTTGTCCCCTTCCCTGTACTGTAGAAAATAAACAGGTTTTTAAGTCTAGGCAGGCCAGCCCGTAACTCAAAAGCTGATATTGCTGGGCTGAGATTGATTTACATCTCTCTGTAGAGGCACAGTTAGGCACTGTATCTTAAAAGGTGGGTGATTGCCCTTGAGAGAACTTTCTACACAGCAATTCAACAAAAACAAGACACATAAAAAGACTTTTAAAATGAAAGTGACTGGAAACAATGATCACTCATTAAAAGACTTTATTTTATTATTTTTTAGTGTTGTTGTTTTTTCCCCCCCAACTCACAAATGGCTGGAAAAGAATGGTTGTTTAAATTTCCACAGGGGAAAAATCACTCATGAATATAAGATACAATAAGTATACATTCAAATAAGACAAAATTAGGAATGGAAGAAACTTTCATTCTTCCTTTAGGCTTAAATTCCAAATTTAGGCAAGAAATTGGAGATAGTGATGGTATGAAATAATTGTACAACAGTCTGGGATACTCAAGGTAGAATCAAGCCTGCTCCTCACTAGGGCTTTAATCAGCCTTTAAGAAACCCAGTTTCCTCTTTTGACCATGATCCAAACTGTTGTCTCCAGTGGGACAGTTTTTAGCCATGTTCTGATAACAGATGGAAAGACTGTGCCTATAGATACCCAAGTTGTGGACCTACACCTCAGTGTCCTATAGTCAGATGTGAGAAATCTGCTACTGTCTTGACTGCTTCAGCTCTGCTGAAGTTCAGCATCCCTCTGTCCAGTCATCAGTCTGTGTCTTCCAATTTCTCTTTGGGGGAGGTTAGTAGGAATGGCTGCCCATAAGAGTCCAGCCATTCTCCTTGTACAACCACTAGTTAGACCCTGTACCTGTTGTCCAATGTGATATTTTTTGCATTTATTTCTATATTATGGCAACATTTAAACAAAAAATTAAATACCTCAGTACAGAATTCTTGTTTGTAAGCATTTTTTAGCATATTGAATTGAATTATTTTCTTATTACAACCCTGCATATGTGTATGCTTATTTACTGCAGCATAAAAACCAGTTTACTGACAGCATCTTCCCTGAATGTTTGAAGACAAAAAGTGATCTGTATGCATAATTAGTGAACATTTTGCATTTATCTTAACATAGATTATTTTGTTAATATTTTCCATTAAGCTATTTTAAATCATTCTGAGATTCTTCATTTTGCCTGTTAGATTTGCCTAGTTAGACTCAGTTAGCCTCAATAATTTCGCATTCTCTTTATCTCTTCCACTTTATTCACTGGCTCTTCCAGGTCAGTAGTAAACATTCACCATCACTATTCCTCCAAGACTCGCAGGAAATCTGCATTTTAACCTACTTCTGTTGCTTTCTCCTGAGCTATGACTGATGTTTGTGTGTCACCAGGCATCCTCAGCACCTCTCCTGCCACCCCCCGAGCAGCACGTTCATTAAGCTGTGTAGGCTGCTGCCATGCAATGTGCTTTGCAGAGTAGGGCCCCAGGGACCATGGCATCCAGATGTGGAAGCAGCAAAGCTCCAAGGCCCATGGTGGTGTATTTAAGGGAGGATAAAGTGAAGGCAAGAACGCTGCAAAAAGAAGTTACACAGCCCTCTGCAAAAACAAATAAACACAGACCAAACACCACCCCAGTTCCTGAGTCACATGTGATTCCCCTGGCAGCTTCCAAGACTGCCAGGAGCTCATTAAAGCCAGGGAACTGTGACAGCAAGAAGTGATGGAGGTGAGCACAGCAAGGAGTAACCTGGAGAAATGAGCTTGGAGGTGGCTGAAGTATCAGCTGTTAATAGGCCTCTGAGAGAGCGAGGTGCCACCTTTGAAATAAACTCTTGTAGTAAAAAAGGGGAAGCAGGGTTGGTATAAACACATGTATAACATTTGACTTGAAAAAATGTTCTCTAAGCACTGCATTTGAACCTCTGTTTCAGATATTTAGTGTTTCTTTGGGGTTTTTTTATCACTAGATGGTTTGTTTTAAAACTTTGATTTTTTTTCTTACAAAATTCTGCACTTTCAGTTAAGAAGGGTATTTAAATTGCTGACAATTAGCTTAACTGAAGTGAGGGCTGAGAAGATCCTGTGAGAATTTCTCTGGTGAGCCCTGTGAAACACAGTTAATTTTAAAAGACAGGATTAGATGTAAGTATTCAAAACATCCAGGAAATGTAGCCAAGCAGGACAAAATTTTGCACAGGTTACTGCTCTCATTTTAAAGTGCTGCAAATCTTTGAAACCTGGTCAAATTAGGTTTATTAAAACTACAGCAGAAGTCTTCATTTGAAGAAAATAGTGAGTCTATCCTGGGATGGCTGAAAGAAGACTCATACCTGTGATGGGAAAAAATGGTGCTCAAAAATGCCAGATCTCTTAATTTTGCAGACCTAAATATGACAGTTATTTTAATTTTTGTATTCAAATTCTACCTTAAAGAAAGGTAACATCACAAAAAGCAGACTAAATAGCTGATTGGGCAAATAAATTTTCAAAAGGATTTCAGCTTAGATGATCAATAAAGAAATGAAACCAGCAAATATTTGAAGTGAAAAGGAGTCAAAATGGGCTCAGGAGGTACATGAAAGTGCTTGTCACATATGCAGTTATTGAACTGCAAAAGCTGTGGTCTTCCTCATTGCTGATGTGCAATCAGCCTTTGCAGAGTGGTTAAAAAACCCAGGAAACTGAGTGTCAAAGAGCAGGCTGTGAGCAGAAGCTTATGATGACAATTGTACTGGGATGATAAAATAAACTGAAATCAAAAATCTACCCACGACTACAGGCAGTAGAAACTGACCAGCCATGAGGAGGCAACTAATTGTTTTTCTCAATATTTTCATTCTTTTTTCCATTGTTTGGGATATACCAGAAGACATTTGCTGAATTGAAATTCAGCTTTTCAATAGTTCTGTTTTAGGGATTTTTATTTAAGTGAGTGGAGCATGCATTTTTTCATTGTGCTTTCCCAGGCTGTACTACTACAGGAGAAGTACTCTTTCTTGCTTCAGCATTAAAACTATTGTGAATTTTTGACTTGATTTTTCCTCTAAAGCAGTTGAGAACGCTGTTCAAGCCAGGTTCATGAAGAACTTGGATAGCAAGATGTAAGTAGTTATTCTGCAGCTAACCTTTGGCAGAAAATGAGATTACTCCTGAGGGCCAACACTTAAAAGGTGAGCTGGGTTATCATTTAAGAATGCAGCAATTTCTCCTCACCTTCATCAGTTCACCTACAAAGAGGTAAAACTTTACTGAAATATAAGAGACAGAACTCTGGCTGACATGGTGTAGCAGATGGATTTGGCACATACAGATACTACTACTGTGGTTTTAATCTCTGGATATGTGGGTCTAGAAATAAAGGAGAGCCATTTCAGGCAGGGGAGAAAATGCAAGTTAGTGTACCAAAAGCTGAGGCAAAGTAAAATAATTTCATTACTTCCATCAGAGCTGGAAGTATGATGGCTGTACACAATCCCTGTATGTCCTGATTGTGAGATACAAAGTCTTTTTGGTTTGGAACTGAAGTTACCCAATATTGTCAAGAGCATGCTTAACAAGGAAGAGGTACCTGGCAGAGGATGACAATGGAAAGGAACACAACTTTTCCTGCTCATAGTCTATGTTAATTATCTTGCATTTGGAGTAATTATGAAACAGTGTTACACAACTAGATTAGATTTGTTGAGTTTTATGAAGTTTCTCTTTCTGCTCACATGGTGCAGTTATGTCTGAGCAGGGTATGAGATGCAGGGCACCAGAATGGCTATGGTACAGAATAAGGCTAATGTTTCACACAGTTGCTAATTTATGTTCTGGCTTTGAGCAAACTTAAGAGCATGCTCTCTAGAAGTAGATTTGTCTGATTTCAGTATTATCCCCAAAGATGACAAAATAATCTACATTTAAAAAAAGGGAGGACACCTCTCCAGAACAGAAAAGAAATGAAAAAATCTGACCCATGATCATCTCCTACTCCCAAATATGATGTCATTCAAGCAGATTAATACAAGCACCGTGTGCAGATTCACTGCACAGATTCAGGCAAGCTGCCTTGTTTTGTTGCTGGTTGTGCTAATTTCTTGTTCTTATTTTAACTTAATTCCAAGGCTACTAGACAGCTGGTCAAATGACAGTGCTAACAAGCCATTGCTCTGAAAAGTCAGTGAGAATTAGTTACAGAAGTTTTCTTTGGTGTGAACACACAAATACTGACTATGCTTCTTGATTAGTCTGGTACAAGTATCATGTACCTGCATGAATTATTATATTTTGGAGAGATCTTCTCTAAATACATAACAACAGGTGACCTTTTTATAAAGTCTTTTTGTTTTCTACAGAGATATTGTACAGAAAAAGCACTGAGAATGACCTCTAGAAAAATCCTGTTACACAAAGACATTTGTTTTGATCTCTGCATGAGACTATATAAATAGTTCAAACTTTTCAAAAGGCTTTTGTGTCCTACTATTTTGTCATCTTTTGTCCTCTACTACAAACTCTGCATCCCCTCTATTTCTCTTGCTCTGTCTTATGGGCTCTGAAGACATGATAGTTTTCAGGAGAGAAGAATTACTGATGGAAGGCAATTTGGGGGACTATAATCTCCATCTGTATCTATTGCAGTAACCTTCATGTGTGCCACAGCATGCCCTAAAATTAATGTCACCTGTAATATATTTCTAAATGTCAGACTGCGAGAATTTTTGTGTTTAGGGCACAGTGTGATCAATCTGGAACACATCCAAAAGAACTGGTATTTCTTGGTGTGAGGAATTTTCTATTTCTGAGACAAGAGGGATTAGCTAAACCTGCACAGGTTTGGTTTCTTCCATGAAAAATGTGAGTGGACAGTAGCCAACAACTGTGCTATATTTCCTGACAGTGTTTTGTGTACCAACTTCTGCTTAAGCTCAGTTTTGTAAATGGTTTATTTTTCAGCTCAACTGTAGGCATTACAAGGTATCGGCAAACCATGAAAAATAATAAATTACAAAAAAAAAAAAAGATAAAATCAATGTATATGAAATATTACTTCAATTCAGCAATTGCCAACCCTTGTCAATATCAGAAAAATAAAACAAGATGTCATGAAGGCTGCTTCAGATCTTAGCAAACTAGGTTTTATACCTCACAGTATCTTAACATGCCATTGAAGTTTAAAGACACTGAAGTAAGTAGGAAATAAAATTTTATTTTAAATTTGGTCCTTTTACTTTCATTTTTTCCCCTTTGTTTTATTTTGTTTTGGGTTTTCTTTTTTGTTTCAAGATCTGAGGAGAAAAAAACATCAAAGAGGATGAAGCGGTTCTTTTGGCGACTAAAATTTTTAAAGAATTCTACTTATTAAAGGTTATACCAACATCTTGAAGCATCACCAATTGATATGTAACTGACAGATGCTTCAACAACTGGAACTGGAAATAGGTTCACCCACAATGCCACTCCAATATTTTATTTGTAGTATTTCACACCTCACACTGTGACTGCAACACAGATGCTGAGCGTACCATGATGGACTTGATGTTATTTAATGTGTAAGAGTGCTGCATCAAAGAACAATATGTCACTTAACTGCCTACATGTCATATTGTTTTAATTATTAATACTGTTCACAGCACAGTGTGGAAGTATTATGTAGGTTTTATGGTCATCCTTTCTCCACTGAGCATCTGATGACTGTGCATACTCACATAATGTTAGACACTCAGTGGCAGTGTGCAGATTACATAGTCTAACAGAAAACATTCAGGGGACACTTTCCCATTGTTTTTATAGTAATTTTATGTGATTGGGTTAACTTCTGTTACAATAAAAAAAAAATAATGTTATGTTCAGTTCCCACTGAAAAAAACCTTGTTGAGATATTTTACAAACACAGGGTGCTAAGGCTTGGCATTTTGGTAGAAGAGAATGGATTTGACAACAATGGACCAGGTCAAAGTTTTGTTCCAGGGAGGCTGCAGGGGAGGCCAGAAGCTGCCTTCGTGTCAGGCAGTTTCAGCTGGTTCCAAGACAGACCCTCCACTGAAAAGGCTGAGCCCATCTGCAATCCTGGTAGTGCCTGTGATAATATATTTAAAAATGATAAAAGAAGGCTATTCAACAGCTGCTGGGAGAAAGGAGTGAGAATATGTGAGAGGAACACTCTGCAGACACCAAGGTTAGTGAAGAAGGAGGGGCAGGAGGTGCTCAGGCATGGGAGCTGGGATTCCCCTGCAGCCCGTGGTGCAGGCTGTGGGGAGGCAGCTGTGCCCCTGCAGCCCAGGGGGGACCACAGGGAGCAGAGATCCACCTGCAGCCCTGGAGGACCCCACACCAGAGCAGGTGGATGAACCCTGAAGGAGGCTGCAGTGCAGGAGAGCCTGCACTAGGAACTGTGTGCCCAGAGGGTGAGCAGCCCATGCTGGAGCAGGTTTGCTGGCAGGACTTGGGACCCGTGGGGGACCCAGGCTGCAGCTGGCTGGGAAAGAATGAATCCTGTGGGAGGGACACCACACTGGAACAGGTGAAGAGCATGAGGGGGAATGTGCTCCAGAAACAAGTGTTATGAACTAACCACAACCTCCTTTCCTGCTCAGGAAATGAAGGAGGTAGAAGAGTTGGGAGTGAAGATGGTTTTAGATTTGTTATTTTCATTGCCTTACTCTTATTTAGTGGCAATAAATTAAATTTATTTCCCCAAGTCCAGTCTGCTTTGCCCATGATGGCACTTGCTGAGCGATCTCTCCCTGTCCTTACCTCGACCCATGAGCTTTTTGTTGTTTCCCCCTCTTTGTCCTGTTGAAAAAGGGAAGTGATAGAGTGGCTTGGTGGCCACCTGGGGCCAGCCAAAGTCATCCCACTGCAGTAGTTAGGTGTTTTATTAAGCAGCACAATGTCTTCAATATACTTAATGGTGGGTGTAGCTCTATCCTCTTTGCAGAATTGGGTACTATGGCACCTAGAAATGTCTTTTTGCTACAGATTGTACTGCACTGTCCCACTCTCTGACAAAGAGTTTGCTGGGCATATTTTTTCTGTTGTAAAATAAGTGGAATTTAGAGCATATTACCAGTTACACTTTAGTGAAACTATCTGCTTCATTGCCTCCTGGACGACTGTATTTTCCCTGTGGTAGTTTCCAGAGACCTGATTCTGACTAAGAGCCTTCTGTATTACACTGTGTTATGCAGGGTGACATTTCCTACTGAGAGGAGGTGACATTTAAAGATCCCAGTCCTGCAGAAATTTACGATTGTGCTTGTTTTTTAGGCCACTTAAGTGAGACTAACTTTGAAAAGTTAAAAAGGTGGAGAAGACCCTGAGGAACAGAGTCTACTTCAGTAATTATTGAATAAAAGTTCAAAAGTTGCAATAGGCAGTAACCTAGAGCAACAGCTTGCTGGTAGTGGTAAAATAATTGTGCTGTGTCTGACTAAACTCAAAGTTTTGGAAACCTGTGGAGCTGCTACTATTGAGAGATGGCTCGAGTTGTGGGGTGGTAAGCAGTGTTCTAGTGTTCTGTACCAGGGCAGTACTTGAGACTCACTGCAAGAAATTCTCATGCTGCAAAAGTCCAAAATCATCAAAATTGTCTAATACTTCTGAGACCTTGGGAATAACAAGGGTTTCCATGGGAAGATGCCACCAAAACCTTTTCTACACTAGCACTTTATAATACCTTTTCCATAATTAGCTGCAACAGAAAACTTTAAAAAGATTTTTCTAAATGCTTGGTTGTACCTTTCATCCTGCACTTCTGTCAGTCTCCCTTAAAATTTTAATGTCACACCAGACATGAGAATGAGAGAAAAACTTTACCTACTAACATATTTTGACAAACTGAAATATGTAATTTTTCTTTATATAAGCAGATGCCAACATCTCATGTCTGTTACCTTAGGACCTATTAAGTTCAGAAAACAGAAATATTTCCAGATTTGCAAGGGTTTGATACCTCTGTGATTAGCCCTCATGGTTCATGGGATACCAGATGTGAAGTCTGTCCTCCTTCCAGCTCACTGCCTCTGTCACAATGTCTGCTAGGAATCTGTGATGAAAGAAGCTATTGACAGAATTTGGGTAATAGTCTCAAAACCAGACAGTGGCTGGACAATTGCCATCAAGTGCTTCTGTACTCTCTGTCCTGGATTGAGGGACTGATTGAGTCTGAATTTCTTCCTGAGGTGAGTGTCTTCTGAAGTGAAGACTGGTGCTGCTCTCAGCTCAGTATGTTACCCTGGACATGCTCAGGCTAACCTGTCTTCCAGAAACTCTTAGATTAGGGGACACAAGTGTTTTTGGGGAAAGGATTATTAGAAAGAGAAATCTAAGGTAGTGAGAGCCATCCTTGGTCTCTGTCATGCCTCCTGGGGTTGACTACTGCCCCTCAGTATCCAGTATTTGTGTTAATCGGTGTGATTTCTGGAATAAAATTGAATTAGCTATATTTTTCATTCCACGATGTGTATTATGATATAAAGAAAACTAATATCATTTATTAGATTCTGACTTCATCTGTGCATGTTGAAAATCCCAAATTCCCTAAAAGTTCTTGTTATAGAGGAAGGTGACCATACAAGTAAGAAATTGTTACAAGTCATTGGCATGTCATGGATCACAAGAATCATATCTGGTTGCCTACATGGCATTGAAAATTACTTGGTGATTTATTTTAGTCATATTTGCTCTCTTTTACTGTTAGGTTATATGTTGACAGGAAAGATATCCCTTGTGTAGCAGATAGTGCAATACCAGCTGAAATCATGGGGAAAATTTTGTAAAATTTGTGTTGGATTAACTTCTTATCCAGAGCAGTACAAGAAAGATTTTATTAGCTTGGGTAAACATTCCTTTTGACCCAGTGATTATTCACTGTTTATGACTCTTCTCTGAGCAAAGGACTAAAATGAGTTTGAAAAAAACATGTTAAGCCTCAAATCAGAGTGGGTCCAAACATCAAAATTCTGAAATATATTAGAGGAATGACCACTGACACTTTTCTAACTAGGATTATTGCCAGAGATAAATTAGGTATGTACTAAACATTTGATGTAGTTTTTTTAATTCAGCAAAGGTTAAAGACAGATATCTAAAAAGCACTAGTTTAGACACTGTTTCCAGTTAACATCCAGTGAATGCCTTTGAAGGCACGTAATATAGAATGAACTACAGCAGAAGCATGAGTCAGCTGTAGTGATGTATTGAAGAAAAGTTTTGTTGACAACCAGAACAAATGGCCACATCAGCCTTGGCCTTTTGTATCAGCTCAAAAGCATTAAGTTCCAAAGCCTTACAAATTGGGCAAGGGTAAGTGTATTGGTTGTCATGACCACCATTTTGGACAGTGTTGATTGTTCCCTGACAGATAGTGGTAAAGCAGCAGGAGACCATCTTATTAACATTAATTTGAATGGCTCTGCACAGCTTAGCACACCTTATGCAGTGTTGTAGGGACTGGAGACTGTGTGTTGAGCTCAATTCTGCTCTTGTGAAAACCTGTGTGAGAAATGGGTATTTTGAATGTAAAATTCTAATGTTTTTATTTTTCCTATTATATTTTGTAATGATGCTTGTATTTCAGAATTTTTCCTAGGATTTTCCTTCTAGTTCCAGTTGTGATGTCTTTGTTTGATGGATGGTTAATTTTACACCTCTTTCCTCCTCTTTCCTCCTCTCTCTTTAAAAGAGAGGTAATCTTTAAAGTCAGGTGGATGCCTGTGGGCTTATTATTTGAAAGAAGTTCCTCTCTTGGGTGTATTAATAAGAACATATAGAAGCTGTATTTTCTGAATTCTTACTTAAAAAATTCTGTAAGCACAGTAGATTCTACAGCATTATCCCTACTCTTAGGTGGTTAACACAGCTCCACCAGTTCTTCAGATGAAATTCCTAATCCCTAATGATCAAAAGTCATTCTCATCCCTTGCTTTCTAGCCACAGTGATTTCATATTCCTTGGCTGAATATAGTCCATTTTCAACAGAAAATAAGGTCGTGTCCTACATGGATTTCAATCCCTCCAGGCAAGGGGCTCATCTTCTCCTGAGGTGAGTGCTCCAGCCAGTCAGCTCTTTGCAGCCACTGCAAAGGTGGGCAGTACCAGTAAGACACACCAGTTTGTCTTGTGAAAATCAAGGTACCAGATCATCAGGCGTCTCAGCATTCTGCACCACACACACACACACACACACACACACACACACACACACCCCTTAGAGACAGTGGGCAGCTGGGGACCTGAGCTCTCAGGACAGCACTTCTTAACCCTGTGCCTGCTGCTGCCTCCTGCTAACTGTTCAGAGGTGTCTGATTTTCTGCACTGGCTGAAAGGGAGAAGTCTCATAAGAATGGGAGCTTCTCTTTAAACTTGAAATGTCTTTTCTCTCACACACTCATCAGTTACGCCCTTCTGTTGATGGATGAAGTTTGTATTTCCCCCTTTAAGTTTTGTAGTGTATAAAGTATTAAAAACGAAGTAATGGGAAAAGGGAATCTTTAAATTTCATTTTAATGAAACCAACTGTTTTTCACATCTCTTCCCACTGTCAATGGCATCTGTGGCCTCTTATAACCTTGTTTACTTCTCATTTTGACAAGTTTTCTCCGCTTTGCCAATCAGCTGCTTTTTAGCTGTCTGCTTTTTTCAGTTTAATGGAAAGTCAGCCTATGTGGAGATCATTAAATCTGTTCTTTCTTATGTTCCTTCTTCCCCCACTCCCCCCCACTTCTTTGACATGAGAGAACTTTGCAGTAGGCTTTTGCAAAAGCATCAAAACTTCAAGCAATTTATTTACTTGTTTATAAAAATTCAAGTAAAAAGAATATGATTTATGGTAGCTTAAAATGATCTTAATGATAAAGAAATGTATGCAGACATCTCCCCCTCCCCATGTGCTTTCAAGACTTTGTAGTCTGTGAACTTGATGGTTGCCAAGGTGTTTGTCACCTTCTATGTAATTTTTTCCCCTCTTTGATTTTATGTATTTTTTTGCAGCTGTTAAATCTCTGCATCTTCTCTGCCACAGACATCTTGGGAATCAAGATAACCCTTTGATGACTTTCCGCCTGCTCTTTAAAATTCAGAGCTACGTGATTTTTTTGCATTAATGGTAATTTCTTAAGTGACTATGAATATTAAATACTGTAACAAGCCACCTTTAAGGATAGCTACATTAATCCAAAATCATGTTTTTGTTTACTTCTTAAGTTGTATTTCTTTTTTACTTCCTTAACTCAAGTTGATTTCTAATACTTTGAACTCTATAGTAAAATGACATATACAGGGAAAGGCAAACTTAATTGTCTTGACATAGATTGCTGGTGCTCCACTTTGAGGGCTCTGGCAACTCAGCTCATGTTTACTCCAGCATAAGTTGGGAGCACAAACTGTCATTTAAGATGTCCAACCTCCCAGGCAGCTTAATAGCTCTACTGAGTGCTCGTGTTATTTGAGACACATTTAAAACCTGATCTTACAGGCACCAGGGAGTCAACAGGAAACTTTAATGAAACTCAACTGCCCAGAAATGTAGAAGCAAACATACATAGAAGGATATGCAGGATTAGAGTGCTGCAGGTGCACAAGGGAGATTTTGACTACCTGTTAAATTCAGATTTGTTTGCTATTCTTGTTTGCTCTTTTCCCATGATTTACTTAAAACATTACTATACCATACACAAGTGCAAGCTGAAAGTTCTCTAAGAAAGTACAGCTCAGCTAAAATTTGAATTGTCTAAATTCAAAATATTTAATTTTATTATTTTTACATATGCCTTTTTATATCATGGGAAATGTAATCAGAAGGCAGGGTTGGTTGAAATGTGATTGTTTGTCATATTAAACCTAAATGATTCACTTTGAGACAGGTGTCTGCCTCATGAATTTTTGATCTGTTTCTTGAAATATATTTTCCTGATTGATGTGATTGAGACCCAGATTTGAAATTCACTTTTTCATATTTAAGTTAAGTATTCCTATCTCTGCAGCTCTTGTCTGCTCCAGAACAAGGGAAGGATCTGCCTTTCCTTTCTCCACTTTTACTTTCATTTCTTACCTTGTTGAAGACAGAACAAATTGATTTTAGGTTTGCATGAAATCTCATTTTCCATTGGTAGTTTGACAAGCAACACATGATCAACATTCTCACTCACCTAACTCTTCATGCAATTCACTGGTGGCTTTGGCAACTACACAGGGAATGCAACACAAAGTGGAGTTAAGTCTTAGATTTTTTTTCAAATATAAAAGTCTTCAAGCCTTCCCACTGAAATTTTTTGTAGGCTCAGGCAATATTTGTTTATCACAAAACTTTATAATATGAACACAAATCAAAGTAGTGTTTTAGTGCTTTTATTTTTTTGCTTTTCTTTTTCTTTTTTTTTTTTCTTTTTTAACAAATCTATGCAATGAAGAGAGAATTCATTAGCAGCTTAAAGTGATTTTTTGTTTGTTTGATTAGGAGTTTGTCCCATGCTTTGCTCTTCTGACTGTAAGAAACAGTCGGGTACTGGGACAGATCAAGCTTCTCAAGACAGCATAAACAGAAATTAACCTTAAACTTGGTTTTCTTCTTCTCATACTTGTACATCTCTAGTGTGCCTGCAGTGCTCCTGTGGCACTTTCAAGCCAGCTTATACTTGTGCCCCTTTTTACCTATAGCACAAGGGTACATAGCAGGGATTTGAGATGGTCTTACAATATTTTAGACCCCACAGTTCTTACCACAAAGTTTCAAAGGAAAGAGAGGATTGAGTGGAAACTATTAGAACTTTTACATTCTACAAATCACTTTTTGGTGTCTGGTTACCTGGATCTTTTTATTCTTCTATCTTTTAGACTGCAGAAGGCTAAAAAGCAGAGTTGTTTCTCTCTTCATCACCTAAAGGTCTGACACATCTCCTTTCTCATTGCTTCCTGAAGCAGAAGGGAAAATAAGGTTTTTTGGGTTTTTTCTACTTTTTTTTTTCTCTCTTGAAATATTTTTCCTGTTCTCCCAAATTTTGATTTCTGGGGATAAATTATAAATGAAGAAATCACTGCTAAGTTCTTCAGAAATAGATGAGGATGCATGTAAACAACTTTCAAACATCAGCTTCCTCTCTATATAAGCAGTACTACATCTCCTAAAAGCCTGTCTCTTCAAGTTAGAGAAGGCTGAACACAGATGTTTAGGAGCTATTGTAAAATGTGAAGGTACAGTTTATTCTGGGAAAAGTGACTGTGCTGATCTGGGATAACGAGCAGTCCAGGTGGCTGACATTAAACTAGTAGGAAATAATTTCAAACTATGCAAAGAGAGAGCAAAGGGAGAAGCTGGAATGGAAACTTCACAAAACTGTTTGACTACAGCCAATCTTTTGCTGTCATCCCTTTACAAAGAATTTATTATGTAGCTATTAATGCAGGAACCATGACCCCCATGGTGGGAGGCTGGAACAATTCAGTGCCAACCATTCCCACTCCTGAGCAAAAATCTCAAAACAACTCTGTGGTTACCAGACATGGCTTGAGAAACAGCACAAGATAAACAGGCAAGTCTGTGTATGTTGCCATCAGGGCTTCCAGGCATAAATTAAAATTTCAGTGTGAGTTACCAATAGGCTTTTTTTTCATTTTTAATTGGGAATGTGTTTGGCATTTTTCCAAGTCTGCAGATGATAAGATTTGTCCTCCTCCCTTTCATTATTTAATTAGTAACGTGCTCATGCCAGTCTGTTTCTCTGACTCCTACATAGTACTGAAGTATTTGAAGTACAGCTCTGGAAGGAAATTTGGTGCATGTTTTTAAAATGTTTCTTTGCAAGTAAAAGCTTTAGTCCAATGGGATTCTAAATTTCCAATGTAAAAGGTGAATTCATTAAGCTTAATTGGGGGTGACATTTGTGTAATCCTCTGAAAATCCTTATGATTTCAATGCCCAAGAGAGCATTGAAAGAGGCCAAAAAGAAAAGAAGAGAGGATATTCCTAAAAGTGTAATTTGTACTTCCATTGTTAGCCAGGCCTCTAGTTTCTTTAGTGTAACTCATTAGAGCTACTCTAGACATTGTTTGCTATGAAACTGTCATGGTGGAACAGTTCTTTCCCAGACAAAAGTGAATTGCTAGGAGCAGGAATGAACTGAGCAAGGAGGGAGAGGGTTTAGGAGACCTGAGTCATCTTCCCCATTTACACAGCCTGATGTGGAATATGTTTTGTCTAATGAAAAGAGGGAAGAGAAGCTGCATCAGCTTAAAGTGGCTGGTGTTCTCTTCTTCCCTAGCAGCATCATAATTGCATCCTGCTCATGGAGGGGGACAGATACTGACACCTCCTGATATCTTGGTTACCCTGACATTCCTCTAGCCAAATTAGTGAGGATAAGGGATAATTCCACACAAAATACAAGCTTTTGGGATATATGCACTCCAGCATAGAGGCTGTTTCAGATTCTGATCACAGGCTTCAGGAACGTACCACACCTTGAATCCTGGCTTAGTCCGAGCAGCTCTGTGGTTTGAAGAGAAAAGCCTAAAATGCTTGTATTTCATACCTACAGTTATTCCCTGCAGCAATTCCAAAGGTGATAATAAGGTAGACAATTCAGGAGCATTTAAAATCCTAAATCATGCCCTAAGAAATAATCCAATTAGGTTTTAATAATAATGTAGGGTCAGGTAGTTATTTATTATTTTATGGTTTTGAGTCTTCAAAATTAATTCTTGTAATACATTCCAGCTTTTACCTTTGAGACTCTATATTAAAAATTCCTCTCTATTTTTAATTGAGCATACGATTTCAGTTAATAGTCTACCTCTTGAAGTAATGTAAGAAGCATTTTCAAATGTCATATGACTTAAAATGCACATGATGATTGGGAAAAAAATCAAGACAAACTACTTGAAGCAAAGTCTAGTCAGCTGCTAGAATTCTAGCTCTATGCTTCAGTGAGAATTATGTGAAAGGAAGAGCACCCTAATTACTTTGAAAGTGGAATTTGGTTAATTTATGAAAATGGTTTGGTAGTGTAAAGTGTCAGTTTGGCTCTTTCTTGTTCCAAGCATTACTGGATTTACATGGAATAGTACAGGATGATTGTTTATTTTCTGCAGAAAATTTGAAAAAGGATTGCAACCCAGCTTTAAAATGTCTGCATAATTTGAAATGAGTAAATGCTGCCAAGTTTCTGCCCTGGTCTTCTGGTGTACCTGCTTATGGGAGTAGGCAGCTAGGAAGGAAGGAAGGATTCTCTGTCTTGGAGCTGGGGAAGATATTTTTGTCTTTGAGAAGAATTTGAGGACCTGCAAGTTTTTATGATTTACACATCACTGATAACTGGCACGTATGAAAATGTGCTTTAAATACCTGAATCCTCAGCTGAGTGGTCTGGAAGGCTAGAAAGTAATTGACCTACTTATATGAATAAGTGCTTCTTGGAGAGATAGTTGTTGAATTGAGCCCTTAGGGAGGCAGAAGTCACAGATTGAAAGCTAATGATGCTCTGAGCATTATTTGTTTTCTTGAGATAAATACTCCATATGTTTCCCAGGAAACCTGCTACCAGCAGTGACTGATTCCTGCCTTCAGATGCCCCAGCTGCCTAGTCACTGTCACCATGCTGAAATGCAAACATACTGAGCACAAAAATCTCCCAACATGTGGAAATCACTGTAATTCATAGAGAAAGATTAGTCATGTAGGCTCTGTATTTCAGTTACCTTACCAAAAAAGAATAAACCCAACTAATAGACCTACACTAAAAGCCCAATAGATGTACTTTCCTCTGTGTTTGGCTCAAATCAGAAATGAAACTGCAATCTGAGGACAACAAATCTACCTCTCAATCTACTGAGGCTTGATATTTAGAAGTTGTCTCTGATGTTTAAATGTCTTCAGTATCTGTATGCCTAAACATAATTATATAGCATGCAAAACTCCTGTTCTTTTCTTGAGACAAAAAGATCCAAGTCACTTATATCAGCTGTAGGCTTCAACCTGACATGAAAAATAGCCCTTAGATTTCTTCAGCATGTGATCTGGGTCAGTCAGCACTGGCCAGCTCAAGTGCCCAATGAGACCAGAAACCAGAATGGGTGTTTCTAGCAGGGGCCTTGAAGATTAACTATCAGGGTGCTTAAAACTTTGGCTTAAGGTGTAAACTGAAGTTTTGTTTGTCCCCCCCCATATTTGTGTTGAAGGAGGAATTGTTAGGGAGACAGCCCTGATGCTGTGCAGGCACTGCAGTGCTACTGAGACTTTTGCAGCCAGCAATAGAAAGCACAGCATTATGAGGGCTGCCATGGGGAAAATTAACTCTACCTCAGCCAGACCCAATGCAGTGTAATACATGTGATTATAGGCTAGCAATATCTGTGACTGTGTTCTCATTTTCTGTCTTGTGCATCACTGAATATTAGACCGACATTTAGTAACAAAGGGACAAAAAGTTCAGGAGCATAAGAACTATTAGCTAATCTATTCCACGTCTGCATCTCACATGGAACACATACTCCATGAATATTTTCACCAAAGCAAAAAGCCCCTGATTTTCTTGATATTGAAGAAAAGCACCAATTCTCTTTTTTTTTTTTTTTTCAGTTTTTAACTGATCTGTAATAAATCAGTAGAAGCTGAATGAAATTCTCTCTGGATATCCATTTCTGACAACAGCGATATTGTAGTTTTATGATAGTGGTTAAAGGAATTATATGAATCACTGCCCATAAAAATGTTTATGTTCACACTCTGTCATTGCAAAACTGGAGTTTTCATAACAGAAAAAATGTCAAGAATTCACTTTGAATTTCAAAATTTAAAGTAACCTCCCATTCAGAATAAATTATGCTTTCATTTTATAAAATACCTAAGTGTCATGCAAGGAGGGAACTTAAATTTGGACAACTCTTTTGGAATGTATGTTTCCACTATTCAGAAAACATTTTCTCTTGCCTTTAAATATTTATTGAAATGTTGAACCTACGAGTTGTTCAGTCTTCACTGAAAATATTTTATTACTATCTAATAGTATATTAGACAATACTTATTTTATTACTGTGTAATCTTTCAGTGGTCTTGTGAAGGTTTAATTAACAAGGTTCTGTTCATGTTTTTAAAAATGCATAGATTCCCAGATAAAAGGTAATGCATTAATATATGTGATTCTCTTTAGGAGCTCCTTTACTCCCTTGGGAGTGGAGATGAATTACAGTTTAACTATGTTAGATTTTAAAGGCAGTGTATCCATGCATTTACTTTTCACCTTTTCATCTCTGTATACAGAAAACACTCATTAGATATAGAACTGTAATAGCCACTGGTGCTATCAGATTTTTTTTTCTCTTGTCATTTAATTTTTCACACATATATGTCTAGTGCCCTTGTAAATGCATTAATTGCAGGACTCCATATAGATTATAAAGGGTTTTTTGAGCCTAGGTGTACATTTGTACAAGGGTGAACTTTTCCAGGCTCAATTGCATAGACTTTGCAGTCCTTTTATAGATGGAATCAAGGTTGATGTCTGACTAATTTCAGAAATGTATCAAAGAAGGGGCTTTTGCTACATTACTGGCATAGATTTATATAGGTTGATGCAGGAAAAAAGTGGGTAGAACTTCCAATGGGACCTTACTTGTTCTTTAATTATTGTGTCTGTTGCTCCTTAGAAAATTATTTATAGCATGCTTGGGACTGTAAACTGGAAAAATGTATTACCTCTATTTGGTACATACATTAAGGTTTTGCAAATGAGCATCAGGTTCACTATTGAACAGAAATCAAAGTTGTCAGAGTAATGCACTTGGGAATTGGTTATAGAAAGTAAGACAATTTTATCTTTAATGAATATTATGTGATCATTGGCTTTGTGGTTCACACGGGACAGAGAAATCACCTTTAGCAGATTACACAGCTAAACCAATTTACATAATAACATCATATGCATTAAAAATACATTGCCCTTGTGGAGGCAGGGTTCAACTGTTGGAGAGATAAAAATAACTACTACAAACTGGCATTTCCCAGCTACACAGATCAATAGGGATCACAGAATTCTCTTGGACACCAGCTTTAGTAGATTTCAGCACTAAGCCAATTTCCTGAAGCACATTATGTACTTTGAAAGAGTTTGGATTTTGAATCATACATGGCCCTCTCAGGATGTGAGTTAAAATACATTTAATTCTATTAAAACTTTTCCTACTAGCTCAGATCACAAGGGGTCATGTAATCATATGAAAATGGTCATCATAGAGGAAACTTGATTAGTAAACCAATATTCCTAAATATGTAGGTACACTTGGGGCATACATATTCATTCTATTAATATTTCTTCTCAATAGTCAGTTATGAGTTGTTTTGAGTGTTCAAGTAAGTTATCAGAAAGCACACTACCACAACCTTTTATTAGACATTTTAAAGGTATGTTTTGGTTGTTGACCATCCTTTTGTGGACCATTGATAGGTCTATGCCAAGAGGAATGAGTCCTGGAGTTGATCAAGGACTGGATTAGTGAAATTATTTGGACTTCTTTGTGTTTTTATCTACCACATTCAGGAATTATATGATTTAGTTTCTCCAAGAACCCTCAAGAACAGAATTAGAAGTTATCTACCCAGTTACCAGCAGAGGGGACAGGGAAACAATCACAAGTGGTTTTTAAGCCAACTGCTGACACTGAAGAAAGAGTTGTTGAAATATTCTGTTTTACTCCTCCTTCTACTGAACAAAGTCCTAAGAGGACTTTACCCATAGGCATCTCTCCCCTCACTGACCCCCATCTCATGAGTAGACTTCAACAGGTCGTGGCAAGACTTCGATAGATCCTTATAATAAAAAATTGTGAGTTAGGCTAAAATAAGAAATAGGAGTCTGTAGGATTGTGGCTCTGTTACATATCCCTCAAAAAAAGTTGAGCACAAAGGAATTTAGAACATTAAGGAGGAATTACTGACAGATGTAGGCTAACAAAGGAGCTACTTGGGGTGTGTTTTATCCATATGCTGTTACTGACTAAGTACTGAAATTGTTGCTTGTTGAAGTCAGGCTGAGAATAAAGCCACAATGGTCCAGGCTTTTTCACAGAGGCTGCAAGAGACTCTCACACCCAGGGGGGAAAAGGCAAGTGTCCCATAATTTCCAGGCTCTTCTGAAATAAATCTTGTACATCCAACAATAGATTTCAACATGTTTCTTCCTAGAAAGGTACCCCTTGGTGTACCTTTATCAGTCCTGGGTGCTTGGGGCCCTATATTACCACAGATCTGACATGTTTTGACCAAGCCATACCCAGTGTTATAATTTTCTCATTTTCCCCAGGGGCAATGTTCCCTCTGTGGGGTCCCCATCGCTCCAGTATTTTTGTACACATTTATCTTAAACCAGTACAGCAGGCTATGAATGTGTATAACTGAGGTGGATATACACATTCCAACCTGCCTAAGGAATGGTGACCACTCTTACAGGGATGCTGTAGAGCAGGCTGGCCCAACTGCCCATTCAGAGCAACATTAATCAAAAATAAATTGTATCAGAGACACAGTAATGCTACTGGCACTGGCAGGCAAGCTCTCTTGGACCTTGCTGGGGTGCAAAGGAAAATTACATTCTTTAATGTCACTTAGTATATCAAGACAACATTGCTTATTAATGAAGTTCAGGTCAATTTACTAACCTCTTTAGCATGGATCAATGACAGTTAGAAAATAATACCTAAGCTATAACTGTAGCAATACATAGAAGAAAAACCCCACCCTGCAATGAATTGTTTCAAACATGATTTTAATTTAAAAGATCATTTAGTAAAAATTCAAATTTTTCAAAGAGATGGACAGTTTTTCAAGATGAGGAGCCTTTATGCAGTTTTTTTAAAAATCATGCCATGTACAAAGCCCTTGTGACTGTTCCCTGTTCATTTGTTTAAAAATTCATAAACTAGAATTTCTTTCTCTTTGCTTATCAGCAATCACACTCCATACCTAGAATATTTTATACCTTGAAGCAGAAATGGAAAATAACACAAAAAGACTTCTATTTGTAATGAACAAAACCAAAACAAAATCCAGAGTGAAAAGGGAATTGGCTAGTTTAATTGCATATCAACATCAGAAGTAATTTTTTGAGTACGGTCTCACCCAATTATACAACACTATGAATGTGGGTATGTTTGTGTCAGTGCTTGCATATGCTTTTTTGTCAAATAGTACCAGAAGTGCAAACCCCTTTATATGTGAAATCTAACGGAAATATTACTTCAAGTTTTCTACAGAGTATTTGTTCATCTGTTTGTTGATGTG
The DNA here is from genome assembly GCA_013397555.1 of Urocynchramus pylzowi. Classification (NCBI taxonomy): domain Eukaryota; kingdom Metazoa; phylum Chordata; class Aves; order Passeriformes; family Fringillidae; genus Urocynchramus; species Urocynchramus pylzowi. Next base: position 1,675,857 of record VZRH01001693.1, on the reverse strand, counting down.
GATTTGCAGATTTTTCTTCATCAAATTCATCAGCAGTTTTGTTGGGTTTTTTTACCATGATGATTGAACAAGCTAGTCAGCTGTCATTCCTATGCTATCAATACAAGTGTAATCAAACCTTGAATGCTTTTAGCACTTTTGTACAAGAGAAGGAAAGAACTTTCAATTAAATGTGTAGTCGGTAGTAAATTCATAATATGATTTTCTACTGCCCATGGCCAGTGTATCTTGCAAAATGCTGTTGTGAAAGAAATTTTGTCTGAAGTCAAGCAAATGCATGATTTCCTTTAGATTTATCCCAGCTATGAGGTTTGAAACAGTTTGGAGATATTCTTTTGAAATAATATTCTATCAAACTATTTATACATGTCCTAGATTTTCTAGCAGTGTTCATGGTACATAAATAAATGACTGGAGTTTGTATGCTAACAAGCCAGAAAGCTAAATGATCATTAATCAAGGAAATCTGACATAACTCTTTGTCTTTCAAATCAAAGAAATGAAATGTGAACTCCAGAAGGTAAATTTTAGAAAATGAAAGGCTATACAGAAAGAATAGTGGTGAAAGATTTGTTGTTAGCTTAATGTTGTATTTGAAAGCAGCCTGGTCATACAAAGTATGATGGATTACTGGACTACTCTCTACTTTATTATCTTCCTGTTTGATACCTGTGATCTGTGACCAGTACTGAGCAATGAAGGAGGTTTTTGATTAGATAAAAATCTCCCACGCTGTGATATATACCTACAAGATTATAGTTTGCAGGGAACCATAAAAGTATTTTTTGTTCTCTTCTGAAATCAGACTTCCTGAGAGTTTCTGTTTGGGTTCAGGCTCTGAAAAACTGCACAATCTTCTGTTGCTTCAGTCAGCTGCTGTGTGATTCTTTTCTTGCAACACCAAAACATGTCACAGCTTACATTAGCTTTCCCATTTTTGAAAATGTCAGTAGACAATATTTGGTTAAATATTTTAAATACATTTAAATAAATAAATACTTCAAGGTTGATTTTCCATAAAGGCAGAGACAGGTATTCTCATCCTAACAAGCCTGCCCTAGATTTTCTACCTGCTATATTAGTCCAAGATGTGATTTATTTTATTTTCCTTGAGCTCCCCAACTGACAAGGGGTCCGTGCCAAGACCGACTTTTGCCTCAAAGCTCTGTTAGAGGATTGAGGAAAATAATTGGCTCAAAGACATGGGCAAGAAGAATTGAGACATCAGCTGGCAAGCCCATTAAAACATCAGGCATTATCTCCCCTAAGAGGCAGGAGAAGGCTGAAATGTAACCTTTAATCTGTTAATCATTAATTTCAGAAAACAACAGCGCCGTTCTCCTCTAGCAGGTCTGTGGAGAAGCGTGCCCACCTGACTGGGCAAACAGTTTTGGTGGCGCACGTGTGACCCACACGAGGTGGTTCCTGGCCAGCCCAGCAGTGCTCCCGGCACCCTTCAGCCAGCAGAGCCAACGCCGCTTCGGCGCCGCTCGCCCCCGTGGCCCAGCGCCTCCAGCCCGGCACCGCCGCGTCTCCATCCCTCCTGCGCCAGGCTGCCACACAAGGAGTGGGTTCCACAGGCATGCTGCTTGTTTCAACAGCAGGGATGGAAATGAATCATTGCGTGTGGCTCGTGAAAGACTAGAAGAGGTATTTGTGGCAGCTGGAAGTTTAGCAGGATGAAGAAAAAGGAGGGTGGGAAGGAGCAGCACAGACACAAGGACAGCAATTCCAAACAGGGAAGAAGAGGAAGATTATAAAGGAGAGAAAGAGAGGAACCTGGGAGTAGAAGAAATCCAGGAATAGGTAAACTGAAGATTTAAGAAACTACAGAAAGGCAAGAAAAATGAGTAGGGAAAAACAGCAAAGAAATGTGAAAAGTAAAGTCAGACTTTACTAAGAAAAAAACAAAAAAGGAAGAATCAGGAAATGGAAGAATCAAACTTAGTGAGCCAGTTCCTTGCTTTTGGCCACATAAACCCAACACACTAACACCAGCCTTCTTCCTGCTTACTCCACTACTCCTGTGCTCATTTGAAGTCCTCTTTTCTCCCTCTTCTTTCCCTGCTCCAGTGCCTCCCATCTCTTAGCCCCCATGTCTCCATGCACTTCTCCATAATGTTTGAGCCTGCACTGCTTCATTCTGTATTTGACACTGCACTGTTTCAGTAGCTCTTTGCTCTCATGGGAAGAAGACAGTGCTGGTAGACACTGTAATGATTATATTACATGGCAGGAGCCATGCACTTAGAGGGAGATGTCCACCAAAAGGGCTTGGGGAAGTTTTCTGTGGACGTGGGAGCTGGTGAAGGGCCAGTGTAGTGGGGCTGATTAGGGAGGTGTGTGCAGCTCAGGGATAGGAGAGACCTACGTGACGAAATGGTTGGATGCTCTCAGTCATTGTGCCACTGTAGCCAAATGCAGACTGAAGAGGTTGTTAAATTAGGGGTGATTTATAAAGGAAAAAGAGAGATGGTTAAGCATTTGCCTCCTATGAAAATCTAGTGCTTTGGATACCTAGTTCCCTTTGTGTACCTGAAAATTTCTTCCTTTATTAGAGAGGGAAATACAGAACAAAACAGCATTTTTTTACCAGTTTTCTTGTTTTTGTTTTCTGACAATGTTTGAAGTCTGAATGCCCACACTTCCCCTGTTAGTTGGGTGATAGACTAGCTGTCAATACCAGGCTTGGAGTGAGCCATGCTGGATCTAATGAGCCAGGGAGTAATTCCTTTGACCTGGGGAATAGGAGGCACTTTAAAAGGCTGCAATACTCTATCTGATGCAGGAAGATATGACTGTGACCTCTCAGTCAACCAGAGGTTTTCTCTGACTAGAACAAGTGACTAGAATGGCCTCCTGTATTTTCCCCAAGCAGACAGTTAAAGCAGCTGTCTGCAACTCTGCAAATACCACAGCATGCGTTCGTGTTTCAAGCTCAGTTTGTATTTCTAAAATCTATTGCGTTCCAAATTTGGAATTTGCTTTCAAGCCCGGGAGGTTTGCTCTACCCTAAAACCTCGTTATCCCCTCCCCTTCATGCTGCCTCCTCCCTCACACTCCTGTTCCTCCATTGTTTCAGCTTGCACCAGAAAAGGAAACAAATAAAATGAAAAGGGTGTTTGCCACTATCAAGAGACAAGAGCCACTGCCATTAACTAATCAAGGAGGATCTTCCCATCTGAGCAGCTGGGGTGAGCTGGGGGCAATGAATGGGTGTTGCAGGCTCTGAGACACAGTATTTCAACACCATTTTCCAGGGCAGTGAAGCTTTAATAAACTCCAAACATTGTTAGCAAGATTGGGAAATTCAGGATCCTGAATGTTAAATGTGAAGGAGGACAAGATGGCAACTGAAGTTAGTGTGTGTAAAACTGTCACATGAAACCTCCAAATTCTTAGCAGCTATGGTATTTATCATTGTGTCGATACTGCAAAAATTATACCTGTTGTGCATGCTTTCTTTCACTGTCATTTAAAAAAGAAAAAAACATTCTTTCACTAGCAAGATTTTACACTAAATTCTATTCAAAGGTTGGCACAGTATTCTAAGAAAAATATACATTATAATATTTTTCTGGTGACAGCCTATTTTCACAGAAAATATTTGTTATTATATTCTGGTATAGTTCAGCCACATTTTGATTGAAATAGGCCAAAAGGTTGACAGGTTTTGTCTGCTGTGATTATAATGATGCTGCTGTATTGTGAATGCTATTTGGGGCAGGTTTCCAAAGCTGAAATGATAATTCTGTCCACCTTTGTTTATGTTGTAAAAAAAAAAAAAAGGGAAACATTTATTAAAAAAAAGCCATATAACTATACTATATATACAAATTCCAGCAAGCAGTGATTTGCAGAAAAGCATTGCTGGAAAAAGATTTTCTATATGCATATGTGAAACTCAGTTGATCATTCTTCTTATACTTCACCTTCTCAATGAAATGCATGCAATCACCATTTCTCAATGAAATGCATGAAATTATTTCCATTCTATGGATCATGATAGCCTCTTAATGTAGAAGGTTATAAAAACCACCAGTGTCTTGACCTCCACCCTGATACAACCAATATTTTAGAAAAGTGAACTTTTTTTTGCAGGTTAAGGTTTGCTGGCATTTGGATCTATTGGTACATTTGCAGTGTTTGTGAGCAGTTGTCATGGACATGTGAGCAAAGTCAGAACAAAAGAGACTAAAGCTCCTCAAAAATTTTCTACTTGATAACTTCCTCTGATGAAATATTTTATTCACTATATTTTCTTCAACTACCATTCTGATCTGGAGTTTACATAGAAAAGCACTAAATGATATGGAGTTTATGAAATCTCCAAAACACAGAATTAAGCAATTCTTCCTTCAGCCCAGAATGTGGCAGAGTTCTTGTGGGTTTAAATATTACAAATTTGGACATTACTTCTTGCCTTGTTTTCTGGATCAAACAAGTCTGGGCAAGCCCTGTACATTAGTTTTCCAAAGGTTTATTATCTGAGGCATCCAAGACTACTCTCAAATTGTCATTTCCAAATACATGCATCTCAGCATTTCCTTAATTGCTTGCACTTCTCTAGCCATGTGCCACAATCACTGAAAAACTTTCTTCCTTTGAACAAGGGTTGACAGCATATTTCTAAGTTTTGTGATGCAGGAATTAGACATATAGGTGTAGAAATCAGGTACATTAGGTTGATAAATCAGATAATATTTTTTAAAAAAATTCAGTGATAATTTCATAATTTCACTTTGTAGGGATTAGGATTGGGACAAAACACCACAAATGAGTGATAATCAATATCTGCTAAGGTCTACTCACCATTTGTTTTGTCATGAAATTTCATGACAAAGAAATTATTATAGTACTCATACTTCACATACATAGTATAGTATACTTATAGTACCCCATACTTCACACTTTTCAGGGATAGTAAGAGGAGAAAATATAGGTGGGAAAGCAAGCATGTAAGTGCTAATTTTATTTTTAATTGAGAAATATTTTAATTTGTTTGTTAGGGTTTTTTCCCATTTTTATTTGTTTGCTCATCTCTGCAGACATATACTAGAGGCTTGCTTTAAGCATGGTCACAATGAGAATACAGAGTTTTGGGGTTTATTATTTGCCTGATCCTCCAGTCCTTCAACCAGTCCATGAAGTAAATATACTTTCTTACTGTCTTGTTCTCTGCTGCCATGACCCTGCAGGAGGTAGGATCTCTGTTCTGCTTTCCCTGTGTGCACCAGTAGACCCTAAGCTGGAGTAGCAACAGGACCATCATTTTTCTGTATGTTCAGGCATTCTCTTAAACATTTATTTCTGCCTCTCTCACTTGCTGTCTGTGTTGGGCAAGGCAGGTCTGGAGCCCCTCCTGGCTTTGTTAGTACACAAAATTACATTCTTAGGAAGACAAACATCTTCTTTTCAGAAAGCAGCCATGTCTATCCCAGTGAAATCAGTTAGAGAAATAAGTTGTTCACTACTGATCACAGCAAATGCTGATTTAATGTTGAGCACACATCAAAACTTCTTCTTCCTATGAGATGCATTTTGTTCTGTATCTCACAAGTCTCAAATTTCTGTATTGAAAAATCAGTCACCAGATACAGTTGTCATTGCATGTTTTAGTGAACCTTGTGCTGCCTCTAATGGCACATCTGTTTTAAGATTTGTCCATTATGTGTAATGCACTATAGAGATCTTAAGCCTAAATTAGATTAAAAAACCTGTTGTAAATAACTTGGCTAGTTAAAAAAAGAGCTCAGAACCACCATGGTAGTTACATAAGTAAAACATAGTGAAGCAGTTAAACACTCAAAGCAGTTTAAGATTCAAAATAGAGAAAACATGCAGTTTGGGAAAGTTAACAGGGAAAAAAGAAAAAAAAATAGATATCTCATTTTCAGTATAGTGCTGTCCTGTTAAGGAAGAACAGAGACCATGACCACAGACAGCTTAATTACTCCCCAAGTACATATTGTGGTGATGACCTGCATCCATACTCCTAGAATACAATGGTATATTGCTGTCTCTTGATAAGACTCAGTTTGGTTTTTTGTAGATGGGTTGCTGTAGCCACACACAATTAATGAAGTTTTCTGAGGATAGGCAGTCTTACCCATGGATGCTGCAAAGGGAAACAAAACCTCATTTCTGCCTTTGGTCCCCCCTGGCCTGTCCACTTCCCCACCACTTAAGAAAACTGCCCTGTTTGCTCTGTACTGCATTCATTGTTGTGAGGGAAGACAGACAGCTATGACTCGTGGAATCCCTTTCCACACAGACTGGTAGATAAAAAATAGCATGCACAATAAAGCCATTATTCTTCAAACATATAATAATAGTAACAAAACTCACAGTTGTTCTGCCCTCTGCCTCCCCCTCCCCAGTTCTCCTGGGTCTCCAGGCTACTGCAAGGACCCATAGGTCTGCAGTTGCAGCAGTGGCCTTTCTCCAATATGACCTATCTGGGCAGAGTGGGGTAAATTCCCTCAAAGTATCCTGAAATGAGAGAGCAATAACCATGTTTGCTAGCACTGTCAATGACATAATAATGTCATGAAATTATTTCAGTGATTATGGATGGGCATTTCTGCAGTGGGGTAAACATTTATGCAAACAAGTTGTCTCAACTGAAACTACAAAATCCTTCATTTTGTGTTTCATTGACTAGGAAGTGAAAAGACTTCCCCTTGTTAAATAAAGAGTGTTTTTCTGCCAAATTTCCTTAGTTCCCTGGGACAATACAAGGCAGGAGAGAGAATCCAAGGCAGCACTTCATGCCCTCTTTCACATCTTTTAACATCCCTCAGGCACGTGCACCAGCCCGCTGTACATGGGCACTAACAATGGAGTAAAGTGGTTGCCAAGGTTACCACAACCTGTCAAAAAAACTGGAAAACAAAAGTGAAAGGGCCACACCGCCCAGCATAATTCTTATCAAGTGTGTTGCCTCACATGCTGCCTTAAGCCATGCTAGAAAAAAAGGGCAAATCTTTGACAGGCATGCAAAAAGGAGAGCTGTGTAGTCGCTAACAGCTTAGTGTAAGAGGCTACTGATCTGCAGGTTGGAAAGACACCAAGTACTTGTCCCTGCAAATGAGATCACATCTATTGGATACCTGAACAGAACTGCCTCAGCTAGGGAAATAATTAAGTAAAAAAAAGTGCTAAACAATAACCACAATAAAGTTCACTAATCAATAACTGGAAAATTTAGCATTGCAATCTCCTTTTTTTTTTTTTTATTAAGACATTTTTATTTTCTTGAACAGCATTAAAATTCATTTCTTATATTATTTAATATCAAACCATAATTGAATTTTCTGTTCTTTGGCTGCATTGCAAGGTTAATATAGAGATGTACTTTATGGGCAGGCAGTCTAAAAGACAATAAGTCTTCATAAAAGGAAGACTCTTTATTCATCACTGTCACTGCATCACATATGAGTAGGGGAAAGACATCTTAATTCTTTCAAGGCAACAATGCCCTGATATGGACTTCAGAAATGCAGAAATAAAGTGGCAAAAATTTGTCAGCTACTAGGAGTTAACAAAATCTCCAACCAAATCCAAAATGCTGACTCATCATTTATCTCTGTAGAGCACTGACTTAGATCACTAAATGCAATTCTCTCCACTGACTTTAAAGAGACCTCAGTGACTACCTTGCAAGTCTACAGGACAGCCATCTAAACCCAGGTAACATGAATACCATCCCAAGACTTTGTAAGAAGAGTAAAATCTAACTGATAAGGTAATTTCATATCTGCCAGTCATCTAAGTCATCATCTAAACCCCTTACCTTACAGAAAAAAAAGATAAGGTTTCAGTTCTAAACATAAATTTTTGTCCCTCGCAATAGTTCAAATTATTTGTTTTTCAGGACTCATAGGGAACAAGAATAAGAATGGGTTAGTATCTTCATATTTCCTTGATATATCTTTCCTTCTTTAGGAATCTTAAACCTTTCCTTCCTCCCTCTGCTATCCTAAACTAAACTAAAAACAGATTTTCTTTTTTGCACCTCTTTCTGGAACAGATGTAAAGTAAATACTTGAAACCAAAGGAAAAATTGTCATTCACTCACTACAGATGTCTGCTTAACTAACAGAAAAGAAGATACCAATATCTGATTTTTTCCCTTCAATTAAAGATATCCAAGAGTGGCACTGAAATCTCCTTTTTTTTCTAAGGCTTCACAAAGGAACTTTCCCTCTCAGCACTAACTGATCATGACTAGTATAATATTTTTCTTTATGTTTCTCCAAGCAGCAGTTAGCATGATAGATGAACCAGGAAACAGGAGAGAAAATGATGCTCTCAGGAAATCTGATGAACAATACAATTGCTCCATGCCTGCAGGAAAAGAAAGTCCATGAAATTCCTTTTCTATTGCATGTGTATTTACTGGCAGCAGATTCAGTGACTTCTTTTTATCTTTTTTTTTTTCATTTTGAGCTTGGGAATATTTGAAGCTGGGAATGTGACTCAGAGATAACACTGCACAAAATACAGAGGCATGTAAAACTTCCTGCATGTGAAGTTCCTCAAAGATATTTGTCAGAGGCCTCAATTTGGGTAAAACAGAAGAGAACATATCCATTGAAGGTCAAACTGGTCACAGACTGACAGATTTTCAAAGGGTGTTTATATGTGTCTCCCCTGCCAGTGATGTGTGAGATAGACTCCTGAGATGGTGTAGCAGAGGTATTTCTGGAAGCCTGGCCAGCATCTCTGAACAGAGCTCTCCATCACTGCTGTATGTGTATATTAATTCTCTGGAGGAAGATTGATCACACGTGCTTGACACAGTTCAGCAGACTGTCACCCACCTTGACCCTTAAGACTTTCAGTAGGAAACAGCTGCTTAGGTATCATAGTTTAATCTTTTACATCAAGCAAGAGATGTTAATTCCTGTTGTACACATCCTGAATGTTCCTATAGTAAACCTGAATGATGGTCACCTCATCTGTCTGAGTATCTCACCGTTGATACCACCATGGTTCTTTTTTACTGACCAAATATGAGTTTATTTAAATTCATTTTAATTTTATTTATTTTTTGCATTTCATTCATTGTTTGCTTGCTTGTGTAAGGTTGCTGTTTTCTTTTCTGTTTTCATGACCCATTTTCTGATACCCTCCTGAGCCCTTCAGTCATCCTTGAGATGCACTGACTTAGAGCACTGTAGAGATAATTTATTGATATGGTGCTCCTTATGATGCTTTAAAAAATGGCTACCAGATTTTTTATTGAAGGTACCCAGGGGCCTGAGCCCTCTCTTTTGTTCTGCATTTGTATCATGTCCTGATCTCAAAGCATTTAGGTGTTAATCAGTGATTCTATGGTTCTGGGATTCTTTCTCAAATTAAATATAACACACTCTTCTCATTACTTTCCATTTTCCTACAAAGTAACTACAGGAGCAGAGCAGTTAAAAAGCTTCACATAGCATTTTTTGGATTAAAAAAATAGTTATGAATATATCAAAGAGTAACAAAATTTCTATGGCATTGCTGGGAATATTAAACTCCAAATATACATGCTACTAAATTTATCATAGACAAGAAACACCTTCACACATGGGCCTGCCAACATCTCCAAGTGGCTGGACAGGTTCCTGATATAGTTTTTGTTTATCTGTTCACTCTTTCTCAAACATGTTTCAGGAAGTGGTAACAGGTCAGGAACCATTCCCCAGAGACTTGGTGGATGAGGCCATCCTGTTTTAGAGAGTAGAGTTTGATAGTGTGAAACTGTGACAGTCTCTGCCTCATGTTGGTGCCAGAGATGTGACTCAGATACACCTATTTATCAGCAGAGACATAGCCAATATGTGTGCAGGAGAGAAAGGTCAGTGGGTTTGAATTTTCCTTACAGTGGATTGAATGTGGCAGTGCCTCTTCCAGGTCACAGGTGCGGTGTTGTTGGGTACCCTTGAATAACTGTATTTAGAAGAAGAGAAATTTACTGTATAAACACTTCTGACAAAGCTTGCCAGGCAGCTTGCCAAGAAGGAGAAAAAAAGAGGTTCATAAGGTTCAAGACACTATTATGCTGTTTCTGCTTTGGAAGCATAATGATGGGAAACTGTCAAATGTACGCCATGTGAATATCAGCAGCTGACGTTGTTTGAAGGAAGAGGATACTTTCACCAATATTTCCACTTCTTTCTACAAGCAAACTGGACTCTAAGTCTGGCATTTTAATAAAGTCACAAAACTTGTCTATAAATGGCAGTTTTAAACTTGGAGGGTGCTGTTCATAGATAGTAGGGAAAATCTTCCATCAAAAGAGAGCCACCTTTCACAATTCATTTAACATTAAAAAAAAACCAGATGGATTCTCCCAGCCAAAGGGTTGCTCCCAAACAAAGCATGGGTGGTGTTTTGTCTCAAAAGATTTCCATATGATTATATTGCTCAGTATATTACTCATGTACACGTTCAACTGAACACTTTAATTTTTAGTTAATCTAAGCCAAGCCTGAATTTGTGGGCTGTTGCAAAAGCTAGGGGTTTGGCACAGAATTTGATGAAGCTCTCTTCAGAGAGCCTGGATGGAACTTTGGATAATGGAAGGAGCTGTCTTCACCCTCTTGATACCATAATTCACATGCAACCAAAGAAATATGTATAATACTGCAGATCGAAATAAGATCACATTTAAAGATCACATTTGTTATACAGAAGTAGAGAGGAGGAAGAAGGTCACTGAAGAGACATTTAAATTTCTTCCTTAAATAAGTAATCATGCATGTGAAAAGTCTTGCTGAAAAAATACAGTATGTCTGGAAAAGAAACATGAACTGTGACTGTTGAAATTCACTAAGTGTGAATTTTCTAAATCACCCTCTTGTGATATATTGGTTTGTGCAGGAAAGTGTCTCCTATTGTATTTCATTTTGCTTTTTGAGTTGCTACTGTAGGCACTTGTTTTTATATTTTTTAGATTCTTTGTGGAAAAAGTAAATTAACATATTATAAATTCAGAAAAAGCTGTTCACTGGAGGAGAATTCTAAAGATCTAAAGATAAAATAAATAGTAAAAATGCCTTTTAGTTTTGAGAAATCCAGTGACAAAATCTATTCACTTTCCCCCACACTTTTCAAACATTAACAAAAACTTAAAATTATCCTGTAATTTGACAAATGGAAAACCAAAAGAAATATGAGTAATTTTCTGTGTTCTTAGTTGACCAGCCTCACTATTGTACCTAATTGTTTTCATGGGGATTTTGAAGATGTATGTAAATTGGCTCCTGGATTTAAGGATTGTGATATAACCTGACTAATATATGTTCACATTTTATTTATGTAGGCTTGAAAGGCTGATTCTGAAATAAATCATATATTAACTTACAACTTACCTGTTTATTGGCTCACACAAGCAGTAAATATTCATATTGTTTCATTTATTAAGCATAAAAGAAAATCAAACATTGCTGGTTCTAAACCTTAGTCTCTATACAAAGAGGGAATAAAAAAATCCTTATTTTTTATGGGGGTACCAATTTTTATTTCTTTCCACAAAATAAATGACAAGAGGACAAACAATGGGAAAATTAAGTGGAAGATAATCAGAACCTGGGTGCTAGCCTAATTTCTTGGGAATATTTGCACCTGTGATTCCTTCAGGAATATGTCTACCTATTTTGCATTAAGAAAAAAAATTAGTTATTAAAAAAAGCGATATTTACGTTAATAATGGCAGGAACATATGGTCCTGCTGATGTCCAAGAACTATGGAAAAATTGTAATAATGCCACACAGTGGGGAAAAAGGCCACTGACTCTTGAAAAACTGAAGTCTTTTCACTGCATGAGCATTTAAAGACAATTTTAAAGTGATAGACAACAAGGCTGAAGTGTTTTTTTAAAGTGCCTACAAATGTTTATTCATGGATGCTGTTCACTCTCCACAGCTATGCAGGGAAAGCAACTTATACATATGCAAATAGCACTGAACTCTGCATTTGTATGTGAAATTACCTGATTGACATTTCAAATCACTGTGTCTTGTGCAGTTACTAGAGTTATTCAATTGCCTCTATTTAAACATTCAGCCTTAAGGCACAATTTTGATGAAAATAGGAGTATATCCAAGCATCCTCTGTCAAACTTTGCTTTCTTTCAAGGTTCTTTGCAATACCCTATATGTTACTTGATTGAGATTGTACCTATAGAGAGGTAATTGTGTTACAATTGTAAGGCATGCTTTTCTTTTTACGTAGGAGTCCTTTACTATGAAAGACATTAAACATGAATGACAGTATAATTCAGCCTTGCTTGCAATAAATTATTCATTTTTTCTTGAGTACCTGGATTTGAACAATTGAAGAACTTTCCCTCTTCCAGTAGAAGTCTCTGATGTTTCCCAGCCTTTTTGGCACAGTTTCTTGGTCTTAGCCTTATATTAAGAAAAAACAGTTCATTTCTCAACAGAATTAAAATTATGGTCCCCTTTCATGTCTTTGCCTGGTCAGTTTATGACATGCAGAGTTCAGAGTACATTTTGTCTGGGGTGGGGCTCACGTCATGGTCTCACACACTGAAGCTTAGTTGCCTGAACTCAGTGAAGAGCTTTGGCTCTGTGAGGGTGCCCACACTCAGGTGGGAGGTTTGTTTTTTCCTGCAGAAGCAGCTGGAGTTTGAGCAGGATACCCCATCCTAGGTGCCTACCTGCAGGCACTGAATCAAGTGTATCCACAATAAAGAAATGAAACCTGTGAAAGGACTTAGATGACCAGAAGTGGTGCCTAGTTTCTCTGAGTGAGCCATCACTTCTCTCATGGCTGTATTGGTGGGATCTTCAGGGACTGTAGTGGTTAATTAAGCATCCTACACATCTCTAAGTCAGGAAAAGTAGGTTTCTTCCTCTAATAGCTTAAACCTGCCCCCAATGCCTTTTCAAAAAATCTCTAAAATGAAGCTGTCAGGTAAGAAATGCAGACAAAGAAATGCATCTTAATGACTGTCCATGTTGGTGGTTTCCTTCTCTTAGCTGTATTCCAGCTATCTATCTTGTAGCTCAACAAGCTTCAGCAGTCAAAAACAAAGGGTGAAGTGAGCATTGATTTGCTTGACACTGTGTATTATGTATTCCCATCCTCAATTTTTCATAGAAATGAAGGATGACCTTTTTTTCATGTTGTTGTATTATATTTGGCTACAACCCTGCTAAAGCACGATCCAAAGAGTATACATGGCCCAAGTTCCTCATATCCAGGTTTTTTTCTTTAGAGTCATTGAAAGTCAATTAGAAAGAGCACTCAAACTACTCCTAGATACATTGTCATTGAAATACCTCTTATTCAGTGTGGGAACTCAGTGCATCACCTCGGATGCTCTGAGTCCCAGGGAGAGCCCCTGGGGGGCTCAGAAGTCCTGGAATGTAGCCAAAAGTACCTGGTGGCTTGATTTTGACCCTTCGAGAGTCGTGCTATCTCAACATGAGGATTCACAGGTGTCTGAGGTGTAAATGGTGAAGGACAAATACTTTTTTAGACTAGAACATAGGTTTTAGGATTCTGGTACAAGGGGGTATGATGGAGGCAAGATGGAGGATTTAGGCCCGACCTCGTGGTTCTTCTTCTTTTTCTTGTCATCCATCTTCTGTGTGATGTATGCACTTTGGATTGGCTTATGCTAAAGGTGCACTGTTCAACAAAGGTGATGGGAATTGGTGAAAAATTGTAAATATCATACACATAATTATCAGTATAAGAATGTTCTACTGCCCCAGGGGCGGGGAGTGTGCGTGTGGCTGCCTTGCTGGTCGGATCTCAGCTGGGCAGAAGAAAAACCTTTTAGATAAGATAAAATAAACAACCTGAGAAAAAGATCAAAAGAAGAGTCCAGACTCATCTGTTCACCGCAGGCTGCCTGCGGACCACCCTACGCGTGTCCGACAGAGACAGGCAGCCGGTCGGACAATTCAGCCTAATTGTTCACTGAGTTATTGTTGTTATTGTCAATAATTTTATGGAAAATAAACACAGATGTCAAAGTACAATAAGAAAGTAGCCAAGCTTTATTATGGAGTGAATAATTTAAAAATATTTATTTAATTTTCACCTTTCTTTAGTTCATCAGTAAAGAAGTCTAAAATCCTGTAGCTTCTAATTTATTTTATCATCTTCACAACCAAGCACTCACACACACAGAGCTTTGCTTTCATTAACTAGAGGAGTCCAAGAAGATTATGCCTATTTTTTGGAGGTCTTGCTCCAACAACTTGATCCTCAAATACTAAGCCACAAGCCTCAGTGAGGACTTATTGTACATGTGGAAAATTTGCAGCAGCAGTCGTAGCTTCTGAACTTTTCTTTCATACTGTTTTTTATCAAAATTATTTCCTGGAAGATGCTGGGGGCATTCTGGCTTTTAAAAGCAGCTGCTGACCAAACTCTTTACTTAGGGGACTTGAGCAGGAAGAACATATACTAGAATGAGACTTGCAAATTAGCAGTCTTTTTAATAAGCAACTTTCTTCCAGAAGAAAAGGATTAGGGAATACAGGAGCTGAAGGCAAACATTTATATATGAGGTGCCAAACAGTAATCAGTAATCAGAATAAGTATAAACTTATGCAAACAAAAAGTGTTATTAAGCTTACCTCTCTATCTGCTAATTGTCCTTCTATTATATGGTGTTGGCTAGATATGAACATTAAGCTGAAGTTCACACACAAGCTAATTTGATCAGAAGAAGTCCCACTTAGGATGTCACAGAACTGCCACGATCACACCTCTCCCTGCTTCCTGCACCTCTCCCTGCTTCCTGCACCTCAGTGCCAGTCCAGCTGACTTTAGCTGGTTTTGGATTGGAGATTATTGTTCCTTCTGGTACATTTGTGGGGATTTTATGAATGTAATATTTGCAGTGTTGGGATAGTTCAGACTTCCTTGCCAATGTCATTTAAAAATATCTTTCTAGATTCATTACTGGAATGCTACAAAATGTGTCTCTTTTTGGACCTCTGTGTTCCTACCTTTCTACACTTTTTTCCCTTGTTGAAGATTACATATCATCTTCAGAGTTTAAAACAATCCTGTGTCTTGCATGTTATGCTGTAATACACTGCAGATTGCCATATGAAAAGCACCAGTGGGATCATTTGAATGGACTTATTTTTGTTGTCTACCTATTGGAGAGATTTTTCTGCTGGTGAATCCCAAGTTAGGGACAGTGCTGTTGTGTTGCCTCAAATATCACTTGGAATGTGACACATCTTAAAGGAAAGGAAGATTTCCAGAGATTTCCAGTGATTTCAAAATATTCCATTACTTTGGAGTGTAAATAAACTGAATATTTAGCAGAATAAGGGAAAGATGTGACTCATAATAATCTATTCTTAGTTTAAAAGGTGTTATTTGTTAAATGAGCATTCCTAGAAATTTGTCGATATTGACTTAATATATGTGCATGTTCATATAAGAGTTGCACAAAATGCCATTGTTAAATAGTGTTGAAAAGTGAGAGTTTGGCTCTGGATCTGAGACATCAGTCAGTATACTATTGTAACAAGGCAGGTTTAAATTTGTACCATCACAGTGTTTTGTTAAAGCCTTTATTTAAAGAATATTCCTTCTTTTGATGTTCTTGCTCATCTTCCTGTTCTTGAGCTTATCTTTTGTCACAAGAACTAGACATCTGAATTTCAATGCCCAACATGGGTTTGTGAGATATCACAGCATAACTAAACTGTGCTGCTTTCACCTTTTCAAAATTCAGTAATTTGAGCATCTGAGGCTGTGGTTCTTTCTGGCAGCTGCCAACTTTGCAAGAACAGAGATCAGTCAATCAAAGTCCAGAATAAGTAAAAGGTCAGGGGAGTCAATACATTTCTGTCCTTCACAGGCTGTGTGAAGTTCTAAAAACCCATTCATGTGATATGAAAGGGAGAAAATATCTACGTGACACAATCACATAACATGGAAGATCAAAGAAAAAGGAAATAGCACCAGCATAGCCATTTACATTTTGCTTTTACCTTGGCAATATTATCCCCCTCTAAGGCTCTAACAGATAACTGGACAGATAAGCAATGTTTCTGGTAATAATAAAATTGGGTTGGTATCCAGTTATGAAAGTTTTTTTCTTGTTTCCTATTGTTTCTATCAAATGTGACTAATTCCTTTAAAATACAGCTTCGGGCTTGAAGCTGTACAGATGTTACACTGACAAGGATTGGGCTGGTATCTGTACTAGTCAAGTTTCACAGTGATGGGAAACATTTTAAAGTGCTTGTTAAGGCTGAGCATATTTCCTCTCTCTAACACCTTTTCCTTAAAAAACAAAAAAAAATCTTTGATTTTCTCTCTCCAGTTGTGGCTTAGTGGTATCACCAGGTATTCCAGATGTCTCAAGTCATGTCATACAGAGAGCTTGTAAGACCTGATCCTCTTCCCCAGAATGCTTGACTTACATCTGTTGAAACCTCCTGGGTACAAAAATATGTTGTTACTATTGATGAGGAAAAACAAAAGCAAGATCCTTAAATATGGACTTTTTTGGTGACAAGGGGAAACTTCACAACCTTTCTGCTGTCTTCTACAGACCCTATTGGTTGTAAACCCTAAGAATTTAACATCATCCTCAAATGGGGCAAAGCATCAACTTTGCTTCTAGGACAGGTGATAGAAAAGTGGGAGAAGTGACTGATAGACCAGAAGGCCATGCTGTCATTCAGTGAGAGCTGTCCAGGATAGGGAATTGGGCAAAAGGAACCTAATGAAGTTTAGCAAAGGCAAGTGTAAGTCCTGCCCCCAGAGAGAAACACCCCCATACACCAGAACAGCTTAGGGGCTGACCTGCTGGAAAGCAGCTCTGCAGGAGGTTTGGGCTAGTTGATCTCCAGAAATCCCTTCCAACCCAAACCATTCTGTGATTCTGTCAATCTGTGATACCTTTTTTGCAACTGTTGGAAGGGGAGATTTGTCTCTATGAAAAAGGGAGCATGCTCACACTGGAGAAAGATAGCAGACTGTGTAAAGGCCACCAAAGGTACCATTATTAGAGTCAAAGGACTGGGTAAATAAAAATAAAAGGCAGTAAGTGCTATCTACTACACATAGAGGAGAAGGAATTATTTCAAGGTGTTATACAAATTACAAATGATTGCCCTAAATAATTTTTCCATGGAGTCATGGCAGTATTACCTTGTCTGCTCTCGGTCTATTATATTTTAATTCTGAGCTCATGTTCAGGATCTCTTCAGATGGCAAAGCACCTGCTGCCTGACTACATCATAAATTGAAGCACCTCATCTTAAAACAAGCTGAGCTTATTTGATGAGACTCCCTAGGCAAATGCAATGAGCCTTTCATTGTAAAATCTTCTGAAGTTTAATTTTCTACCTTTATTTAGTGACATGAATCTGAGATTGCCATTTATGAGTCTGCAGCTTTTGAAAAACTGTCAGTATGGTTGCTTCTCCTCACCCTTGCACAGAAAAATGCACACAAGTGCTTTAGAAGCAAAATCTATTCACATTTTTTGAGATAGAGACATCACATTGATGAGCTTGTCTGGAGGTTTGGGAGGATTTTTCTGCTGAATTAGAAACTTTTGTCATCTACATGGTAGATTTATGGGATATACTGTTGAATTATTCAGAGGTTTAATGGATCTTGTATTGGCTTTTGCCATAAACAACTTATTTTAATGTAGGTAGACATGAGGCTTCTACTGGAATCGACATGATTTTAAATGGATAACCATTAACATAAATGTATACAAGACTGAAAATAATTGTCTATAAGTTTGAAAACAAAACCTTCAAATAGAGCTAGGAGGTTTTTTCATGCAGTCATCCTACTTCATACTTAGTAGTCATTGTCACAACTGGGACAGTGAAGCAAGTGAACAATTACTTTGGTCTACAACGACAAATTTATATTATTTTTCTATTTTGAAACCTCTGTGTAGGTCAATCTTTAAAAAAAAATAAAGCTGGGGTAATGTCTTCAGTGTTATAATGTCTTCAGTGTTACAGCTGCTGCTAACAGAATGTTGAGGTTCCTGTTCTCATAATATTGCTGAACAACTACTTATTAGAGTGGCAACCACTATTTCTAGAATTATAGATAAAAGCTGGGTTGGAAAGGATCTCTGGAGCTGATTTATTCCAAGGTCTCCCCAGGGCCTTCTCTTCTTCAGGCTAAACAACCCCAACTCTCAGCCTTTCTTCATAGGAGAGGGGCTCCAGTCTCGTGGCAAAAGTTCTTCCTTCAAAAGTACTGCTCTCTTGAAGATAAGTGCTCAAGTAGCTCTTGTGTATGTTAAAAGCAAATCAGAGGAACAAGCTGGGAAGTTCAGAGGTGAATACATGTCAAAAGATCCCAAGGAAGAAGGTCCAGATGAGGGGAGGGGCAGGCAGAACAAATGAGGAAACTATCAGGGAACAAAAGAATTACTAAAATCTTTCCTCTGTTGTCTGCATGCCCCTATAATTTGCACTGCTGCTGAATCACTAGATTTTTTTGTATGAGCAGACTTCTGAAGATATATATCAAAATACAGGTTTCTGAATAATCAAGGCAGATCTTTGTTGAACTATTCCACATTCTTAGGTTGTATAAAAGTGACTGAGATCAAGACCACCTCTCACCTCAGTTCCCATCTCCAGTTCCTTTCCCATTCTCTCTTTCAGTGTGAGTTTACACAGCAAAGGGGCTCTGGGAGTTACTGAGGTGTGTTCAGTTCAGTGATCCTCACTGAAGAAGAAGTAAAAAAGGAACTTGTGTGTGTGATTTGAACAGAGAGAGGGTTGTGATCTGCCAGCACAGGGAGCAGCTGCCACCTCTGTGGCTCATGGAGGGAGAAGGTGTAGTGACTTCAGCAAAGGAAGGGATTGTCACACAAAAAACCTGCCTGTCCAGAGTATGTCCAGAGCCATGACCATAATGGACAGTGCTCCTGGAACTAGAGATGTTATAAGCTTTAATAGAAACATTTAAAAGGTCCCCTTAAAGAAAATAATTTTGAAGCTGAGAGGGAAAGAGCTGGTACAGCGTTTCAGACAGAAGTCACATAAGATTGCACATGGAAGGAAAGAATTATTATCATTTGGTTAAGCAAATTCTGGGAGCTGACCCTAACTAAACTTCTGAGTGCTTCCGTGTCTGACCATCATTTGGTCATCCTGTGTAAATAATCTTATTTGAATTTACAAAAGGCAGAAAATTCAGTCTGCAACTCCATCCTTAACAGCCGTCTCCAGCTGAGTCTTTTTATTTCCTCCCACATGGTACTTTGGATCAAAATGATTTGGAAAAGATTAGCAATAATATCTGGGCATGATGATAAAGAAAGGGATGCCTGTTCCCAAAGTGACAATCAGGACTGTGTGTTTTTGTTCAAACAAAAGACATATTGGCTACTGTGAGATTCAAGAAGGCCCTCAATGGTCTGCAGGGGCTTTTGAAGAGTGTATAAACATGAAAAAAAAAAGCAGTGACTTTGTTTGGTGAGCTAGAAATAATTCAACAGTACAGATGAATCATGTTGCTTTGGCTGTAAGAGGAGCAGAGGGGGTCTTATTAAGGAAAAATAAAATCAAAAGTCTTCCACACTGAATTTTGCTAAGCTGAAGCAATAATATTATTTCAAAACAGGTAGAAAACATGTTTATATGCCACTTTTGCCATGGCATTGTCCTATGTCCAGAAAACCCCACAGCAGTATTTGCTTGCACATTTGGGTAATTCAGAGCTCAGTTTGACAGTACTCAGTAATTTTCTCCTCAAGGCAATGATTTTTATGCCAAAAGGTTGCCTTGTTAAATAAATGTTAGATAAGACTTATGGAATTATCTCATTTTAATATTTTACTTAGTACAACAAACTTTGCTTTTTTATTTCCTCATTTCTGTTGTTGCAAAGGCAATGATTGTTTCCAGTCTTTTCCTTTAAAAATATTTATATAGAGAACTAGTGTATTACCATTTCTATGGGAAGTAGAAGATAATATATATGAGTTAATAAGAAGGTTCTTTAAGATTTGCCATTGCATACAACACTCAGCTGACCCTTATGATGGAATAATCTCGCAAAACTTTATCCTTTTAAAAGGATTTTTATATGTATTCTCCCTCTGGACTCACTGGATAAACAGGAACAATTCCAAGAGAAAATTTATCTAAATTAATCTCAACCATTTAAAACTTTTATCATACAGTGGTACCTCTGAGAATAAAGGGATTTGACATTTCAGTCTTTCAAACATACAAAAATAAGTGAGGTGAATCCCTTCTTAGGGCCTAAGAGGGCTTTTTATTTTCTTATTCTACCCACTTTCGCACTTTATGCTTCAAATTTTCTGCTCATAATAATTTAAAGTCTAAAAAAACATGGATCCCTGATAACATGATTTTTACAGACATAGTCATAATAGTCCAATGTATCTACACTCTCCTTTCAAGAGCTATTTAGGTCATACAACAATCTGCAAGGGAACATGAGACCAACCGCCTCAGAACTTGCCACTAAAAATATTTGCATGAATAAAGCATACATTTTGGTTTGCATTAACTCTTTAACACTTGCCTTGAAGAGGTAGTTCTTTATTTTTCTTTTACACATATTTTTCAGTGCTATTTCTGTCCTCACTGTCAGTACCTAAGGTAGAAGAGATTACTAAGAGGCAACTACTGCTTTTCTTGCTGCTGCAATGATAGTTTTGAACAGCTGGGAACACTTGTCTACCAATTTCACTGTCTGATGGCAGGGTCAATGTTAGCTGTTGCCAGCTCATCCATCTTGCTGCCCTGCTCTTGCACAACAATGGGGGTTTCATACTATTTTCCCTTTTCCTGAGTTTGACTATTCATCATGAAGGTGGAAATAATGGCCCTAATGGCTATCAAGTCCCTCCCCTGCTTCCCCTCCTTGTTGCTCAATGTGACCCTTTCATTCTCTTGGCCACACAGACACAGAGGTGTCCCAAAGGCAAAGAACTGTCTGCTCCTAAGCACACTTTACATTGACTGCCTCCCCTTTCTTCTTTCATCCTTGCCTTAAAGGAAGAAAATTGCAATGAAAAAAAAGCAGCATCTACGTCCAGCAAGTTTCCAGGATGTTCTTGACCCAGGCAATTCCCCTCCCCCACCCTTATTATTCATTTCATTTGGATGATTAAATTAAGCAGAAAAGGTTATTTAGTTGGAAAAGAGCCTGTATTAGTTGCATGAAAGCTGTCACTGTTCCGTTTTGGCTTAGTCTCCTCTCTGGCTCCCAGTAGCTAGCTGCCATTCCCCTTTCACTGAATTTCTAGCTTCAGGCACCTCTCTAGTCCTCAAGATCTGTTCTTTTTTTTCTTTTCAAAAGTGACCATGACATTCCTGAATCTGGAGCTATTCCCCTGGCTGTGAAGCCTTCACAGTTGTTTTGATATTGATGAATACTGCTTGCTTTCTACTGTTTCCCCTCTGGTCTGCCGTGGCAATAGAGGAGCCTGAGGCTGGAGGGAGCTTGGAGGTGCCACACCTCACTAGTACCTTGTGCATGTGAGAGGAGTAGTGGTTCTTGTCCAGGGAAATGGATTTTCTTGTCTTCAAATAGTGAGACCATATGAATTTTTTGGCTGACCACCACTCTGTTTTCTTGTTCAGCTCCCTTGGTTTGCAGTTGTCCTTGCATGCTCTGTAGGCTCTGTTGAGCAGAGACAGCTTTTTTGTGTAGACAGGTATTGATTAAATCCTGGGCTCTTTAAAGCAAATGCATTAGTGAGTGTAAAGACTTCAAGTGAGAAGCTTTTTCTTTTAATAATGAACTTTTTAAAACAGCAAAATATCACAACAAAATACTTTAGATATTTACTTATTGCTTTAACTCGCTTAGAACAGAACAGAACTCATAGAGCAAAAGAATCTGATGCTTCTTAGTTTGTCAAAGCTTGTGAAATTTTGGAATTTTTGACATTATATTTCAGAGAAGAAAAATTAACCTGGCTCTTTTGCTCTGCTCAAGTAGCAAAGATATCATTAGAAATTAATAACAAAAATAATTTTCAGAGGTATTTTCACAAAATTATAAGTACTTCCTGTGTTTGATGTTGACTGATGTTGCCTATCTCATTGGATTTTTTGTACTTTAAAATCACAGGCTATTTAAGAAGTAGGTAGCATAGAAAAAACATATATACTCTTTCATCTCCAAAATTTTGCTGGAAGCAGCAGAGCATAAATGGCATAGTAGGAACAACAATAACATGGATAAATTTAATTGCTCCAGGATACTAGTTTTGCTTTCTCTATTCACTTGTTTCAGGGTGAAGGAAATCTGCATTGTCTTGACTATCCTGAAAAACATCCTCCTTCATTAGGGCAGAATGATGAATTGCTCCTAAGAAGTACAGCTGTATAGAAGAACACTGCTGCTGTTGGATTTTTCTATTGCTTGCAGCATAATCTTTGTTTTGTTCAGCATATAATTCCCCTTTTACAAAATGTTGATCTGTGACATCCTTTCGATGTTTTTAAAAAGGATCCTTTTCGATGACATCCATACCGAGTTTTTAAAACATTAATATTGACATCTCTGGGTTCCCTGGTATAGGTAATGGACTGCAGATACTGCCTTATTATATTAATGAAGGCAAAGACCATTCCACAGCTTTCTCAAGTGGCTGATCTATTGCCTCTGGCCATGCAGCTGTTTGCAGTGCCAACACGCAATCTATAGATGGATCAATCAAGCCTGCTAATATGCAGCGTTCCCACATAGAGTAGCTGCACTTGGAGAATAATAGGTTTTGATGATGTTGTACATCTGACACATTCTGACCTTGCTTACCACCCCCTTTGCTGGGGGGAAATGCTGCTCAGCTGCCGTGTGGCAGCAGCTCTCCACTGCCAGGAGGCAGAGGCGTTCCAGGGTTTGGCACCACTGTGAGGACCGAGGGAGGGATTTGCCCAGCCACACTTCTGCTCAACCCCTCCCCTGCTGCCCGAGAGAGAGGAGGGCAAGGGAGGGTGGTGAGACAGCAGAGCCTTGTGGAGCCACACATCTCTTTTTGTTTTGGAGGCAGCCGTGAACCAAATCCCAGCCTTCATTCTTTTAAACTACAGCAGAGCTTCCTTGAGGAGGAAACTGAGCAAACTGAGTTAACTGATGTCTTGCCATGGATTTGTGGTTTGATGTATTTTCAAAGGGGAAAAAAAATTTAAATACTCTCCAAAACTTTTGACAGAGGAAAAAACAAGCGATTAAAATGTAATTTTTATCTTACGCGGAACTTCCAGTCCTAAAGATTTAAATATTAATTTCTCAAGTAAAATGACATTTCCATTAAATTCCAAACAGTCTGTTCAAAATATTTTAATCTAGTTTTCTTACAGCAAGTTCAAGAGAATGAACACTACATTTTCTGAATCAACACATTTTCTTTTCTGTATTGAGGACACATTTAATCAGGCAAACAAAAAATGTGACTTATTGACTCTTACATTGTATTTTTTCTGTTAATTAAATTTATATTAAGAGAGTAGTTGGATAAATTTAACACAGTCAAAGATGAACTATTCTTAGTTCTCTTAATATAGTTTGGAAATAAAAAGATTTGATGTTTGGTTTTGATATTTTTTAATTTGACTTTATCTGATATTGATAGTCTGAATAAATAAAACTGGCGGTTCAAAGGAGTTTGCTTGCACTTTCCAATAGTTGTGTTTTGAAATTTTGTCTTGTTTTTTCTTTTCAGTTTTCATAGTTTTCACAGTCTATGAATGTTGAGCTACAGCGCAATGTCAGATTTCATTTATTAAGGGCATGACAGAGATTAATAAAATGCTGGACAAGCTACAAGTGATAAGAATTCTGAAAGCTCCACTGTAAAATTGAATGAAGTGGAGATAGAAATTGGAGACATGGAGATAACAATTGATGGACAGAGTCTATTCTGACTGAGAATACCAAAGGAGACTGTAGAACGCTGTGAAATTGAATTGATCACCTGGAAAATAAGGTTAGAGTAAGGAATATCAGGTGTGAGGGCTGGAGTAGCTGAGCTAATCTTTTCTGAGAGGATTATGAGGGCCTGAAAGGAGATATCATTCAGGTTTTTAAATGTATGGCATACATGGCCTCTCATAGCTGTGGTGCCATCAGTTAGCCAACACACAAACACATTAATTGTACAGCGTGCCTCTTTCAGCCTCCAGGAGATAAACCAGACATTAAAATGCATGTAGGAAACTGAAATTAGGAATGACATAGTTCTAAACAATTCAGAATGATGAAAAAATTGCAAATTAAGTGAGACCTTTTGGCTGAACCAGAATCCAGGTAACAGAGATCTAATGAAGCATTTCCTGCCATTTCGTTAAGAAAAACCCATACCTGACTCTAAGAAAGTCAGAATAAGAATAATTCCCTACAGTATATCTTTCTATGCTGTGTCAAAGTTTCATCTCTTAGGTTAACTTGCCAAGGCATTTGATTCAGGTATTTTTGCTGCCTCCAAGATCACAAGCCATACAGATAAGAAGACAACTACACAGACTGTAAAAAACTGGCTTTGATTCAGCTGCAGAAGATTTTGTTTTCAATAATGTAGATTGTCATTGCCTTTTCTCAATTCTTAAATGCTGTTGCCACAGAGCTCATTTAGCTGAATTTATGTGATGTGATAAGTTAGTATTACATTTATTATCATAATTATTATGTCTGATTAATCTTGCTTATTCTGAAAAGTCATGCAAGTTTCTTACTGGAGGGCGTAATTTCAAGTTTTAATATTCATGTACAAGGCAGCTGACCTGAAGATTGAAAATAATTAATCTGGAATAAGGGAGTCTGTGGCAAATTAAAGACAGGTATGCTGGGATGGTTTCAGTATCCAGTGTTGACTGAAGCAGGATGAAGATAGATGTGGTGTGAAGTCAGAGGGCATGGTGATTGCTAGAGCTGCACCCATCAATCCAACACCACACAACAAGGTTTTAAGCACTTTACTTTCAAATTTGTCTGAGGTGATATAACACTTTCTTTGGTCTAGCCCCAAGCTCACTTAGGTACCTCTGAAGATGTCATTTGTTCTGGCCATACATAGGATCTTCAGATAAAAACCTGCTGAAATTAGCTCCATGCAGGATTTGATTGTATTCAGTCATTCACTAAAATTCAGTAATATAGATGATGGTGTTTCCACCAGGTGATCACAATTATTTCCTCTGGTCATCCCAAATTAATCTATGTGTTAAAATATTTAACATGTCAATAATCTTTGGTGTTGATTTTTTTTTTCCATTTGACATTTCTTTGCAGAAATGGGCAGAAAGATAGTTTCTTCCTCTTCTGTCTGTATTATTATTTATGAAGTGGGGAATTACTAATTGTGCAGGCTATTTAATTTTATTTTCACTGACAGGAGGGGCAAAAAACCCAAACCCCAGAGAGCTATACTGTACACTTTACAAAGCAGTAGAACATTCCCCAGTGGAAGTAGCATTGCTTGTAGTGTAAAACATGTACAACATGGACTGTTTATTAAACCTGATTTTTACATTTAATTTTAGTAACTTTATCTATTTTGACAACACTAGCTTCTTAACTGTTGGTAGACACACTCTAAGCCTATATGTAGACTCTCCTGGCTGAAATTTACTCAGAAAAATGCAATCAGACAGAAATTTATCAGAAAGAAGAAACTAGGATGGAATTGGTCCATAATTAGGTGTTTTTCATCTCCTTATGAGAGTATTGCTTGCAAACCAATCTACCTAGACTAGCAGAGGGGAGAAAAAAAAAGATAAATAGTAAAAAGAAGGAAATCAAAACCACAGGCTAATTATGAAGAGGCTTTGTCATGTTTTCTTCATGTTTGTATGAAGAGTGAATTACTCAAGTATTGCAACGTTTGACTTTACACTGTATGTACACTGTTCTGTATGTTTTGAACATATTTCAATCCTTTTTGTGGGTATCTCTTGGCAAACAGAATGAAACTGCTTACCATCCCATTGATATTTACTTTATTTTTATTATAGGAATTTTTTGACAATTAGTTATTAGTTAGACAAGTAGCTATTACTCCATTTAGTTTTGGTTAATTTCTTTTGCTGTTTGCTGGTGAAAATTACAATTCATGCTCAAATGGTTGACTTACAAAATTTTCTGAAATTACAAAATTCAGCATTACCAAAAAAGGAAAATATTTGGAACTCTTATGCCTCAGAGAATGGTTTCTATGTTTTTTTCTGTCCCTTGTTTTAAAGTATCAGGTTCTATACTTTTGATGAATTATTTAAGTGGTGGTTTTATCTGTATTTGTTTTCTGTGTATATGAAAGATTAAAAATGTCTCCAGGGGATGATCTTGTAGGCTAAGATTTTCAAATTGAATGTGGAAGCAAATTTCAAGATCCTCACTCAGATAACTCACTCTTCTTGCTACATGAAAATACAAGTTTCTTTTTTTATATAAAAAAAGGGTATATCTGGAGATCTCACACGAATACTATCACAGACAAAATGTAAGGTTTTAATTGAGAAGAATATTTTGAGTGAAGAGCTCTAAAACCATACTGTTTGTGCCCAGTGG
This sequence comes from Urocynchramus pylzowi, assembly GCA_013397555.1. Classification (NCBI taxonomy): domain Eukaryota; kingdom Metazoa; phylum Chordata; class Aves; order Passeriformes; family Fringillidae; genus Urocynchramus; species Urocynchramus pylzowi. The sequence goes on along the minus strand of VZRH01001693.1, from coordinate 1,649,321 downwards.
AAAACAGTCTCCAGGAACATTGTACCTCCTTCCCATCTGCCCAGTGCAGGAGTACCTGAGATGGTTGCTCAGTAAGACTTTCTGGGAAGGGAAGATACTGTGCACCAGCAAACACGGGGAATATCTTTACTCACAGAGGTAGGACAGTAGAGAACAGCTCAAGGACTCTTTGTTAGCCTGGTTTGTTGAAGGCATCTTGAACTAGGAGATTTCACTGGCACTTGCAAAACTAATAATGAAAGCTCATTTAAAATACATATGTGCAGTATTTTGTGAATATTTTTCACAGCAACAGGGCTGAACTCAGTCTTCTAAAATTGAACTGGGATTAGAGACCTGTCATCTAAAAAAACACTGTTATTTTAACCATGGTTCATAAAGTCTGCATGCCTTTTGGATGAGGTCTGAAGCAGAAATGCAAAGCATTAAGTGGCACCCTTCCTCATGAAAATCATGAAGCTTTCAATGATGAATCATGATTTTCAAATTTTTTCCAGGCCAATTTGTAGGGAGTGGAGATATGAATACCATTTTGGACAGCCATCCCCTGCTCCCCTGTCTGAATTTCTAAACCACTGGTGATTAAGCTGTTAGTAGCTTAAACCAGTCATAGTAAATCAGTCCTGAAGGCTGATAGAGGTTGACGTCACTGTTTCAAGGAAGAAGGGCTGCTGTGCAAAGAAAATGAATATATCAAACTCACTTTACATCACATATATTCTTAGTATTCACTATTAAACATCTTTCCCTCGAAGGCCAAAGAGAAAGAGCTAATAAAAGTAGCACAAAGTTGCAGAACAAAATTATAATGCACTAGATTAGTTCATAACAGTCCATTTACCTTCAGATTTTATTGCAAGATGGCAGTATATTAGCAGAATGCTTTTAGCTGAATGCTGGAATTCTGTGCTGTGAACTGTTAAACATTTATTTTAAATATTTACTGCTCCATTCAAGAAAAAGTTGGTAAATGTGTTTTAGAAAATGTCAGTTCAAATAATCAGCTTTGCCTCTTTACCATGGAGTGCACTTTTGCAAAAGTGAAAATATCTGCTGTGTGACTGCCATGATGCTGAATGCAGTGCTTGTATGGGGTGGAAGCCTGTTTTCACACTTGGGCACTCTCAGGTCCTAAACCCTTAATTCATTTTGATTTGCCACTGTGAGAGATTTGCCACAGCATTTTCTGAATGAGAAGGCAGACACTATTATTGGGTCACGTCCTACCCCTTGCAATATTTGTGTCAGCACTTTGTTCAACTGAGAGAAATGATATGCCTTGCATTGTGCCAGGGGTTATGCCAAATCCTTCGTTCAAACTGTTGTTAATGCAAGAGCCTTTGGCAGTAGTGTGAACTCTGCAGAAAATTCAGATCTCTGCAGTTACCCTAAGCTCCAGGGTCTGTGGTCTCTCCTGTGGCACTGGGGATGGTGTTGGCTCCTGCCTCTGAAGGATGTCATGAGCTGGGAGGAGAGGAACTGTGGGGTTGCTGCTGTTCTGTGTTGTGTGTTTTGTGGTTTTGGCTGGAGTAGAGTTAATTTTCTTCACAGTGCCTAGTGTGGGGCTGTGTTGTGGATTTGTGCTGAAAATAGTGTCAATAACACAGTGAAGTTTTTGTTATTGCTGAACATGGCTTCTGAAGAACCAAGGCCTTTTCTGCCTGTTGTCAGGGGGCCTGAGGGTGTGTGGGAAGTTGGGGGACACAGCTGGGACAGGTGACCCCAGCTGGCCTGAGGGATGCTCCACACCACAGGGCATCATGCTCGGTATATAAAGTGGAGGGAAGGAGAAGGAAGGGGGATATGTTTCAAGTGATGGCAATGTCTTTGTGAGTCTCTGTCACCTGTTAGAAGGCCTGCTCTCCTGGGGATGGCTGCCCGTGGGAAGTGGTGAAACAGTTCCTGGTTTTGCTTTGCTTTATCTATTAAACTGTCTTTATCTCAACCCATGAGTTATATAGCTTTTACTTTTCCAATTTCCTCCCCAGTCCTGTGGCAGGTGAGTGAGTGAGTGAGCAGCTGTGTGGTACCTGGAGGCTGGCTGGGGTTAAACCACACCAGTAGGAAGCTCCACCTGTCCCAGTGCATCTCCTTGGGGAATACCTTGGGTCTGTGGACTGTGGGGGGTGTGGTTAGACAGGGGTATGCTCTGACAAACCCCACCAATGTAAGAAGCTGCAGGTTACCACTTCTGAGACTATGCCTCAGGCAAAACTTCTGTGGTTGCTTCTCAGCTGAAAAGCTAAGAGAAAACCACGTTTATAACTCAGCCCCATGCACACCAGACTGAGCTAGTGGTGCCCTTCTTGTGCCAGTTATCCTGCATATAGTTTCCCATCACCTTACTGAAACCACATTCTGTTTGGAATGTAATGCATTCATAAGGCAAATAAATCATGAACATTAGCTATGCATGAGTTTTTTGCAGTTATTTAGTGCATTTTTGCAACATAATATTTGTGATATCCTTCTTTTAATCTATATGAGTTAGTAGCTAATAACAACCTATGGTTAAAGAGCATAAACCAAATGACCTACAGTTAAAAAGCATTATCTAAGCCATTCCTTATGAAAACAATAACAATAACCATCTCTGTGAGTAAATTATAAACCCTCTTGTGTATTTAATGGGTTCTTGGTTTGATAAGCGGCAAATGAATCTAATCAAACATAAAGAAAATTCATGTTTTACCCCTGGAACTCTGTTGATCAAAAGGTGAGAAACTTGTGCAGACAATAAGCACAATAGCTAAGGGGAAAGATAGAAACAAAACTATTAATAGATGAAATGGAGTTTATAAAATCCAATACCTGTGCATAACCCAGCCTAAAGATTTATTGAGTTGATGTGTTTTCTTTGCCTGCCTTTCTTCCTTCCCACCTTCCTTCTTTTTTAAATGCTACATGTTATTAAAACAAAAGTAATAAATAACGAATAAGGAACTTTCATGCTGAAGGACTTCAAATATATTTTTAGGTGCAAAACTGAAATATGAGAAATTCAGATAAAGTCACATGCGTTCATTTCACAGAATCAAAAATCACAGAATTTTTAATGTTGGAAGATCTGGAGATCATCTAGCTCACCTTTCTGCCAAGACAGGGTCACCTGGAGCTGGTGACAAGGGAATGAGACCATGTGGATTCTGAATGTCTCCAGAGAAGGAAATTCCCACTCCCTGGCAGCCTGTTCTTCTGTGCTCTGCCACCCCCAATGTAAAGAAATTCTTCCTCATGTTGAGGTGGAACTTGTTGTGTTTTTAGCTCATAGCCATTACTCCTTTCTTCTTTGCCATGTAATAAAATACTTAAGGCATACAGAAAGAGCTTGTAGGCACACTACAATATATGCCTGTAAAGTAGCTTCCATTTTTAATTTATTTATTTGCTTATTTGTATTTTCAGTGCAAATACACACACTCTCCAATCTTTGTCTGTGTATTTGCAGATTACTCTTGACTTTAATCTCAACATTTTAGAAAAGTATTTCTCTTATTTCTGTCTGTATGAGGTAGTATACATACATACAGATGGTGTCAAAAGAGGTGTGTGTTTATCAATTCTGTCCATTTCAGGAACATATTTTTTGTTTGGCATAATTCATTGTCATTTTAGGCTTTACTGTTGATGAAGTTATTTACCTCTCCTGAGCTGTTGCTTATATGGTTTTGGGTTATTTGTTCTGTTTGTTTGATTTGCTTGGGTTTTTTTCCAATGAGCTTTTGGGTACAGCTAAGACAATACATGGTGATTTCATTTGGTGTGTATATCTGTACTAGGGAGTAAGAAAAATGTCAGCAGCCATCCTGAATCCTGGAGTTGAAGCATTCAATCTGAAATCTATGGTATTTAAAAAAAAAAAAATTGTTACTGTCCTGGATTGTGATATTCATCTTCAATACTTGTTTTCTTATTCTGAGAAGCAGAATGTTCTTCCTTCATTGACACCACAAAAGAACAAATGCCTGTGAGAAGCTGGGCACAGAAAAGGAGAATTTACTGAGCATAATCAAGTAGGTATTTTGATAGGAAAAAACCCACAAAAAATCAGGTCACCTTTCATGTTAAAACTCTGGACATGGGATTTAAACTTTATTTCTGTCTCGAATCAGCTTAAATTCTTGTTTTCTTTTTTTATGTTGAGTTTTGGTGGCCTTAGCAACTAAAAGCCATAGCCCATAATGGATAAATTGAGGAATATTATTGCAATATGATTGATTTTCAATAATTCTGCTGGTAGCAGAGTAAAATCTATAAAAATCTCTCTGCTTGCAAAATTGTACCTGGATTGTCAACTTTTTATTCTTGTAGTTCAGAACAAAGGGCTACAGCATATCTCTTGTTAAATGATACCAGAATATTCTGCTCCATCCTCATTATGACACTCTAAACAAACCTTGGAAGCATACTGAAAAGGACAATCTGGTACCAAGATAGAGGCACAGGAAAAAACTAACTGGAAAATACATGAGTACACCTTCACAATGCCACAGTAAACACCTTCCCCACTACCTGTAGAAAACCTCAAAGTGTAAATAAAAAATACCTGACTATGGTGGACATGAAGCAGATATCAGCTTATGCATTAGAAATATTAAAGGTTCTGATGAAATCATTATTTTAAATTCACTGTATGTTTTTGTTATTTTGTTATTATATTTTGTTATATTTGTTATATATTTAAATTCACTGTATGTTTTTGTTATTTTGTTATTATATTTTGTTATATTTGTTATATATTTAAATTCACTGTATGTTTTTGTTATTAATATGGTAATAACATATTAAATATGTTATTACCATCTGAACTAAGCTTCAATAAAATTTATTTAGCATTAAACAGAGACTGAATTCTGGAAAATTATGCTTAGTGTGATACTACTTGTATGGGTAAGCTAGAGTAAAATCCCTTTGGGAACTGAGAGGATACATCCCAGTGCATATGTTTAAGCCTGTGCATGGGATGTAAGCTGGAACACTCTGAATTGCAGACTAACATCAAGTCTAGAGATCATCTACTGAGAAATTGAGTTAGTCTACTGAGAAATCTACTGAGTCAATTGTAGTTCTATCAGGGAATATTAATACTTGCCTTGGCTAAAATCTTAATCACACAAATCACAGAGAAAGAAAATCTTACACATTCACAAGTTTTTGGGAGGTGAGTGAGGCAAATGGGGATTAAAAATCCTACAGCACTGAGATGGATGGTGAAGACCTTCTTCTGATTATTTCTGCAGAATTAGAAAAGGATCAGAATAACCTGTGCCTTTTGGTGGCTCCTGCAACAGCAGACAATAACAATGGTTCTTGTACAGTTCTTATGTTTGGCTTTGATCTGAAGATGGAGATAACTTCTTCTGTGCAGTCCCTGGAGAGCTGTAGTCATCTTTGCATTGAATTTATTTGATAGTAAACCTGAAAAATGCCAATGCTGTCTTACACAGAATTTGTGTGTTAGCTCAGATAAAGTGAAATGGCTCTAAGGTGTACAGTCATGTGGAAAAACTCTTAAGTGAGGATGTTTAGCTTGATACTGCATCTTTAACAGACAGAAAAAATTCTGAAGCTGGATAAACTTCGTGATGGACTCTATACAACCATGAGAAATTAAGTGCTATATGGATTAAAAATCAGCCAATTTTTTAATAGGGGCCTCTGCTGAAACTGTCAGGTGGAACAGAGTTCACTGTGCTTCTGCCAACAGAATCAGGAATCAACTTGGGTAGCTGGTACTGTAGGGGAAAAAAAGTCACTGGATGGATATACAATAAAGAAAAACATACAGAATTTTTCTCCTCAAATAGATCTGAGAACAGTTGTTTGTGTCATTTGTAATAAAATCATGAAAGAATAGCAACAGGAAAAGCTCTGAAGAAATCTGGATGGAAAAAAAAACCCCAAAAAATTGTGATGATGTGCAACTTAATACAATAGTTAAACTTAAATCAGACTGAGACATTTCTTATTAACCTTAAAATTTGTCCAGCTTTTCTTACAGTAGCCTTTCTTCATGGTGAATTTCCATGTCACTGCTTTAGTTCCAACACATAATAAAGGCTTCCTTGTTCATATTGGATCTTATTTCTGGCAATTTTATAAGTTGCATAATACTTATTACAAATAATAGAAATAATTTCTCATGGAAAACATTAGCCCAGGAAGTATAGGTTTTTACAGTTAGATTTATCTGCAAAATCTTTCCTCCCTCTCTATGAACTAAGAACTTCTTGGGTTATTACAAAATTTCTGAAATCTACCATTCTGCAAAGAAAGAGCTTGGTCAAGAAGACAGCTGTAAACCATAGACAATGTATAAAAATGATGAAAAAAATCTTTCCAAACAGTAGGATTGTTACATTCTGAGTCTGTTACAAGTTCTTTCAATCTCTAGGAAATGAGATCCAGCTTCAGCAGGACTGCTGCAGCATGCAATAAGAAAAGACCCAAGGAAAGCAGAGCTCCACAGCAGGGCTGTCACACAGAATGACACTCATGGAGCAGAATCAGCTGCTTCAAACAGGCAGCATCAGTAGGGAAGAAGCTGCAGCACAAACAAACATGACTTTTAGCTCCATTAGCTTCTGAGGGGGAAAAAACCAAATGCACCCTTTAGGAAAGCTCTCATTTCCAGCCTAGCAAATCAGTCAGTGAGTATTGCAATTAAGGAAGAACATTTCCTCGACAAGGATCGACTATGAATCTTAAAATCATTTTAAAAAATTGAAAATAAGGAAGCAGCAGCTGCGTATAGCAACAGTTGTTTCCTTTTAGCCGGAGTCATAGATTTGCTTTCTGCTTGGCATTCTTACTCAGCTCATCACTCTGCTGTTCTGCAGCAGCTCTTTCCCCACTAGCTGAAGAAATCTATGCAATAAAACGAATTCTGAATGACTTGCTTTTCTCCAAAGAGTTCACAAATCCTTTAAAGGTATGTGAATCTTTCACATTTCTCATAGGATAAGATAAAATTACTGACTGAAACAAAGTTGGATGGGAAATGATTTTGCTATACCTATTCCAATGCCTGATGAATATCCAAAGGGCACAGTACCAGAAGTATCTTCAGAGTAATCTTCATTTTTGCCCTGTTTCATTGCCAAAGGAGTCTTATCCACTGTCCATTGAGGTCATAGTACTTCAGATCCTCATTTTTTAGTAACTTCATGTAATTAATTGATTTCACTGGAGCTTTTCAGTGGGAAAAGGAAGAACAATATGTGTCCTTATAGATTTGGTGGACCAGGCTGCCAGATATAGCCATGAATTGTAAAGACAAAACTGTTATCCATGCAGCATAATGCCAAACTGAATATTTTGTCTCTCATCCATATCTTTTCGGTTCTGCTTTGAGTTTGTTTTGTGTTTTTTATGAATATTTTCTTTGTTTGCCAGGTACTAAGCAGATACTGAATCCAACAGCCTTGAGTTCAGCATTTGTGGTGTTCTGCCTTTCTGTTTTCCTCACATTCTCTAGCTGTTGAGTTTACTGGTGGCAATGTTGCTGAGCAAGGAAGAAACATGTAATGCTCCTCACAGAAATGTCTAGCTTGGTGGAGGGGTGGAAAACTAAACACACTTGAGACTAGGATATTATTTATTCCATAGGTGGAGTCAGGTAGGAAACCATTTGGATTGCAACAATTTTTTTTATTTTATTAGCTTTTGCCCTGTGTGATATACTTAAAATGAAATGAAAACTATTCCTGAAGATGATATTACAATGTTCCCAGCTGCATCTATAGTTCATATAAAGCATTATTGAAAAATCCAGCCTGGCTATTGTTTATTACCACTGTTTTAGAAGCTATGTGATTGTTTAGCCATAGAATTAAATGTTTCAAATATACATTTAAAGGTGCTGTGTTGGATGAGAAAGACAGGCCTGGCTATTTCAAAAAGCTCCTTACTGCAGGGAATTTTCTTGAAGCTTTTTTCACAGAAAGCACCAGAACTTACATAGTATTTTAGTTTACAAGCATGAAGGCCATATGACAAGATGTCTATATGTATATACAGACACAATGTATATATGTATAAAGATAGATATAGATATATACCCATATGTTCATTTATACCCACATGTTCATATATGGATGTACACTATATATACATACATCCATATGCAATAATCTCTCAAAAGTTGTTTCTGTTTCCAGCAATGAAAAAGACTTGTAGAAAAGCAGCATCCACCACGCCCCAGCAGTAACAGATGCACCACCTGTTTATTCCCTCACTTGAATCTTATTTTGTACACAGGCTCAGGCTGCACTTCCTTTCTGGCATGCATTTTCATGCTGAGTAATTAGCATGATCTAGCAAGACATAAGTCAGATTCATGGTCTAAAGGTCAGACTCTGTTTATCCCTTCCACAGATCATCATGAAGTTTCCTTTTCCCTCTTTTTGTATATGTTCACTCAAAACTGAGCAGTGCTCAGAAAGGAAGGAGAGATGCTTTTGCCATTACTGCAGGGGCAGGAGAAGAGGAGGATTTGTCAAGGGCAGAAGGCAGGACCAGCAGCAGGAGCAGATGCAGCTGGGTGTGAGCACACCGTGGGGGGGCTGCTGAAGGGCAGGATTGGGATGGATGGGATGGGGCAGGGAGCAGACATCACCCTCGGCAGGGGAGGAGGAGGAGGAGGAGGAAGGTCATCCTTCCCAATCAAGTGGGAGAATTAAATTGCACCTTAAAGTCTCCCTGGGGTGCTCACATGCAGGGAATCAGAGGGAGGCAGGCAGAGCCCCTGCCCCTGCTCACCACTCCATTCTGGCACCTGTGTCTTATGTGGTGTATATGATGTGATATGACCCATCACTGGGTAAAGAAGAGCTGAACCAAGCACTGCTTCCCTACTGATAAAATACTCCTTTGTAGGTGTGTGTTATTTTCCTCCAAAGCTCTTTTTGCTTCCTCACACTGTTTCTATCCTTTCAGATACTTTTACTTAAGTAACTGAAACTTAGATTTGGCATTTTTCATGAAAATATATCTTCATGCTTCAAAACATTTCCTTTAGCAAGACAAAATAAATTTTAGCGAGTTTCCTAGGATTCATTTCTTTACATAGACTGGAAATTTTTTTGCTAACAAAAGCAATTTCATTTTGCCAGTAACTCTGTAAGGCTGCTACTGAGAAAGCATAAAGTGAATATTAAACATTCACCAAGAAAATATCTAAATACTCACATTATAAACAGGGATTTATAATCTGATAATTAAAATTTGCAGAGTGTGTGTGTTCAGGGGGTGACCCTGTTCCTGTTAGTTTTTAACTCCTTGCCAGACTTAATTTCACAAATGCATTGTCTTGATTTTTACATTTTAGCATAACAAAATAACACAACATGGTTATAATTACAGTGTCTCCCCAAGGCAATTTTCCAGAAAAAAAAGGACAGAAGAAGCCTCTTAATATGTGATCTGGTCTCGGGCCATCCGGTCAGCCATGGCAGAGCACTCTTGAAAATAGTAATTGGTAAGTTACTTTTTCAACAATTAAAGACTTCAGATGACAACAAACCAGCAACAGATCAAAGATGTGCAACAACAGTGACACAATATGCATTTTAAAAAGGGAGCTACAATTCTCACTCCTTTCTCACATTTTCTTTGTGTTGAAATATTTAGGAGATCAGAAATCAAAAATAAAATTTCTAGCCTGTAAAGAGATGAAAAGGCTTTCATAATAAACTTTTGCTTCTTTTGTAGCCAGTATCTGCTTAGTCTTTTGAAATGTTCCTTTGTGTACAGAAACTATTTGTTTTTAAATAAGTTAATATCAGCTTTCTGAGGTAGGAATAGGATAGAAACATCAGGTTTTTGCAGGTGACAATTTTTAAAGCCATATTCAAAGTAAAGTATAAATATGTTAAAATAAGTTCAAATTCATTTTTTTTTAACTCCTAAAATATTTTTTAGTCTCTAAAAGACTTCTCTATCAAATTTTAAAAAATTATTGAGCTCTAGAAAGCTCTTCTAGAGAGTATTTCAGTGTATCTATAGCTAGAGCTTTGCACAGCTGATGAAAGGCATAAGGAGGAGTTAGGAAAATAAATTCATATTAAGCTCCATAATTTCTAAGAAACAGTAGTATTCCCTTACAGAAGGCTTTGGTTCAAGAATCTATTCTAAGCCAATGTGGTATAGTTTGGTGGGATGCTGTCATGGCCATAGAACAATAAAATGCTATTACATTACAGCTTTTTAATACTAAAACTAATTTAAGAGATTCTATTTATTAATTTTATGACTAACATAAGGATAAAATTTACATATATCTCAAGGTTACTTTTAATTGTGGATTTGCTATTTTGCATACGTAATCATTTGTGTCTGTAAAAAGACAGGAATGTCTATTTCCTTAGTGATTTTGTCAATCCTTCATGCCAAATGTGTTGTCCAGCCCCAAGAGAAGCTTTGCCAGGAGTCAGCAGTCCCAGGAGCTAACAATTAGATAATATTTTCTTTCATTGATGATGATGAGTTCACTCAGAATATAAAATCAAGATTGTCGTGCATCACCCCATTTAGGAAGAGCTTATTAAAAGACCTTTTATGACAGGTAAGACCTGGCTTAAGCAGACAGGTATGAGGGGAGGAGGACCTGGTTTCAGAGGACCAAGGATTAAATCAACATTTTAAACAAACCTTTTGCAGCATAATGCTTTAAAGCCTGCATTTCACATCCTAGAATTACTGGACACTCCAAAACTCCAAACTGCTATTGTGGTACTTTCCTCCCTTTTCCCCATGCAGTTCCTTAATTCTCCATTCTCATAGCAAGTGGATGCCTCTTACCAAGATGAAATCATGGCACTATGTGCAAGTTTCTTGAGTGATTTGTACAGCAATGTGACATCAGCAGAGAGGCCCAGCAAATCCCTCAAAAAGCAAGATGGAGAAATTAAACCTCTTTTCCATAAAACTGTATGTTAGCTCATATTAAATTCAAGCATTTGCACAATTTACTGTCCTGCAGCACCAGTCCTTAGCATCCAACACTGACGTGTTAGTTTCTACAAAAAAGGAAACACTTTCAGAGTGTAAAATCTCAGTATGCTGCAGTGAATTTAAATGAACATGAAGCAATTGGAAAGAAGTTAATATTTCAAGATTTGCTGTGTGATGAGACTGGATAGCATTCATTCAGTATGTGCTGCTACTCCTTAGTACCAAATTTAAAAATTCATACCCAGCAGATGCTAAAAGGCTATGGTCATATTTCTACAACTGAAATATTGTATTTTAGGTACATTTCAGTGTGATTCAATTCCAGCTTCAGGCTTCTTACATTCAGAAGTGACAAAGCACATATCAATTTCAAAACATATATAATCCATCTACCCTGTTTTCTGCTGAAGAATTTTGTTGGAATAGCAAGCATCTCATGTGAATGCACCAGGACTGAAACTGCAGTAAACAGCACAGATACATGCACCTACAACTTCTTGACATAAGCTACTAGTCATAAGTATTGGTAAAAAGTGTAAAATGTATATGTTTTATTACCTTTTACAGGGTTAATTTTAAAAAAAATAATTTAAAAAATCGTTTTCAAGAGCAGTAAGGTGGCAGAGTGAAAAATATTTTTTTACAAAACTTTAATTTATGAGGAGCTATAGAGGTAATGCAAAAAATAAGAGGGATAAGCTGTCTAAAGAGAAGCCATGGTCTTTTAGTTAGGGCATAAAAATGCTGCCCTTGAAGATCTAGTTCCTCTTTGTGTCTGTCCCTGAGTTCACTCTGAAAACCACTGTAATAGTGAGAGACAGCAGCAAAAAAATACAAAGTCATTAATGTGCCCATTAAACTTTCAGGTGCAACTTTTAGGTGTCCTTGCAATTTCCAATGATACATAAACTTTTTTCCCTCCCTTTGCTTTTCGCTTTTGGTGAGACTTGAATTAAAAATATAATTCCATAATAATTTCACCATTTAACCTCTGTTTAGCCTGAATTTACAGTCAGTGTTGGAAACGGAGGGAAAAAAAACCAAAAAACCAAACTTGAAATCAATTGTGGAAACTCTCCTGGGTGGATTGAATCATCATTTTCTCCTTGGAATATGTTTTCCATTTATACAAAGGCAAGAAAAACTGTTGTGAATATAAATTAAGCAAAAAAAAAAAAGATTAAAAAAAAAGTGTCTATCCAAGACTCCAACATGTGTCTCCAAGCCAATAACTGATTCAGATTATTGGTTTCTTACAGAGGAATAAATCCCACCTAGCTTTCAATATCTACTGCTGATATCTACTTTTAAGCTGTCTTCAAGGCTCCACTGGTAGTCAATGAAAAGAAGCCAGCACTTTTAGGGTGTGATTCACCCACCATATTTTAGACATACTTAGGATGTGATGCAATTATCCCTAAGTCTGATCACATAATTCATAATACACTACTGAAGAGGGCTAAGAGACTAATTAGAAATTAATCACAGTGACTACAAACAGAAAGTAAAAAGTGCCAATAGTTCAGTGGTTGCAGCAATAATATAGTTGTGTTTGGAAGGGGTAGTGAAAACTGGTAAGAGATTAAAAAAAGCTACCATATGGATTAGAAGTGTAGAATAATCCCTCTACAGTGGTAGAGAAACTTTTTCAATCCAATTTTGCAGGAGAAAGTTTAAAATTTGTCTTGTTTGCAAAAGAGGAATAAAATTGCAAGACCTTCCTTTCATACAGGGTACTATATAAAAGTTAGGCTCCTCTGTCCTGAGACAAAATCAACTCAGCTGAAGGAAGCCTGCATTTTAAACAGTTTATTTTTGAGGATAATTAATAAAATGGTTAGTACTAGTAAGAGTATAAAATCTGTCTTTTTAATACCTATCTGTATTTTGACTGGATAAAGTCCTAAAATTCAAACTTCTTAGTGAAGAAGAGGTCAGTAATTTGAAATGTTTTTGTTCTGTTTTGTTTTAGTATAACATGAAATCAGAATTTCTAGTGAAGCCAGTTCAAAGCATGAAAACTTTAAATGTGTCTGCCTGAAGCTTCTCTCTACCTGTATCAAAGTCACACCACTCTACAATGTTTTGTGAAGCAGTTTTGTTTCATCAGAGAGTGCTTCTTTTGGGGGAATGATTCATCAACATGTTTTTGCAAATCAGATTCAGTAATTGACCACAGGAACAGCTTACTAGTGATCCAATTGATTTTTCATCACTTTAATTCTTTAAATCTGTTTAGGATATGTTTCTGAAATATTCATCATAGGGTAATCAAAAGTTATGGGTTTGTTGTAGGGATGATTAGGTGAAACTGCAGGATCTGAGTTATTCAAAAGGTCAGACTAGATAATCATAACTGTTCTCTGTGACCTCACTGGCTATTAATCTTGTGCATTAGGTCTTCTGCATTTGATTTTAAATATGCTTGGCTTTCCTAGATAGCAATGGAGATTATTAAATATATGTCCAGGATTTAAAATTCCATTCTGTATGCTGTTGCTATTGCTGATCATTTCAGGCAATGTAACCTCATCTGAAATTTACTCTCTGAAATATAGAGGCTAGTCTAGAAGTAAAGGGTTGGAAAACGAAGATTCATACGAAGAATCTAGGTTTTTATAAATTTTCTTTTTTTAATAAAAAGGGCCTACCCTGGTAGTGTTAGGGGTTCCTATGCAAATTTGTCCCAGGAATCAGGATTCCCATTGAATGATCTTTCTCTCACCTATCCCTTGTCAGTCACTGGTAAATGGTGTCACCTCTAGTAGTAGTTAGGAGAGAGGGAGTAAACCAGCCTTAGGATGTAAAGATGCACTTTAAGTTACAATTGCAAATGTTAGCTGCCCCACAGGTCAGATGTACCCCACACGAACAAAGACCTTTTTTCCCTACCTACCACTCACAATTTTTGTCTCTCAGTCAATACCAATTCAAATAAAGAACTGTCAAACAGAGAGAATTGATTCAGAATCCAACTTGGGCAAACAGAGGGAAATAAGCATGAATGTGAGCTGCAGGCTAATTTGGCCCATTATCTTCACTTGAGTACTGCTCGTTATTCACCTTTCACATATTTACTTTGAATCCCCTCACAAAAAGCAGCCTCTGCAGCTTTGATTTCAAATTCCTGTCCCTGCCATTTGGTTAACATTCTCCATGTTGCACTATGATCACACTTCAGTTTCTTCCCCCACATGCTACTCATCAACCCAATTTATTGACTCATAGAGTTACTAAGGAGATGCTTATCAAGCAGAATAAACACCCCTCTGCTTGCCAACTGGTACTGTGTAAATTGGCTTTGCTTCAGTGTCCAGCCATATTTTAACAAACCCTTGACAATGCCTCCAAATGCTTTGCTTTGAGTCCGGATTTGCCAGCAGAGCACATTTCTAGTGGCACAAAGGAGGTCTGTATTTTAAAACCTTTTTTTCAGGCCTAATTTCAATACTTTCAATGTGTTTTTATGCTTTATCTCCAACCTAGCTCTTTGTAGTCTCTAGGAAAACATTTAGCACAACTTCTTATTATCGTGCTATCCAACATCATTAAATTTGTTCACTGATGCACATATGTAAATGTATTTTGTCACAATGACTGTTACTGGATTGACCTGGCAACTAAGTGTTGCATTAGAGCTGAGCAATTCTGAGTAATTGAAGTACACAGGCAGCTTAGGGAACCTTAGGGAACCTCTAATATATTGATGGACGGTTGCTGCGAAGTTTCAGTAGAAGCATTGTGCACATTGGTTGTACTGATGTATATTTCATCATCAAACTTGTAAACTCTGAGGTCAAGATGAGTCAAATGAGTTATTCCAATGAGCAGTGCACTCTGCCATATGTACTTTGGGGACCCAACAAGGTTTTTCTGAATATCTCAGTGCCCAAGCTCTGCCATGCAACAAGACATCATATCATAATATTGAGGGTCATCTAATGCTTGCATTGTTCCAATACTTTAATGTTCTGTTAAAACACAATCACTGAATTCTTTACAAGTCAGAGCACACAAAGTTCACTGGCACCATTAGGCTGCAGCAAGCCCTTTCCTCTCTTCCTTTTTCTTTCACTCTTGTAGCACAGCTGTTCATACAGAAGAGAGACAATGCTGAGTTTGTTAACAGCTGGCAGTTAGCAGTAACTTATTATGGAATGGGCCTTGAAATGGCCCCATCACCTTGACAATGAAAAGCCAAAAGGCTATGTTGCTTTCAAAATCTTGTTTTGGGATTAGAAGTAGAGCTTGATGCTGTGCCAATTCCAGACTCATGAAAGCTGCATAGAGACAAGGGGACCAATTCCTTAGCTTCTGCTTAAAGCAAAATGAGCTTTGTGAGACAGGATCTGTTTCCACCTATTAGCATCAGTATGTTGTACTCTACCAGCAGCCATTAAATATCAGTCTTCCTGGGACTTGGCATATCTCTTTTCCTGTGCTTCGAAACAGTGGAATGGACTTCCCCTGTTACTCTAGGTCTCCACACTTTTCATTCCATTTATTTTTTGTTATTTCAATGAAGGGATACAGGAGGGAAGATACTAATAATGAATGGTGGCATACAGGAGGCTAGTAGAAGTAATCTCAAGGATTCCATTGAGAAAAGATGGAAAAGTTTCTGTAGAGATTTTGCTCAACAGGAGATTCAGGGAGAAAAAGGGAAATAAGACAGCAAACAATAGGGGTAAAACTATTCAAGCACAGATACATTCTCACAGAATGAGAGGTTAGCCAACTGAGCAACAACCTCTTCTCAAATCTTAAGTGACATGATGGATGGGTGGATGGAGAGGATTTTGCATTTACTGTAAATGCTCTTCTGGAAATGTTTGGGGTTTCGCCTGGAACAATTTCCTGGTGCTATGGGGCAGAGGTTGGTGGTGTAAAATCAGAGAGGTGCTATGCCAGCACATCAAGTAACACTACAGCATTCTCCACTTCCCAGCTGCGGAGCTGAGAAGTGCCAGGGGGCCTGGGAGAGAGTTCCTGACGTTCCTGATGGTAGCCAGACTGAAGGGATGGCCCTGATCCCTCAGACACAGCACAGGCAGCCCTCAGACAGCAGCTCCACACCATTGTGTCAGCAGTCAGGACAGGCACGTTTTCTGCCACCATAAAGGACTACACAGAGGGAAACAACAGAGCAGGTTTCAGAGGAAACTGCTCTCAGCCACAGAGAGGATTGGAGGATTACATTTGAGCAACTGAAATTGCAAGATAATAAGAATCAGCACTCACACAAAGGTTATTGGGCTATAACTTGTATTTCAATTGGACAATTTTTGAGCAAAAAAGGGTACTGAAATTGTATAAAGATATAATAAGCAAACTTGGGAAATTTCCTTAAAAGTATATTCTACACCTTGGGTCATGAGAGCGTCATTCAAACAATGATAAAGAATGACAGGAATATAGATACTAATAAATATGTATTTAAACCTCTTTAATGAACACTTTGATACTTACTTGTGTTTTTCCCAGTAATTTTTTGTGAGAAATGCAGATTTCTAAAGGTAGAGATGGCTTTAATGAATCAGACCAGAATCTAGTCATTCTGCATCCCCTCACCCTCTATACAGCAGAATAGTACATTGCTTGGGTAATCTTTATATTCAGCTAAGAGCTTCCAGTGGGGAACAAACTTATGAGGAAGGCCGAGGGAAACTTCTGTCATTCCATTCATTCTCACACTCTTCCCTTCCCACCTCCTCTTCTGTTCCCTCAGTAGCAAAGACTGGAGAGGCTGGTCACCACCTTGAGCTTGAAGGCACTCTCTGTAGGGGCTGTCAGAGCTGCATCTGCACATGCCACCAGCTCTGTGAGTGTTCTTCTCTTTGAGATTCAAAACCCTCAGACACTGAAGGGAACTCTCATGACATCCATCCACTTGTCTCTCTGCTCTCTGTTCTTGTTTACCACAGTACATTTGTTCTTATGAACTGCTACTGTCCCTGTGTGTTTAACATTTGAACATTTGTTCTCCTCCAGCCTGCACAACTTTCCACAAGTCCGTTTGCTATTAGGAAAAAATTAATGCATCAATCAATCAATCAATCAATAATCAATAACTTTTGTTAATCTAGTAAGTGTGGTGCTTTATTTATACCTCTATACTTATTTATACCTCTAAGTACTTTCCAATGCAGTGAAATAAAGAAGGTAAATTAGACTCAAACCATTCAAAGCAGTTCTTGTCAGAGTACAAACCTGCTCTTACCAAGGTCAACAAGGGTTCCAATGCTGGAAAAGGAGTAGGAGTGGGGGATCTATAATAGTTACAGCTGGGAACAGGAGTGGGATTTTTCAGTCCTGTTCTCCAGTATCTTATGTGGGAACCATATCCTTCACTGAATAACTTAAGTGATGGACTGGCTAATATTTCTTTACTCCACCAAACAAATACACGCTTGGCTTTTTTGTCCTTTGTCATATCATGACTCCTTGAAGTTTTATTTCATGCATCCTGAAATTTTATTCTCCAAATCACTTATCACCTTTCAAAAAGGTAGCTTTAGATCTTGTTCTGTTTACAAAGGTGCTGGTGTTACCCCTGTGCCAATCAGTAGCACAGGAATTCAGAGCTCGCTGTACACTGGGATGAACACAGAGAGACTCAGGCCTAGAGGCCACAAAATGTCTGGCAAAGTATCCACTCATGAAAGCAATTTGTTATAATAGCTTATAGAATAAATCATGGCTGACATATCTGCTGAAGCTATTTTTAAAGGAAATAATTCATAAAGCTGAGAGGTGTGAAGCAGTGAACATAATCTACATTGACCAGGGGAAAGAATGCTGCACCTCAGAGGAGACAGAAACAAGGGGTTAGCAACAAGCTCAGAGAGCATTGTTCTGGTGAGGATAAAGATCTGTCTGAAGGGCTTTGTGCTGGTGGTATCACTGCTGTGGGAGGAAACAGCTCAGCAAGATGATAAATGGAGAATTATACAGCTTTGTTTTTCTCCCCACTTACAAATGACTTAATCATGCTGACAGGATCTCCACTAATTTCTACCATACACATAGAACCTTCTACAAGACTCAAGCAAGTGTCACCCTAATAACTCAGCTTTTCCCATCCGTTATATTCTTTTGTGTCATTGGTGTAGATTGCTGTGGAAAGCATTTGGCAATTTGGAATTGTTGTAATTTGAAAAATAAATCAAAAATACGCACACGAAGAAAAAGATTAATTTGGAAACTGGGCTAGGTTTTAGGCCTAAAGGCCAAATGCAGAAGGTAGGGCCTGATGCTCTCTGTAAGTACATCAGGGAGATGTGGTGGGTTGGAGGAGCAATTAAAATTCAGATGGCAGAAGAGCAGTTTCAGCCATCATTTAACTCAGCATGAGCAGCACCTGGATAGGTGAGGGTGGAAATGGATCACTGGACCAGAACCTCTTTTCACTCCCACCGCTGGAGATCAAGAAAAATCTGCTTTTACTTTTTTTATAAATTCAGTGATGGAAGAAATACACTCGGTGAGGAACTGTCTGGGTGTTACTTGAGTGTCACAGAGATCAAAGACAATTTGGTGCAGAATGCTGCTCATACAACAAGAGGAAGAACAGAAATGAAAAGAAATTACTCCTCATCAAAGGATGTAAGTCAACATTCTGGATAATATGTTCCTCTAGGGAAAAAATCCCAAACTCAGACACATTGTTATGCCTAGATAGAGCCAACTGAGTGTCACAGAGACTCTGCAAAGGCAGAAGAGGGCACCAAGAAAAATGCAGAAATTATGACAGGGCTCAAAGGGATGAATCACAAATGGAAGCTGGAACAACTGTCACTACAAGATATTCATGCTTTGTGTCATGGCCTAATGTCAAAAAATAATAAGGAAAAAATTATAAAATACCAATTAAGCATTACAAATGAGCTAAACAATTCAGAAAATGGTTTTAAAAGCTCTTACACGACTAGTAAAAATACCTTAACAGATGCACAAATGCATCTTGGGATGAATGCATTATGCATTATAGATTCAGGGCTGCCATTATAACCCTCATAATCACTTTGGTCATGTGTTGTACATCTGTGACTTCTTGGCAAGATATTTCAGTGAGAGGAACTTGCAATTTTAGCTAACCTTTTCTTTTTGGCAAACCTGGCTGCCAGCTTTGCTCTTTCCATGCTTCAGAACCTCTGCAACACAACCTTTTCAACAGCATATGCTGCAAAATGCTTTTAAAAAAAATGTTTTAGTACCTAAATTACAATATTGAGACCATAACTGACAAAAGAAGTCAGCTCTATGATCTCATTTCAAACACAAGCATAAAACCCAGCACTACTAATGGCATAAGTATCATAACCTGATGAAACACAGAACACAAAAGAACTTACAGCACTTGTAAGAAGTTTCTTTTGCTTTTAAAGTATGCCTGATTGTCCAGGGTAGAAACTGGCATGTCCCTCTGGCAACATTGCTAATCCTGTTCAGCGAGGACACAGCACAACAACACGAGTGATAACTCAAACACATAGGACAAGCCTCCACATCCCATTTAAAGTTGAGCTTTAAGATGTCAGTAGAAGTGAGTAAAGGCACACAGGATTAGTGGAAAACATGTTTGCAGGCACGTGACTATTTTTGGCTGCTCTGAAGCCAAAAGCATTGCTAACAAAAATCAGGCATATGTTATGACAGCACGGGGAGGAAAGACTACAGAGAATAAGATGATGTGTCTCTCCATGATCTCGTGGGAGGTTTGATAGTTTACCTTCTCACAATCAGCATTCTCAACAACATAGTAGTATATTCTAGCATTTCAAACACTGCAGTGTAGGGACCTCCTGGGATATGTCTTGGATATAATGATGCAGCACTTTTTATTGATCCATTTTAATAGTGTCCAGTCAAGCTAAAGAGGAAATTAAACATCCTCTTTTTTTTTTTTTTCATTATATTAATTCCCATATTACTTCTCATGTCTAATTAATCCATCATTACCTGGGTTTAGGGATAAGCAAAACACATAGAAATCAATCACAGTGGGCAACCTAATATGTTTGCATGAAAGTCAGAAAGAAGAGGTTGATCACATAATTAAACAAATTTCAAAAGGCAAACACTGCTCAAAAGGCAAATGCTGTTCAATTTTAAAACAGTTAAGATGAACAAGTACCCATCTTGCCCCATTCTCCATTTTTGGAGAAAATTAGGGAGTTAATAGAGAGGGTAGCAAAATTTTTCTGGAAAATACATTAATTCTGGTGCTATGTGAACTAGCAGTGTCTTGACATGCTTGGTAAATTTAATTCAGAAGGTGGAATTCATTTCACCTAATGTGCAATGTCAGCTGTAAGCTGGCCATTTAAGGTGTTCTTTATAGTTAATGGGAGAAAAAAAAGCAATTTTAGGACATGACTGATATGATGGCTTTAAGGCATCTGCTTTCAGAGGAAATGAACTGAACCATAGAAGTATTCATTATCTATAACAGGACCCAGACATAAAGCAGAAGTAAACATCTCCTTTAGAAACACGTTTCCTGTCCTTCCTGCCTCCTATGAGACAAGAACATCTCACAAAGTTCCAAGGCACTGAATAAGTTCCATTTCTGAATAGAGTATTCATAAAATAACAAGTCGATAATAATATTAGATATATCTCAAACTGTTTTCAGAGTAGAGTTTCATTTTTATGAAAGAAGTGTGACAAAATCCAGCTAGGGTGGTCAGAGGCAGAAACAGAAACAACCGAGTCTCCTGCCTTCCCATGTGCTTTTTCAGCTCAGCAAACCTGCCCTTAATTTCTGTCTTCCACTTATGAGATTTAACTTTATAGCTCTAGTTAATCTATCTGAACTTTCCTGAATGTCCCCATAGGCAGCCTCTGAGGGAGCATTATCTGCCTCTCCTGCTGATGTTTAGAGCTGTGAATGCAGTTGCGTCACCTCTTCGTTTCTCCTTGGAAGGCGTCACCATCTCCCACGTGTCTGCTCTTGGAGCCATTCTGAGAGCTGTCCCCACCTACTCCTTTCTGCAGCAGAGGCTCAGCTAGAGTCTGCCAAGAACATTGACAGGGCTGGTTACATCATCAGTCTCTGGTCTTCCTCTTAAACACAAAACTGGACACTAGAGACCATCTGAAATAGGGAAGATATAAAAAAGAAGAAAGTAAAAGTGATTGAATGATGAAGTTCTTTCTGGCCAAGACATAGAATGACAAGTTTCAGAAAACTTTCAAAGGTTTTTCAAGGTTGCTGACTAGTAAAGCTCTATTCACAAACATGGGATTTAGGTAAAAAAACCCTCCAGAAACAGAATGCATCATTTTATTTGAAATGTATACAGTTTTGTGATTATATGAGGCTTTCATAGTCAGAAGCCTTGACACAGATCTGAAGCAGGTCTCTGAGACATACAGCTTCATGAGCTGAGCCAAAGAGATTCTGGGGATTTAAAGGATATACCAATTTTAACAAATTCTTTTCTGCTGCATAGATATGTGAACTCCACTAAATTCAGCACTGTTCCAACAAAGGTGTGCAGGAGACATGCACATACAGGTAAGATATTTTAATTTTTTAAAGCCATTTACTGATCGGGGGATTGGGGTCAGTAGTGTCAAGACAAGCAGGTAGTGTAAACCTCAGTGCCCAAAGATGGGGGGATTGCAGTAGGAAAATCACAGAATCACAGAAGGCTCTGAGTTGGAAGGGTTGATGACCCTTAAGGATCATCAAGGTCCAACTCTTAAGTGAATGGCCCATACAGGGATCAAACCCACAACCTTGGTGTGATAACACCATGTTCTGACCAACTGAGCCAATCTCAGGTAAACTGAACCCACTGGAGACTCCTACCCTCCTGGAGCAGTGGCTGGAGGCTTGCAAGGCACCCTGCAGCACCTCACTGGGTACAAGGGGTCTGTGCTTGGGTGACTGAATCCCCTGTGAGAGGCACTCCACTGATTTGAGTGGGTATTGCATCACATCTGTCACACCCATAGTGCCCACATGCAAAGTAAGAAGAGAGGTTGGGAGTATCAGATGAAGGAAGAATGGATTTTAAAAAAATATACAATGAAGGTGAGGGGTAGGACCTGTACTTCTCAAAAAAAGGGTTTTTTCACAGATTTCTAAAGACAGGAAAAGGTTTTTGCCATTGTCATTCCAAATTAACAAGACAGAGGCAAACTAAAACATGGTCCCAATCTTTACTGATGATTTATAAAAAAAATTTAATTTCATTTATGGGTTTGTGAATTTTTCCCTTCAGATTTGTTATTGCATCCAGGCCTGGACACAGACAGCTCAGGCACTTTTGTAAAACAAATAAAAAGCAAATTCAGTTCAGCATCATGTCATTTTGAGACACATAAATACCAGTTCCAGCAGGGCTTAATTGCAGTGAGGTGGTATGATGCTGAATCTGACTGATCCTTTCTTAAACCACCTAATCGATCCTGTCACTTGCTTCTGTCTTTAAAATTGTGCTTGATTGCTGTGAAAGGAACATAAACCTCAGTTACTCTGTTTCTATAAATAAACATTATACCTAATGTGGTAAGAAGTAAACTGATTCTCCTGCACAGTCCAGATCTTTCAGAGAAGCTTCACACATTGAAGATCTATAAGGAAGGACACTGCTGTTAGCTCTTATGTCCTGCATAAACAATCCAATCAGTTTGAGCAATTGATTTGAGCAAACTGAGCAACAACATTCTCTTCAACTAGTTTTTCTTAATTCTTAGGTTTGATTCCCTTTCTTCCTTTTCAAAATAAAAGAAGCACAAAAAAATCAAATAGCAAAACCTGTGAAATAACACTACTTTTTGGGAAAATATGAAAGCGAAGGAAAACAACATTTCCAGAATCACTTTCTTGAGACCATACCTACAATACTGCAACTGTTTGAGTATGTATTTTTTATATCAATCCTCCTATATGGAATTATTGAAAAACTGTGGATTACTGTACAGGATGGCTCTTAATTTAAAGAGTGAAAGATGACAAAGATACAGCAGTCTTTTCAGTCTTTTACAAATATTTATTAAACTGATGTTTCAAAACATTACATCTGATGATATATGAAAATATGTCTCCTGTGGAACTTCATGTGCAAAACCAATGTAAAAAACTTGCAGTGAGAACTTTGAAGTCCCCATTCTACAAAATCCTAGGCTTGTTTGCCAAGATGGAAAATACATTTTGCTACTTTTAATGCTCATGGGGAATTACACCAATTGCTAATTCTTCAGAACAGACTCTTAAGCATGTCTCATGTAATTCTCCTCTTAAAAAGCTGTAATGATGACTTAATAAAATGCAAAAGCTGTTACAAACCACACCCTTCTAAAAATTTCTAAACTTTCTAAAAAAAACTAAACTAACTAAAACTAAACTAAACTAACTAAAACTAAAATGAAACTAAACTAACTTTCTAAACATTCTAAAACTTTCTAAAAACAAGAACATGAAACACACAGGTAGTTCACATGCCAGATAGCATATGACCCTGAATCTTCTTTATTTTGTTCTGGAATTGTTAATTTCTTCATTTTCTAAGATAAAAAAAAATAAAAATCTGTGTTTAAAAATGCTTCTCTGGAGCTTTAACCTTGCACACCCATACTTATATTTATTTCAGTTTAGCCCATAGCTCTTTAAAATAACAATTTCATATGCTACAATTTAAATGAACTTACAGTATAAGTTTTCATATCAGCTTCCATATCAGGAATGCCATGACAAAATTTCTAAGCAGAATCTATCAAATTTTAACATTAAAAATCAGTTGAAGCATTACTTGTGTGATAGCTGAACTGTGGTCAAGGATACTGTCAGGTGCAGTGCTACTCCTAAGCAAGTTTATCTAAAATTTCTGAACACTATATTGGATAAGCTCGATTCCTAAATGTGAATGATCAAATATAGAAGCAAAAAACAATTCAGTATATAATGACTCTTTACAGAACAGCAAACTATGTCAGGAGAAAAACAGACAAAATAATAAGAGCTAAAGATGACTGTTTATGTATTACATATACCCACATTTGACTTCTTGAAAAGTAACGGAATGTGTGAAAAATAGATCAGAAATAAAACTTAAGTTTGAAAAAGGTGATGAACCTATCTGTGTCTGTCATAATAAAGTGGTGATACATCCAAATACATAGAGTGTGAAAGATGGGGAGTTTCTATCCATGTCAGCCAAAGGGATTTGGCCTAAACCCTGCTCAGAAGAGTGCCTTAGCCACCTGCTGAAATCTGAAGTATGTTAAGGGATCACTCTACTTTTTCTTGGAGCTGAATCACAGCACATAGGTTATGTGGCCACAGAGATAACAGTGAGCAGTGGCAGTGAATATCTCTGTGATATCTCTTGGCCCCATATAGAAAGGAGTTCCAGAATCTGCTTTCAAAAATGTTCAGGCAAGTTATATTCAGTAGTTGCCCAAGCTCAGAAGCATCCCTGGAAGCAGAATCCAGACTCCTGTTTCTGCTTGCTGTCTGGCTCCTGGAGTCTTGCATTTATAACAGAATCTGTGAGTTGCCTCTTCAGGCACCATAATTTAATGATTACAGGTCATAAGCCTGCACTATGAAGAAATGTCTGAAGCATGGTTTTCCTTTGTCAGTGAAGTACTGGCTCTAGTTGGACAGTATTACATGAAAAGCAAAAAGCCGACCCACTCACTCCGATTTGTTTGGGGTTTTTTTTTCATCAAAATCAGTGCACCAGCAGGAAAAAAAAAATAAAGAGAGATCAAGTTTCCAAATGGAAATATGACTGTTTACAATTCTGATTGGTGTATACAGGTTCTGGAGAGCAGCTTGAGGTCAGATAGAGACTTAGAGGTTTTCTCCATTCCCCCTCAAACTGGCTTCTGAATCCTGCTCCACAACTGATGCTTAACTCACAGATGTATAAATCCTTTGTTTTCTCAACCCAAATGCATGAATAACCATAATTATGATGAAGAAGTAAGGGCTGCTTCTACACTGTTCTGATTCTTATTATGATCATTTTATTTTTCATGAAAGAGAAAGGGTAGAAGTGAAGGAAGGCAAGGAAATGCTGCTTGTAGTGCAAGCAGCATTTTAGAGTTAATTTGGTTTAAGAGTGTTTTATATTCTCAGACACAAAAGATGATCTAAGGGGCACACAGTGTACAGTCTGGGATGTCTGAAGAAAGGAACCCTAAAGGGCAGACAAAAAAATGCAGCAGTGACCTAAGGAAGCACAAGGACTTGGCAAAGCAGCTCCTCAGGCCAGCTCTCATTTGTGAGGGGCACTGCCTGGGCACTGCCTCATTAGCAAGGCAATGGGAAACAGACAGAAAAAACCAACACACACACAATGACTGCAGTGATGGAAACCCAAATTTTGTTTGCTACTTACTGACCATATATCTTCTGCTCAGCTTCAATGAGTAACTTTGGCAGTCATGGAAGTGGGAAAGGGAAGGGACACGACAATAACAAGATTTTAACAAGAGAGGAAGCAGATGCCACTCCATTCTTTGCAGTTTATGACCAATTACAGGATTTCCATAGACTCTGTGAGGCAATTAAAGAGTTATGCTTCAGTGCCCAATTAATATTCACTTGACATCATCAGTTTACCAACATCTCAGAGAAATAGCTCTGTTGTCCCAAGTCTGAAGTAATTGCATTACAATGTGGCAGTTTAAAAAAAAAATCACAAAAAAACCCCCAAACCAAAACCAAACAAAAACCAAAAACAAACAAAAAAAACCAAACAAAAAACCAACCAAACAAACAAAAAAACAAACTGAAAATCAGAGCTCTCTTGATTTAGAGGGATGTTTTTCCCCAGTATCTTTAAAAATGCTGAAACACTGGGGAGCATAAAGACTCTGCTTAGTAGTGGACATTAGGAATATAATGTATTGTATAATGCATTTTGAAAATAAAACAAAAACATTTTAAGTAGCAGAGGAAAACTTCAACTGACTCACTGTAGGCCAACTAGTCAAAACTTTCAGGTATATTCTGGAGGGGAGCAGATCTGGGAGGGGCCAATCCTACATAAATCACACTATAATTCATTTAAGAATTTATTGATTTACACTTGATTAAGGGAAGTTAATGAGACCAAACATTAGTCCATACTCAACAAGCTTCCTCATAGGTCACAGGTAACATTTCCTCCTAATAGTGGGAAATGAGACAAAAGCAGCAATGGCTATGCATTAATTAGACTGTAACTCTAAATTGTTTCCCATTTGAAAGCGTCCCCTGGTCCACCTTGTCATGTCTATCTCTGTGCTGAGTCTGGAGGGGCTAAGTGTAAAGAAAACTCCTTCTGTAGGCACCTCCTCCAGGCATGGAGCAATGGACAGAACCTGTCCAGGGTGCAGAGCTCAGAGAGAGAGTTTGCAAGGCATTTTTGTGTGGGCAAGACAGAACAGTATCTATTCCCATCCTGTCACACTGTGGATGAATCTCCTAACAGACAAGCCCTCAGTCCCACATTCACTAAAACTTGAATTTAACACCCAGTATATGATTTTTTGTATTTATTCAAGCCATTATTAACCACTCTGGGATTCCTGAAAAGGCTGGAGCTGTTTATTATTTACTGATTAGTGGGCTACCAATCTTCTCAGGTTGCCTGGGTTACAGTTAGGTCATTGTTAATGCAAGGTACTGCCAGATTGCTGTTATTGCCAAGAACAGTCCCCCATTTGAAAAAACAGAGCTTCTCAGTGCCTACCTCCCATTTAGCCCAGTAAGGTTGTATGAATGAGTCACCCACGTGTCAGCTCAAAAGGGGAAAAACACTGATAGGTCTAACTCAGTGCAAAACTGACAAATTCAGGTTCTTTCTTTAATATTTCTTTAGTATGGTTGACTTAGGGTACCTTTCAGCTGATGCTCACAGCTGAGTGCTGCAGTCACAGGTGTAGAGGCAGGGCTGGGTTGTGCCCCTTATCAATGCCCATTAAAAAAGGGCATCAGAAAATGTAAATAAGTCAGAGGGTCAAAATGAAGGAACATAAGAGTGGTGCAACTGAGAGAAAAAAACCTGAAAAACAAGGCTGGTCCGTGGCAGAGGTGACTACAGCCCATTCCTTTGATTGGTTTACATTTCATCTGATGAATGTTTAATAAAACATGCATAATGCATCCAGGAAAAGTGTGATTCTGGGAATCAATGGGTTTTGGGGGGGAGTTAGTGATTAAGCCACAGATACATGCCTTCCTTGCTCTTGAGCTATTTTTTTGACCCCAAAAAGTTTTCATTTTCTCCTGTGAAGTGTCAGGGGTTTCAGATGAGCTGTGGAAGTCAACTCCTCACTCTCCCTTTCTCTCCTCTCTCTCTCCCACTTCTCTGTAGTTTAAAAGCCTGTTGCTGCAGGGCACTGTTATGGGAAAGGAGGGACACAGGTGGCAGAGTGGACTTTTAAATAAAAACTAAGTACCACTTCTGTTGAAAAATTTATAAGGGAAGGATGAAGCAGTTATCTCTACCTAAAAGCTGAAGGATGAATCTTTATAAGAGCTCTCAGCAACATCATGTTGCAGGGCTATTATTAAATTAATGAGACAGGTAAGATTTCAGTTCAGCATTTCTTATATTCAGTTCAGCATTCAATGTATTTGATAGTCTATAAGTCGTCTGAGCATGCTAGAGAAAATGAAGACTTATGAGAAGAAAGTTCTCCATAATGTATTTCCAAAAGGAATAAAATGACTATATTCTTGGCTTTCTCCTTGTGAATTCATTTGGAAAGCACAGGAGTTAGGGAGGAAAAGACAAAAAATAGCTTTACCTGGTAACCTTGCTTCCTTTCAAGTAAGGCATTGTGGTGGATGCTGTGTTGTACAGAAAAGTGTTACACAGCAGCAGATATTTTTGTTATGTGTTTTAAAGAAGATGAAAAACCAAACAACTTCAGGAACCATAGAAAATAGCACAGAAAATGTAGAGCAGAGGACTGACCTAGTGAGGAACCAAGCACCTAAGTCCTTGCATGTCATTTGCTATGCATACAGGATCTTCACCCTCTCTCCTCAGTGCTTACAGGTTTCCAGAGTAAGTCACCAAGTTAGCTTCTGAAGGAGCAGGTGAAACATGCAAACTTTCCCTTTCAGAAAGATGGGAAGCTAAGGAGATTTTGGAGAGGACATTTAAAACACACTTTCATCCCAGTTTTTGGAATTCTAAGAAAATGAGAAATAGGGGAGGGTTGTGTGTAGTAGGAAAAGGGAAAGCAGAAAATTTTTCAAGAAGCATGTCTTCTCTGGAAATGGGAAAGGGAAGAAATTTCTTGGGAGTTTTAGCTTATTTAAACTGGGTGCTGGTTTTGACTGGCTAATTTTCTTCACAGCAGCTAGGATGGGGCTGTGGTTTGGATTTGTGCTGAGAACAAGTATGATAACACAAAGGTGCTCTTAGTGCTGAGCAGTGCTTATACTGAGATTTTTTTTTGCCTTTTTTGCCTCCACCCCATCAGCAGCAGGGCTGGGAGTGCTCAAGGAGTTGGGAGGGGACACAGCCAGGGCAGCTGACAAGGCGTGATGGAGCCTTGCTTTTCTGGGGATGGCTGAACATTTTCCTGCACATGGGAAGAGGGGTTTTGCTTTGCTTGTGTGCATGGCTTTTCCTTTACCTGTTAAAGTGCCTTGATCTCAACCCAAGAGATTTCTCACTCTAACTCTTCTGATTCCCTACCCCATTCTGCTGGCAGGGGACTGAGTGGCTGCGTGGGGCTTGGTTGCTGGCTGGGGTTAAACCACAACAATTGTCATTGGTTTTAAGGCAATTACATTGGTTAACATAAGGCTCAGGGTTTACCTCACTCATTCTTATTTGAAGAGATTTATATTCAAATAAGCATTCAGATAATAGGGGTTTTTGTTTGTTTGGTTTTTTTTTTTTCCCATAACATTTCAGATTGTTTCATTGTTTTCTTTTTCACAAAGGAAGAATTCTAAGCAAAGTTATTCCTCCTTGAACTGTAGCTGAATAGCAAGAGGAGGAACAAACTGGCAGCATTTGTCTGTGCTTTAATCTTCCCTTATTATCTCTTGGGGCCCTGTTTTCTGTGGTATCTTCCATTTTGCTTTTTGGGGAATGCTCCAAGTTTTCAAAAGAACCATTAATTATGACTACAGAGTCTGGTGAGAAAAGCCATGCAAGTATGAGTCTTGATTTTAGGCTGAATTTCCTAAACTTTGTGAGATAGTTCTGGGTGATGCCAATGCAAAAACTCATAAAAAGCCATTCAATATCTCATCATCTCCAACTTTTAAACAAAAAGTTAAAGAAAGCTGAATGTTAGTGACCTTCTAAGCTTTTGCTCCCATCAGAAAGTAGTGGCATCACACAACAGATATTTTACTGTGGTGAAACATGACGTGGAGCCCTACATAATTCTTTCAATGAATTGCAGCTTTTAAAGGTTTTAATATTTAACACTTCAAAAAGACTGTTGACCTCAAGTCATCTATTTAGGAAGTGCACACTTCCAAACACATCTTTGAGTTCCCTAGAGTTCCTTTTGAGCAGATTTTTCAGGGAAAAAAAGTAATTATTAAATCCATTACCCGAGCCTTAGTCTATGCTTTTTCTGGCAATCTGAGCATGATTTTTAATGTGTACCTATGAATGTACTGATGCTCTCTGTTCTCTTGCTTTCCAAGAGGAAATCAGTATTACTCAAGTCACAATGCTGTGTGCCATCATTTAAATCTTCCTAAAAACTGTAAACTGCTCACCCACTTTGATTTAAACCATTGGCTGGCCATGCATAATTGATGTAATGAATGGATGAAGAGCATCCTTCATGGGGGAAACACTTGAAATAAGTTAAAACTCATGCTAAATCAGAAAAGAAGACTGGTAGCTATTAGCATAGTTACATTAAATGTATAGTGTGAAATTCACAGCTCTAGACAGTGACTCACTGACAAATCACTTGTGTACTTAATCAAACTGAAAAATCACAGATAAAAGAATGCAAGCAAGTGCACAGTGAGGTGTCAATAGTTTATATTGCTGCAAAACCACACATGATCATTTTACGTATGCAAAAGCATTTGTTTACATTATAAAATATTTCTCCCTATGCATGTAAAGACAACCAACATTCTTTACAGATCTTTCCATTGTGCATAAGGATACTTTTAGAAAAGTGAATGCTAGAATGAGAAAACACAGAGAAAGAACTACTGGAAATTCCTTGGTATACCCAGCTCTCATTGAAAATGTCAAGCATCTCAGTTTCCAGCATGTACTGGTAAGAAATCACTCAAAGTCAGAATCCCTCTGTAAACAACAGGGTCAAAGTGGTCCTTTCTGAGGGCAGTTCATGCTGTCCTACAGCTTGTGTCATAATTTGGTGGAGGGAAGGAAAAGTGGATGTTTGAGGGAAAAGGCTTGCTAGTCTTGAGAAGTGCAGCAGCAAAAGGTAAGCAAGAGACAAAACATCAGAGGATGTGTAGCAGATTATGGGTGTGAGAAGAATGTGGGTTGAGGGGAAGGATGAGATCAAAGGATGTGAATGGAGATGACAGAGGGCAGTTTCTTGATGGAGAGAATATGAATCCCTTTTACGTCAAAGCGAAGGCAGGAGTCAAAGGCAAGATATTTTATAGAAAGATTAAGAGTTAGGCATTTTAAATATATATATATATATATATATAAAATCTTTCTTTCTTGGAATATTCTCAGCTCTGTTGAGAAGAGTCCTTGTCACAAAATGGTGTGAATGTTAATAATAAAATCTGGTAGACAATTCCAACACATTTGCAAGGTTCCCTCCCTGCTGCTTAAATGGAGGGATAAAATGTGTATGGGTTAGGGTAAGGGAATTTGGAATAAAACTGAGATGAAGAATTACCTCTGTGTTCACACATTACCAGAATAAGTCTTTGGATGTTTTTCCCCAAAATTTAGAATTATGGCCACACTGGCTTCACTGGTGCATTAAAGGACTTTTACAAGTTACTTTGTTGCCTTCAGTGAAGTTTTCCATCTCATACACCTCTTCTTTCCACATTACTTTTCTGGTTCTTGCCTGGTGCTGAATGGTGGTGAAAAAGCCCTGCCTATAACTCCCAGCAGTCTCTTTGTAACTACTGCTTCACTCAGAAGGGCCATATGTTTAAGCCCTGGTGCATAAGTTTTTCTGGTTTAAATGCAGCAATAGACGTATCATCTGTTTTTAGCACTTCCAGCTTGGAGGAAGTAGGCCAGGAACATGGGAGTGTTGAAGAATAAAAAAGGAATCCATGCTAAATCACTAATTACCTGTCACTCTATTTGTTTTCAGCCTATAAAAAAACATGGTGGTATTCCCAAATAATTCATAATGCCTTAGGTGAACAAGCTAGCCCTGCAATACTTTGGATAATTGAAACTGATGAAGGGGAAGACTGGAGATGTTTATTTTGAAATAACAGTGTTAAAGTAAAATGCCAAAAGACAGAGAAAAAAACACTGGGAATCTTGAAAGGAGTGAAGAGAAGAAAAGCATGGTCCAGAATAATAACAGTAATAAACACTGTAGCAAACAATTTAATTTTATTTTAAATTACTCTTAAGAAACAAGTTAAACAACCTGGGATGCTGTGATTGTTGTTTCCTGGCCTGGATGAATATTTAGCTTTTATAAATTCCTTTAAATAATTGTGCTTTGAACTGGAAGGCATTACTTGGCTAGGTCTAAGTCAGCCCCAAAACACTAAAACTCAGCAGGGCAAATTCTGTCCTCAGGTACCTGCCTGAATATCTTTTCAGCAGAGATTTTATTTTTTTTTATTGTAATAAAAAGCTTCAGAATGATAACTTTTTCTTATTTCTTTCCCAGAGAGTCTAAGAAAAATGTATATTCCTTTTCACATGCTGTAGTGATGCTGATGGGAGCTATACAATACACATTACAAGACTGAATTTGGTTCCTTGTCAAAGTGTCTGTGTTATCAACAAGAGATAATTTTTTAAAGAGATGTTCTTTCCCCAGAATGTGAACTCTGTGTCAAGAGTATTCTCATGCAAGGTCCCCTGAACAGGACCTTGTATACTTCAACATCTTGAGGGAATAAGGGCAAAAGCAAACCACAGACATTCCTTTGCAACACCTAGGTTTATTCTTTTTATTTCTTTTCATTGTGATGACAATGGCTAGGGCAAGGTCAGTCTAGGTCAGGAATATGGAGAGAGACAGCACTATGAAGGGGTTGGGATGACAACCTGCAGCTGTGGCATGGCTTAGCTGGCAGCTACCAGGTAACTGGCCACTGCTACTGAGAACTCAATCAGCTTGCAAACCCTCCAGGTGCTGCATAGAGTCATGTAGTCTGGTGTTTCCTTTACTTTCCTTCTCCAATCTGTCTTTCAGTCAATCAGCAGTGACCTAGGTGCACAGAGTTTTGATAACATTCCTTACAAAACTGTAGGTCACTGACCAATTTTAACAGGAAATCACCCTAAAAGTATCACAGCCCCAGCACTAGAATTCCACCTCACTTTTGTGTAATGTTGCTTTCTGCTACTCTGCATCATACACAGCCAAGCTTCCACTAACAGCATAGCCTGAAAGAGGACAAACAGTACTCTGCATATCCCTCCTGGATAGCTCATAGCAAAGAACAGGAAGGGGAGGACTGACAGGACCCCTCCTTGTGAGGGGGTACTACAATGAGGCAAAAGGAGGGAGGGAAATGATCTCTCTTACCATTGTCCCTGCATTTATCTTGATGACAAGAACTAGTTACAGGGCTGTTCTTCTACCCCATAGCTTACCTCTGCATGAGTCACTGTTGGAATCAAACATGGAGGATTTAGTGGTTTTCCTTAAAAATATTTAGTGGTTTTCCTTAAAAATATTCATACATCTAAAATTAAACTGGAGCCAGAGGGACAGAGAAGGGAGAGCATAAGAGTCTTCTGCAACATATTCCAAAGGGGTGTAGGAGGAACTCCCCTAATCATCTAGCTTTCTACTTCCCTGACTGATTTCTGTGACAAGAACAGAAGCCCAAACTTCTTTGTGTTGTGTACTACCATCTTGTTTTAAGGGAAATGGCATTCATGAAAACTAGGACAATTCTAATCCAAGATATTTAAGTGGTTTTATATGTGACTTCAATGGTTAAAACTAACCAATGGCTTAAACTAACACACAAAAGGAGCACTGACCAAACTCACAGGCTCCGTTCAACAATATCAGTATTTCAGCTTTTGAATGGGATCTTCCTGCATCATTTAATGAACACTCTAATCTTGAGATTTAACAAAGGAAAAATTCTTCCATAATCTGCTCACATGGGAAATGGTGAGAGATAATTTGCTGGAACATCACTGAAAGTGGCAAATTTTCTAGCACAGAAAAGAATCCTTTCCTTTTGTGTGTGTGTGTGTGTCAGTGATGTGCAGTTAGTAAATAATACATAAAGAAGAAACAGAGTTATGGTTAAAACTGTACCTTGTTATAAAAATAGAGCTGTCAAGCTGGAATGCTGAGGCTGGCAGGGGGAGGGCATTAGCAGAAGAGAAGTAGATGATTTTTGAACAGCTGGAAAAATGTTTTCTGAGGAAAAGGTGAAAACAACAGTTGTGTGGAAGAGCAACAATGGTGTGAAATTAATTTGTTAGATTCACTACAGTTACAAGCTCTGGTATAGTCATTACATTCAGCTGTGACAAATGAGGATAATGCTACAGTTGAGACCTTGGTGTTTTCTTGTAGCTGAAGCTAAGTATTGGCATGAATTATTGGCCCCAAAAGTGCATTTTTGGTATACAATTTCCTGAGCTATAGTCAAAGCCTCAGCAATAAGTAAATAACTATTCCATCAGAATAATGACAAATGACATTGCTAATACACTCCAAGAGCATTCACCTCTATGACTGTTTTTAGTCCTACTAAAGTTGATATTGCCTGGAAAAAAGAACAAAAGAATTTTTTTCTTTGGTGTATAATACTGTTTTTGTAGTGAGAAAGGCTGATAGGCACCCAGTGGGCTGCTGGCAGAGGATGAAGAGGGCTGTCTCATGCACAGCTATGTGAAAGTGCCAATATTCTTGCTCTGAAGATACTGCCTTTTGGTGAGGATTGAGAAAGCTGCAAGTACCTGCTACTCCTGCATTGCACGTTGTGCAACTAAAGAAAGCAATTTGTACTCAAGTGCTCCAAACCATTGATATCCATGGTTAGCTCACTGGTATTTTGGGGGCTGCTGCAGAGTCACACAGTACTTCAACTGCTGGAGCAGAGCTTCAAGCTTCTTTCTTCTCAAAGTAAAAGCCAGACAGTGTTTTTTTCAGAAGGGAAGATCTGTGTAACTGCTAGTTCTCATCCACTCTCTTGGCTGTGTGAAGTTCCTTTGGGTGATATCCTTCACCAAAGCTCAGAACTAGTGAGATAAATCTAAAGTTCTTGGATATTTCATTCATGCTTCTTAAACAAATGAAAAATAAACTACTAATTTGAAACTCATGTTGGAAGATAAAGTATTCTGAAGTGTCCCTGAGGCAGATAGCATCCTTATTCACCCACTGGTGAGAATTTATGGACTTTTGAGGGGGCTGCAGACTTCCTTTTCCTCCACTTCCCACTTTCCAGCATTTTCCCAAACTAAAAATAATGAGACTAGTATCTCAGTTTACAAAAAAATATTCAGTCCAATATATAAAATTTCCATGAACATGATCACAGTTTCTCTTTAAAGCTGAAACATCCCAAGTGGATTTAATTGAGACCAGAAAGAAAGCTGTCTTGCTTCTTTCATGCCAAGTTTCTTCAAGTTTTCCACAAAACTGCTGGTCTGTTCTGACTTATAAATAAAATTGTAGTAAATTTCTGAGTAAACTGAACAAGGGAATGCAGAATATAGAAACTTTTTTTTGGAGGTTACAAGTCAGATAAGCACAAGGATAGGTCCAAACACAAAAATGATTTAATGACATTGTGTGGCCTTTGGTGAATCACAGCTTCCATTCTCTACCTGGGATAGTGTGTGGCACGATTTTTCCAAAGAATTTTTGAGTGGCCAGAGAACCAGAGCTTGAAAATAGTGCTCCAAATTCAACACTGCCCCAATGTTTACAAAACAGACAATTTCTAAGGTGCTAAAAAACCACATATAGTGTATTTCACTGAAATGAGAATCTCCTCCTGAGACTATCACTTTTCACTTTTGATTATTCATGCTGCAAAACAAGCTTCAAGAGAAATGAATGAGCAAAAAGTTGAGGTCACTTTACATCAGTTGTAGATACCTGTCTCATGAGAGAAATCCACTGTGAAGGAACTCCATGGTTTGAAAACACAAACAGCTTTTCTTTCAAATGGCCTCTTCTTACCTAATTCATAATAAAAGCATTGTTTTTCTAATATACAGTGGCACAGTAAGAGAACCTAACATTATCAGAACTCATTTGCTTTAAATTTTTTCTTTATTTAGAAGAAAAATGCTATCAGATTTTAGTGTTTTCAGGGACTGTTTGCAATTCTGTTGTTTTTGAGACTGTTTTTCTAATATTTCCCAAATTATAGACATCTGAATGTTGTTATTTGGCACTAAAGAGAAAATGAGCTGAGCTCATTATGCCTTCAAAATATGAAGGTGGCTTTACTCATTTTCAATTCAGATTCAGTGAGTAATATTAGCTTGACACTGAATGGAGTGAAATGGTGTTGTATATGAGACCATATTTTATTAAAAAAGAGAAAATCCTTGACATTCTATGAAACACCAAGTTGAAAAGGAGCTTGGGAACACTGGTGTCTGACAGCTTATGCATCCAATTACTGATATGTCACCAGAAATACATGGGAATAAAGTAATGAGATGGCAGTTTCTGTAACAAAGGGTAACATTGTCTTCTTACATCTGGATCACCAGTTTCATGCTACATATAAATATACATTTTCTGGTTAACTCCTTATAGTCACACAGATCACCAGATGAAAACAGAGTGCAGTAACACAAGTGCAATGGAATTGATATGGATTTGTGACAACTCTTACAACTACACAGGATCTTATTACAGTATTAATACCATCTTCACAGAAATATATTTTACTTTAAAGGACATAGTCAGCCTATTCTGATTTAAAACTGCTGAAATAAACTGATACAAACAATTACATAGAGAGTTCTCGCTTTTTGATGCTTTAGAAACCAAATTTCTTCCAGTCACATCAACCACTTGAATGGTGCTAAATTTTCTCTCAAAATTTGCTTAATTGTCAGTTGCTCTTGTCAGCTTTATGATATAACAGATGAAACATTTAACAGCAGCATGACATAAGCAATCAAAGTCAAATGCAGTGGTTTTGGATGAAAACAAGGGTGAAGCTGCCCAGTTCTGGCCAAATTTTCAAATCCCAAGGCCCATTCACTGCAAATAAAGATGCCTTCATGAGCCAATCCCCTTTTTGTGCTTGCAGGACACCACAGCATTTAAGTATATTTAGATACATAACCAGTTACAGTGCCTGACATTAAAGAAAGGGTAGAAGTGTCCTAAAGCAAATTTCCTCCATTCATAGCTTTACATTTAATACCCCAAGCCTTCAACTCTTTTGAGATATCCACACAGAAATGCCAGGAAAGCAGCCAAAAGGATGTGATGGTGTGCTTAAAGGCCACAGCACCACACTGATGACCTCTGGGCTAAAAGACCACAAACACAGCACTATAATGGCAGGCCAGTAGGAAACAGCTATAGGGATGAAAGTCATCCTTTTAAGTGAAAAGATGATGGTCTAGTGCAAAAAAAAAGTTGTATTTTTGCAAGCTCATACATCCTGCAGAAGTCAATACGCTGTGTGTGACGGGAGTGTCAGTGCTCTCTGCCCCTGTCAGGTCAGGGCTCTGGCACACCACCCCTTCCAGCCAGTTCTGCATGCTGGGGGAGGCTGTGCCTGCCTGAGACTTTGGACCATAATTCAGTCACTAGGATATCCTCCTCCCTGTGGAGAAACAGCCCCTTCTGAGCTGGCTGTGCTGCCAGCAGCTCCCA
This sequence comes from Urocynchramus pylzowi, assembly GCA_013397555.1. Taxonomy (NCBI): domain Eukaryota; kingdom Metazoa; phylum Chordata; class Aves; order Passeriformes; family Fringillidae; genus Urocynchramus; species Urocynchramus pylzowi. Next base: position 1,612,406 of record VZRH01001693.1, on the reverse strand, counting down.
CTGCTCGTTGGCCCTCTCCTGTAAGACCTCACCTTCCCTGACTCCTGAGGAGCAGGCATGGAGTCACTTTTGCAGAGATTACTGTATGAGGCTTCTCAAATGAAGTTGGGGTTTACTATTTCTAAAGCAGTAGTATGACATTAATCTATGCAGAGTATCTTGGCAAAACTCTGCTCCTCAGTCAGAGTGCCACATCACAGGGCACTGGCACCTGGGCATCAGCCTTTACTGCCCCATGTGGTGCCCTCCTCCTCCTCAGCCTGACCCTCTCCCTGCTTCTCTTCCCCACTGCCTTCACTGCAGGTCAGAGCATCCTCCAAACACCAGTTTTTCTGCTTTGGAACCAAACACACTATTAATGTGTCTTCAAATTAACAGAAGTATGCACATAAGGAAATTATGTAGTGGGATTTAGCCTGCAAAGTGTTGCACCAACTATAAAATCAGAGTTCTTTATGTGTAACAGCAAATTTGGAGCATTAAGATTTGGCGTTAAGAAAGCTTAATGCAGAATTCACCTGTGTTTGCTCTTAGAAGAGCTGCAGATGTAAGAAGGTGAATATTTATTCTCAAAGTGTGTCTGTGCACTAGGTTTCCATGACATCCATACCACCACAGTCAAACATATTGCATACATAAAGTGTGTAAAATCTTATGGGGGTTTCTAGAGGTCTTATTTCATATCGTTCTTTTGGTAAATCTTATAATATTTGAAGTAGTAATTACAGGATGCCAGAATCAATTTTTCTCCAATAATTATGTGTCTGACAATCCCAAGCAGTTAGCTCATTCATTAAAATTCAATAATGATTTCTCCAATGGCTTTTAGCAGCAGTAATGACATACGTTGTTATGCCCACTGATTTCCATGAAGAACAATGACAATGGAACATTATTTTATTGGCATCTAGAATTCCTCCACCACACTTTGTTGCATTCTTTTCAAGAGATGATGAAAGGGAAAGTTGAACAGTCTGGATTGTCTCCCTCTTTTCAGGCCTTAAAATGTTTTGTTACATCAGCAAACTGTTAAGTAGACACTCTGGAATATGCTTGAACTGTTTTAATCATAGCATCACAATTGAGATAAGGGTCCAAGTCCTTAGTACATGAAAAATTTCTTAGCTGTTAAATTCCTTGGGAGCTTTAAAATTATAAATCAAACGTAAAAGTATCTCAATCTTCTTTTTAAAAGTAGATGGATTGGCTGAAATGTTCAGAGGTTTTTTGTTGTCTTTTATAGATGATTTGGTTATTCAGCTTTTACTACTTCTTTCAGGACTTTCTAGGGCATTATATGAACAAGCACAATTTAAACAACTACACTGTATTTTTAGAACTCCTCAAGGATATCTTAGGTATTCTCAGGAGTGTTACAAAATCGAATTTTCTGTGCTAGGTGTGGAGGGGTCAGGTCACTGGGTTACTCCTGCCAGGGAAAATGGTGCAGTAGAGGAATGGAGCAGAAAGGGATCAGAGAGAGAAGGGGCCAGCCCTGGTGAGCCAGAATTGCAAGCTCAATGCAGGGCAATACATAGTCATGAGGCAGAGGGCAGCCATATAAGTACCAGGTTAATCCCCTCACCCATATTTATTTCACCTCTGCCAGCAGCTGCAGTGTTCCCATGGCACAATCACTGCAGGACACAGGCACTTTTTTATGTGCTGCTGCCCAAGGCAAGATGGCCCTGCTTGCACCTGGGCTAGACTGGATATTTCTCTGTTTGGGTTGGTTTTGTTGTTTTTGTTTGTTTGGGGTTTGGTTTAGGTTTTTTTTTTTTTTTTTTGTGTCCTTACATAGTATGCAAGCATTAGTATTCAAATTAGTGACTTCTGCTCCTGCTTACAGTGCTGGAAATCTTTGCCAATGGGCAGTACACAGCCTGTAAAAGCACAAACTCTACCCCTCACATGGCTCAGTGTGCAAACTCAGGATACCAACCTATTGCTGCAATTATATCAGTGTAAGGAAGAGCATAAGTGGTTTACTGGCCTGTTTGCTGTCATAACCTATGCAGGATTTGGCACACAATACATTTAGTTATTTAGCTAATAGATTAATTCCCTAATGGAACTGCAAATCAAGAGGATTAGGAATGCTCAGAATCCTTTTTCTTTTCTGCCTTGTCAGGATGCATCAAGTTATCCTTTTAAGTGTATTCTGCTTCTGTTAGGTATTTAGGTCAAAGCAATTGTTTACTTTATATACCTGTAATTATTATGAAATATGCTGAATTACCAGTCGCGTTTCCCATGGCCAGGAACTGAGGGCCAAACTCGTTGCCTTTGCCTGCAAAAGATGTCACCCCAGGGCAGAAGTTACTATTGCAATTCCGTCCTATTTAAGCTGAGTAAGAATGACATGAATGTGTATTCCTTGGGGGATGCATCAGGAGTCTGGATTCCCAATTCAGAAGTGAAAGCATCCAAATTATCATTCTACAAAAGCTGTGTCTGAACTATTTTCAGCAGATTGCTCATTGGAATCAGAGCAGGTTAAAAGATGTTTCATGAATCCCTGAGATGTAGTTTCCTCATTTGGCAGTAAGGAAACTTTTAACTTCAAAACATCGTATTAGATCTGGAAACCCAAGAATAAACAAAACATTTCAGTCTAGTTTTGTGTTCTCTGAGAATAGAAACAGAAATTTGAATGTTGTGATTTTTGTTCAAAATAATTGAGGGCCCTATTTACATCATGGGGATGTCCATTTCCACAACCTTCAGTCAAGGGTTCATCTAGGGTTTTTAACTAGAGCAATTCTTCCTGCAGGTGTAAGATTTTAGGCAGACATATGTTTGGATCAAAAATCAGTTGTAAACTTTTCTTTGCACAGAAGAAAGCTACACAGTTATCCATATAAAAAAAATGCAGTTCTAGTTCTGTTACTAAAGTCAGAATATTCAATCTTTTCATTTCTTATTAATTGAATACTCTGTGTAAAAAAAAAGTTGTTTCAAAGGCAGTCTTTATCACTGCCATTCATTTTCAGTTCCATTTGTTGCAAGTCTAAGAAAGAATAAATTGATAAGTGGCTCATTGTAATGTATTTAAACAGAAAAAAAAAAAACTTTACTTATTTCCAGGGACAAAAAGTAACCAACTTTTAATTTATTATCCATTGGGTATATAAATATACAGGGAGATACAAAGCTCTCAGAAGCTCCTTGTTAAAGATTAGCTCACTGCTATGTCATGGGTTGGTGTAGTCTTGACTATACTTGAATTCAGGACACATAATGTTTAATATCTAAAACAGTCTTTCTAGAAGTGACTCTCCTTTCTGCAGCATACACCAGTGTGGCAGAACACCACACCACCTTCATGTGGTGCCCCTGGGGTGCTCCTGCTGTACAACCAGTGTGCAGGCTGCCATTACCAGCACCACTGAATGTTCTGGGTACTTGTCTACTTTTAACAGGATAGCACAAGAAGAGGGACAGGCAGGATCACTTTTGAAACCCTAAGCCATTGGATATATAGCTGAAGTGCTGGAGAAGGCATGAATTAAATTCAGAATACCCTGAGTTGCACTTTCCTCTGTTGATACATTCCTGTCCAGTGGCTTGATAGGATGATTTTATCAGGACAAATTCCCAGGCACATTTGCTGAGTGAGAGTAAATAACATGGCCAGTCAGTTTACTTTTTTTCCCGCTAAAATAATTCACAAATTTGCTGGAGAGTTGGGGAGGGAATATGGTGTGTTGTTTTTTACAATTGAAATTAAAAACTAGTGTCTGGTTTTGTTCTGTGAAAGATAAAACAACAACCACAAAAAAACCCCAAGCAGAACAAACAAAGAAACAAAAAATCCCAAACAAAGCCAAAACCAAGAAAAAACCCCAAAACCACCCCCACCACCACCAGACCCCAAACACCCAAACTATGAGTAAGTAGACACATCCCCTGATTAAGTTTTTTTGAATTAATTATCTTGAAAATTTATTTTGAGTAGTTTACCTCTAAATGTACCATGGAGGTCAAACAGCAAAAGTGAGTGTAGGTAGCTGCAAGGGTGACGAAATGGGCTCCATTTCTTCACTCATAACTGTGTCTCTGTGTTGGGTAGTCAGAAGAAATGAAGGTGCTGGAACTTACACAGTGTGGAACAGAATAACACTATGATAATTCAAACCAAATTCCTGTAGTATTTTCTGTCCTGAGCTCTGATTTCAGCCAATAGATGGCTAAATGTATTTTTTTAATTTAATGAAGTGTATATTCTACCTTTCAACATACACTATTCTTTCAAATAATATAAGTCTTTTTATCATTCTTCTTAATAGACTCTTAGAAATTAAACTGCCATCTGGGCTATGAAGAATTAAGATATAGGAGAGGAATTTTACCAACAGGGAAGTTTCACAAGGAACTCTCCTCAGGCATTCTGAAATTTACTGACCTACATCTCTGGTGCACCAGGTCACCTTGAGTTTCAGGGACTTTGAAAATTCTAAAGAATCAATATTTGCAAAGACATGAATTTGCTCTCAAGCAATGACCTGGATGCAAGCACATCCAGGGATGCTTCACTGATCTTTCATCAAGACATAACAGCAATCACATTCTTTGGCCACAGTTCTTTAATGTTAAAAATTTAATTGAATAGGAAATTATTTGCAATTTATTTGGCCTTTAAACTGAAACTGAAGGAAAATGCCACAGAAGAAAATATTGCTCATATGTGAGGTAAGGACAAACAGGATATGAAAGTGGTGAAACTGATAGCAGATATAGACAGATCTATTTAGTGCCCCAGAAGCAGTAGATGAAATACATTGCATTAAATACTCAGTTTTGCATTGAGCATGGTTGAAAGCATTTACAACTTCCTATAATGCCATGTTCTTGATAATGTGACTTTCTGCTACTCTGAATTTTTTTAGTGCTTTTTGCAGCTTTATTGAATGAGAAAGGCAGTAAGACACATTTTGTGACAGTACCAATTAAAGCTTCCCCCTGAAGAGTTTTGCTGGGAAAGATGTTGATCAACAGGCTGATGTAGCATACAAAAGGCACAAGTCACCTGCCTGCAGCCACCCTCATTGATGCAAAATGACAGAGAGGAGGCTCTTCCATTACCACATTAGTCACAAAGAGTGTTCTGAAATGCTCCTAAAGTACTGACAGGAGAGAGCATTTGTATATCAGATTCCAGGTTTGTTAAAAGAGTGTGAATTACTGTCTCAGGGCTCTTCAGTAATGTTATCTATCCCAGGCTGAGAATGCCAGGCAAAGACAGGCACTCTCATAGTATCACAGGACAAACACTCAGAGTTCTGCTCTATTTTCTCACCTGATGCAGAGAAGTTCATCCAACAGTAAAATAAAAAGTATCTCATCTCCATTGTGCTTCTTGTCTTCACTGTGTTAACAGAGGCTCAGATCTCTATCCCAAATACAGCTGCTGCTGAGATTTGTGAGCTTTGAACTTTTGATTCAACACACACTTTTGATATTTCCCCCACTTTAAGTTGTCTAAGGGTGAAAAGTAAGAACTGACAAGGCTAAGCATGAAACTGTTGCTTTGGTTTTTGTAGGAGGCTGAGAGAGGTATACATGTCCCAAAGTCAGATACATAAATCCAATAACATCCTTATCTTTTCCAGTGCAAAAGAGGAGCAAAGTAGTTTCATTTCCAGGTAAGTTTATGATATATAAATAAAAGGAGAAAGAATGAAAATTGTTAAACATGTCTGAGCTGTATAGACAGTGGACAAGTAGGGGAGCACTCTAGACCATGTGGATTTACAGGCAGCTTGCAACCAGACTGAAATCTGTTGACTGTAAATCCCATCTGCCTTCGTGGCAGGTAGGATTGGTTCATTTTCAGGCAAAATGTCAAGAGTGCTTCTGCAGAGCCCTCCACGGCCATCTACTCTGCACAGTGCTGCAGCAGCAGTCTCCCCAGCTGTTCCAAATCTATCTCTGTATGGGAAAGAAAATTGCTTTTCTGTGTGCTCTAAAGCTCCTGATTTATCTACAGTTTTCTTCCAGGGACACTCCAGCTGGGTCAGCTTCAAGCCAGCCCTGCAGTTTTCTTTGCAGATAGATAATGCAGATGGGAAACAAATATGACTTTGAGCCCATCCTAGAGATGATTTCTTAATTGTATGAATACAGCCACAGTCTAGCTGAAACTGCAGACAAAATGGAAGCTATGATGGTTAAAAAGCACTACACAGAATAAAAGTCTACAACATCTGTATTATGAAGCTAATTTGTAGTTAGGTGGCCTCATCTTTGTTGTGCTGCACACTAAGGAGTGCCTAGAGGAAGGTTTCTCTAATGCTTCCAGCACTGGACTCTGAGCTTGAATTCAACCGACATTGGGCAAGTCTCATTTCCAAGGATGTGGGTACTAATTAAAACTGGGATTTATTTTTCCTAAGTCTAAGCTAAATTTCAATCTAATTTTGTAACCTTGGTCTCCTTTTAAAGAAAATGTTGTGTAGTGGACAGACATCTAAAATGGGCCAGATGATTCCCTCTCCAGAGTTGCTTATCCCTCCTTGTCTAACTTGGTTAAATAATAGGTGTGCAGGAAGCACATATTAGATGCAGATACTTAATTTTTAAGGTCTAAACTTGAGGAAAAATCATCAGTAAACACTGCTGGTCTATAAATTTTCATTTTGCCACTGATAGATTGTGGTTTAGTACCACAGTTTCTTTATGTCTTAGTTTCATCTTAGTGTCCTTAGCGTCCAGCCTGCTCTTCTCAAGCAGTAATCTCTCAGTTCCCAAAAAATTTAGAATGGCTACTGTTTGTTACTAGGTGCACATATAGCTCTTAAAAAGGAGATTTCTGTACTTAATCAAAGTTTCTAATTGCCATCATGCCATAAAAGTCACAGTACTTAGAATATTTTGTTGCTATTCCATTAATAGGCAACATAGATGTAGTAAAGACCCGCTGATTCTTTGCTAGTGTTTCTATGCTATGCTACAAGGCCATTAAAAAAAAAAAAAAAGGCATTTCAGTGGAAGCCTTTTTGGTTCATAAATTCTTAAACACAAGAAGACTCTTGTCTTTTTTCACAGTGAGGAGGCATTATGCATATACAGCTTGTGGTACAAAGCAAGAAGTTAGCAAAAACCAGTAATTAAGCTGAAAGAACAATAAAAAAAGAAGTATAGTAGTTATTAGTTATAGAATACAGGATCCAAATTCTGGGGCAGGGGTTTATACCTCGAAATTTTTTTAAATTTCACTCATCATCATTATTGTAACTGTGTGCTTTGGGATGTAACCTTCAGCACTGGAAAAAGTATTCAGAGGTCCCTGCTGCATTTCATTTTAAAGGGTGTGACCTCTGGGTCATTAAAACATACGTGTTTTAATGGCTGTTTCTCTCTGTGCTGGGCATCCCATGCATGTCCCTTGTGAATCACACTAAATCTTGCAAGGGTGCTTCTGGAGCAAACATTTTGTACAGAAACTCACAGAAAGTTCTTTTATCAGCATGTGTGCAAGATAGCATATCACTTGTGACAAAGATTCCACAGCACCATCATCACAGCTCCTATGATCTTTGGACCAAGGTCCAGATAATCTGGAATTAACAACTGAAAGGAAAATAATTAATACTTTGCATATTTTATTATTTTCTTAGATGATATGGTTTATATTTTTAAATGTTTCACATGTACTGGCATGTAAATCCTTATACCCCTTTTGTGACACCAGTCAGTGTACTCTTCAGTCTCCAACAGGAATGGGTGATCACAAAATGAAAGGTGTACACAGCTACTCATGATGGATTACTACCTTAAGACAAATTCCATTAATCATCCATTCATCTTCTGTCGTAAGACAAACATCAAGGGTAGATTCTTATTATTGCTTGTACCAGACTCTGATCCAGGGGTTCAGGTCATAACCTATGACATTCCCAACATGCCTCCTGGGACATGTTGTGTAGGCAGCTATAGTGGCCATCCTGTGGTAGGCAGGAGCTTCAGGCAAACACAAGAATGCATGTGACATGTTCCACTTGCACACCTGCACAAAAACCAAGGCCTTCTATTTCCTCTGTGCACATTATTACCCTTCCTACATAAGGTCATACAATTTCTCTCAGAATTTGTCTTAAAACAGAAAATCCAAAGACAGAAAATCTTTTCAGGCAACCTTGAGAAAACCAGAAGACAGACAGGAAAACCAGAAGAATAATCCTCAGCATTCACAGTACCAGACTTCAGGAAGGTTGTTCTCCTACATGGCTCTGCTTCCTGCCTATGATTCTGACTCTTCAGAGATTACTGTAAACACTTAGTTAAATTTTGAATGTAGGAAACATTCAAATTTTCATCATTTTCTTCCTCTCTTTACTCGGGAAAGTTGGAAATATGGGCATCAAGATACTTATTTCACCTCCTAAGGATTATGTGATGTAGAAACTGAAGAAAAATGAGATTATTATTTCCGACTTCAATGACTCCTTGCAAAGCTAACTTAAAAAGGCTATTGAAAACAAAGTAACTTGTTGTCTTTAACTGAAAAATCATTACTATCAGTGCATGAACCAAAGCCCAAGCCAAATGGCATCATCTTTTTCTAACATGTTCTCTGCATAAAACATCAAGGAGGTTTGTGCCCAGAGACTGAACGTGCCAACAATGCTGTGGGGTCCTGGTGATCCCTGTCATTCTAATGGACCATTACATTCTGTTACTAATGGGTGCACATTAAAAAGCCAGCTGTAAGGTATTATGAGGTTAATAATAATCCCTAAATGGCTAGACGTTTACTTAGATAATAAAACCACCCTGTTCTACAATAGCTAACATTAAAAAATAAAAAAGTATTTTGAAAGCAACGTAAGTTCGACTGGCTTCAAGGCAGAAGCTAATCCCTAACTGATGACAATTCCCTTTGTGTATTATCCTTCCATAATTCCTCTCTGCTGGAGAATTTATTGTACCTTTATTCTAAACATTTGGTCCCAGATCTACCACAGACAACATATTGGCATAGAGAGGCAGAGAAGCACTCTTCCAGGATATGATTTATTGATTTCTAATGGGGTGTAGGAAAATGCAACTTTTCAATAGCCTGCAATCAAAAGACATTCAACAAAAGCTATGTAGACTGTGAAAGAATAAGCAAAACATTGTCATCCATATTCATGAAAATACACTAACCCACTTACCTGGGGTATTCAATTATTTCCCTACTTATGGATAATATGTGTGCTATAAGTGTCAAGATCAATTTAAAAAGTGAGTAAATTGTCTTTTTATGTGCTGGTATTAAACAGTGTCCTGCATGCATGGCTGTATCTTCAAAATTGCTTAGTTTTCACAAAAGCCCCAGCTATTCTATTACAGTACATGAATAGGAAAATGGAATGCACAGGATCCTATTGAGCAGCTAATGACATAGATGTTTTATTTGAATCATTCAGAGTAATGCACAAATGTTTGGAGACCTCAGAAGAGACTGGTATAGTCACAGTCAGATTGACAGAGATGGAGGGAAGAAGAATTTGTCCCTGTTATGTGTTGTATTATAGAGAGCAGAGACAGAGGTAAATATTTCTGTAGTGTTCCTGATTTCAAATGAGCAATTCATGTTTATATTGTTTTCCATTATACATCCAGGAACTCCTGGTCAAATATTGCATTCATACTTTCTCATGAAATACCGTACTGTAAAATATGTTGCATAAAAACTCTGAAAGGTGAAGAAAACATGAAATTCCTGGACCATGCAACCTAAAGAAAATAGACTTTAGTAGAATATGTACACTACTGGAAAGTTTTAATTTTTCAGATATGTTACAGGTGACTTAAACACCACATTTACAAGCACCTTTACTATCCTGTTGATGCCTTAAAGAACCTAGAAATAACACTTTTGAGACCATATTAGTGTAGCAGGTAGTATAAAGGCTTCTCTTTATTGGAGGCCTACAAAGGGCAGAGATGGAAAAATGCCCTACCCACATAGGTGAGTACAGCTCTACAAGTTTAGCAAATTAGCATAATTGACAAGAACCCCCACTTAGAAGCACAAGTGATGAGGCAATTCCCCCCTTTTCATTTCATCCCCCTTTAGATAGGAGCTAAACTTTGTTTGTGGAAGTGTGTCTCAAAGAGCTGGGTTCAACCTTGGCTCCCAGGGAGAACCAGGCTAGCATAGGGGCCTTTGAGCCCCCAGAGTTTGGAGCTCTGGAATGTGTTTTGTCCTTCTGCCTATGAGGGTAGGGAAAAGGTAGGGAAAAGTATTGGAGCTAGCTAGGATCGATGTAACTATACAACAATAGTCTACAGAGCTAGAAATATATATGAAGGCAATAAAAAAGCAAAAATCATTCTGGCTTCACTGCAATACATCTGCATAGCAGTGCACAGAACACTGTGCCAGTTACAGGCTACATTTTTCTTTAATAAGTGAAAAAATCATTTTGGCAGCTACATTACTGATCCAAATAGTATTACCTTTACATGCCTCTGGTTGAATATCCATGGAGGACTGCACAGGACAAATGAAATGAGCTAACCTTCCACATAAATAGAGATGATTGGAGAATGTTCAGTCAAAATTGTGTTAATCTGGATATGTCCTTTTTTACATTATATAGAAAAAAAAGAATTTTGATTTCCTTGGATTCCTTACCTCCCATTTTTACAAATAAACAAGAAAAGTGTGTCAGTATGTTTCTTGGTTTGGTTGTGGGTGTTTTGTTTTGTTTCATCTTATTTTTCTAAACAATAAACATTCTGATTTCAGATTGTCATAAAGAAATTCTGAAAAAAATTCAATGAAATTTTTTACGTAAATTCCTATGAAAACATTGTTTGTATTATTCTGTCAGCTACTCATCTTAGTATAACCTGTAGAAAGTTTAAACAGACTCTTTCCAGTTTTCTCTTTCTTTTTGTATGATGATTTTGTCTCTCAGTAGATAGCTAGCCAGAAGAGGCAGATGGCCTTTGCAAGGCAGGTTATAATGCTAGTACAGTTGCAGTTAAATATTATGGTTTGGTAGCTTATTCATTTGCTTAGTTTTTCGAGGGAAATTATTGATTTTGCAAATTGTGGGGTTTTTAAAAATCAAATCCATGCTTTGCAATTCATACATAACAAGAAAGATTGACCACATCCCCCTGGATTTCATTCTGAAATTTCTGAGTGAGACTGCATTTAATGCTTCATGAGATGATTTAGAAATGCTAATATTTCAATAGAAGCTGAGAAAGGCTTGGTAATTATTTAATGTAAGTTACTATAAGATAGTTCTGCCAAACTTTCTTTGATTGTAGTACATGGAGAGAAGTAATGAATGATATAACTCAGAATAAGGCTTTTTATAGCAGAAGATTTCTTGCTTTAATGGTATCATTTTGGGGGCAATTTGTGAAGGTTTAAATGTAAACACTTAGAACAAGAAGTCATGCTCACGGGACCTGACTTTCCTCTCATAACAGTTTTGTGCTAATGCACCCTTTTTATTTCAGACATAACCATGTAGAAAAATTCAATTCATATTTCAAATATCGTGAATAAGGATTAATTAGAAATAGTTTTGTCAATGAAGAGATTCCTTTGTTATACTTGTAAAAACACTGATATTTCAGTGAAAGTCTGAGTAAACTGTCAATAAAACAAAGAAAGAGCTTAGACTGTTCTTCACTGTTTAACTTCAATTTATTCTTGTGTTGAAGACACATACATATTGGATAAATTGGTTCTGAGGTCAGGATCAAGTTTATTTTACTGGAGGTTTTTAGCTGATCTACTTCAATCTGGATAGGCTTCCATTCCCTCTCTGAAAAATAGGGATGATAATGGGTGTCTTTAAAGATAGTGCTTGTGAGCATATTCCAATTATATAACACACAGACATTTAATAATTATTAATAATTCTATGGTATTGAATTTGTAAGCTTTTTTTTTTTTTTTCTGAGCAGAAACTCTTCTCTGATTATGGTGAAACTTACCTTAGAAACTGCACAACTGGATAAAAGCAATAAACATGTTCATTTTAACATGCCTCTTGAGAACTATCAAGGAGAGAAGACTTTTCTTCACAGCTCATAGTAAAATAATATCTTCCCTCTTATATCACATCCCTGTATTTTTTTGGCTTTTTTTTTAGAGCATGGGCATTTAAAGGATGTTTTATTAGGAAAATAGAAAACACATCATAGGAAATCAATATACTGTGGTTGGGGTATGGGATACCAGTACCTACTCTGGCTTCAAACTAACCAGTTGCAGCAGCTAGTCATGGCTGTGGATAAGTCAAACTGAACTAAACATTCAAACACCTAATTTTGAATAGCCTTTGAGATTGTTCTCCTTTGGAGCTGACCAGCACTGACAACAGAAGTGACCAAGAAGGACAATGGCATCCTGTCTCAGTTTAAAAAAAAGGTGACCAACAGGACTAGGGAAGGGATTTCCCCCCTGTACTCAGCACTGGTGAGACCACACCTCAAATCCTGTGTCCAGTTCTGAGCCCCTCACTGGAAGAGAGGTATTGAGGTGCTGGAGTGTGTCCAGAGAAAGGCAAAAAGGTTGGTGAAGGGTCTGGAGCACAAATCTGATGAGGAGCTGCTGAAGGAAATGGGTTTGTTTAGCATGGAGAAAAGGAGGGTCGGGGGGACCTTATCATCATCCTGAGTGGAAGATAAAGCCAGGTGTGGGTCACTCTCTTCTCCCAGGTAACAAGTGGCACAACAGGAGGACATGGCCTCAAGCTGCACCAGGGAACGTTCAGGTTGGACATCCAGAAGAATTTCCTCACTGAAAGGGTGGTTAGGCATTGGAACAGACTGCCCAGAGAGGTGCTGGAGTCATTATCCCTGGAAGACTTCATTAAATGAATGGACATGGTGCTTAGTGCTATGCTTTTATTGGCATGGTGGTGTTTGTTCAAAGGTTGGACTGAAACATTTTGGAGCACTTTCCAACCTCAGTGATTTGCTGATTCTATGAATCTCTCTTATTCAGGATCAAGGTATCCTGAAAAAGTAACACCATAGCAAAAAATGTGACAGCATAGGGAGTAGAAATAACAACTGAAAATTGTTATCAAAGAGTTAATGAGATTTTACAAAGTAATTGTAATGTTTTTTCTTTTATATAAAATACTTTTAAAAACTATGCTTCTCTTTCTATCACAAAACTCATTTGCTCTTTTATTTCTATTGTCTCATTTTAAGAATGCAGAAGTGAGTGTAGAAAATTATAGTATATAGCAAAGACAGTTGGTTATTTTCCTCATAGCTCTTGGGATTTCACATCTTCAGCTTTGTTAATTCCAGCCTAGAATGAGATTTTACCTCTCAGAAGTAAAGTATTCCATGACTGAGAAACAGTTCTGGTTTCTTGTATGTCTTTCTCTTTCAAAGGAGAATGAAGCAACTATGCTAGGTGGTAGGTGAAAATTTGGTGTGAAGGTTTTGGAGTCTGGCAGTGTTCTCTGGTGTCCTTAGCCAAAGAAAACTACCCTAAATTGATAGCAGACTGAGATAAGAGTAACATAGTGAATAGAGAGTACTGGAAAGTTGGGTAAAGTAACTTTTTAATCAGATTTCACCCCATGATAATGTAGTTTATTTAGTCTCCAAACAAGACATCACTCCATGCAGGTGCATCTGCTCAATAACCAATTGACACCTTATCAGAATGTAAGAATACAATAGACCAGAAAAATGATGGATTGATTGGATTGGGAGATCAGCTGTGATAGTTTCAACTGACTTATTTTCCAGGTGGCAGTATTTATAAAAGTAACTTTCAGCATGAGGCATTCAGCCATGCCTTGACTGTCTGGTTATTCCTGTGACTTATATGTATTTCTTGCTGATAGATGCTGCAACAAGAAAAAGTGCTAATACTATCACCCAACACAATTTTTTCAAAATGCCGTACAGAAAATGGCACTATGTAATTTTTGACATCAAAACTATACCAACTAAATGACTAGGACACAACTTTTAAAAATACATTAGTGGACAAAGAAAATTATAGAACTATAGAATCATTTCTGTCAGAAAAAAATGCTTAAGGTCATTGAATCTAACTGTTAACCTGGCATTGCCAAGTCCACCAGTGAGACATGTCCCTAAGCACCATGTCTATACATCTCTTAAAAAATCCTCCAGGGATGGTGACTCTATCACTTCTCTGGGCAGCCTGTTCCAATGTTTGACAACCCTCTTCATGAAGAATGATTTTCTAAGAATTAATTTAAAGCTTCTCTGGAGCAATTTGAGGCTGTTTCCTCTCAACCTGTCACTTGTAACTTGGAAGAAGAGACTGACCTCCACCTCACTACAGCTTTCTTTCAGGTACATTTAGAGAGTGATAAGGTCTCCCCTGAGCCTCCTCTTCTCCAGGCTAAACACTCACAGCTTCCTATTTGGATTTGTTCTGTAGACCCTCCACCAGCTTCATCACCCTTCTTTGGACACTCTCCAGAACCTCAATGTCTTTCTTGTAGTGAGGGGCCCAGAACTGAATGCAATATTTGAGGTGCAGTCAATATTTGGGGTGTAAGTCTGTGATTCTTAGACCAACAAGTTTGAAAAGGGAATCTTAATAGCCAAGAAATATTCAATAAGAAGAAACCAGAAGCATTTTTTAGCCCGGGATGGGGTCGGGTGAAAGGCAAAACAGGCACAATACCTACTGTGCAATTAAAAATCAAGAATTTAAATACCCATTTGTACAGTGTGTTCATAGGAACACCACAAAATTTTCCAGGGAAGAAAGAGGAACCTGAAGAAAGGGTGTTGGTATGTTTTATTATTCTGAGACATCTGGCTTCCTTCTTAAATTTAGGTATGTCAGTTTGCCTGATTCCTTACTTGCTAAGGATATTATTTTCCTATCCACAGGGCAGCTGTGCAGCAAAATGCCATTAGAATGATTAGGGATTTGAAAATTTGGATATTGTCACACAAGTATCTAAGTCCTTAGTTATCTATTAGTTCAGAAGGAAATTACATTTGGGAGACAGCTTTGCCTCTATCTCCAAACCTATAATTTAGTAAAAATATTGAAACACTGGGACTTGGGTGGCTGACTAAACTGGAGAATTACATTATTATCAACACAGTTTCAGTGACAGGGTTGATACTTACAAGTCTGACTACTAAAATTTGTTTTAGAAACTATAAAAGCAGTCATTAAGGTGTGCTACCTTAATGAAACAAATATTTTGAAGAAAACAATACTTTTTTTATTTGCCAATGGAATAACTTTGATATATGAACCATTTCTTGTCACATCTTGACTCTTACATTCAAATACACATCAGCCTTTCTCTATGTCAGTCAGACACTAAAGGTAATAAATACTTTTGGCTTGAAATATTTTACTGTGCTACTCTTTCTAAATAACTCATTGACACCATTTATTGGAAAGAAATTTTGTTATTCTTTAGTATTAACACTATTCTTTATGAATTCTGAAAATCTAATTCTATTTTTTAATTTAGGATGAAATTTGTATCCAAAAATTTTATTTATTAGGCAAATATTAAAATAGACAACTATTTCACTCATTTTCTCATACATACTGTAAATGACAAGAGAACTAACCTCTTCTAGAGAAGAATCCTTAACAGTATAAATAGCTGTAAAATATTATACTTTTAATTAAAATCCTTATAGGATCTCTACTCAGTGATATGAAAATACTTTGAAAATCCAAAGAGAAAATGAATTGTAGTCTATCAATGTGTAGCATAAAAGAGTTGCTTCTTGAAAGGTCTTTAAAGAAATATTTTCATTTTCAGAATATTCCAGAATTAGTTCAGAAAAGATGTCTGATAGTTATGAAGAAAAACTCAAACAGATCAGTGCAATGAGAGCCTTGTGCACCTGAAAGCTGAGAACTACATTGCCATTCAGATACAAATTGAAGATGCATGGTCCCTTAACCCTCATTTAAATTCCTGATTTCACATACTGTTGAATAGAGATGTTAAAGAGGAGTTAGAAAATAAAAATCTGGAGATTTTGTTGAAGGTGGGCCTTTAAGCTGAGCCTTTCTGCGTGGAGCAGAGACAGCACTCTGGGAAAATGGTAATGATAGCATGGTCTGGATTCAGGGATATGTGTGACAAACTTCCTTTTGGGTAAGTACTTTTGTGATCCTTTTGTAAGGACAGAAAAGGCAGGATGTGCAGGCACAGCCCAGCCTCCTCCTGAGGAGGAGAGAATTCCTGGACATTCTCCCACATTTAGGCTTGGCCAGCAGCGACACAAGGGAAGTCAAAACAAGAAACACTGGACAAGGACCTGCCTGATTTATATATACCTGCCTGACAGTGCAGATGTACTGTCACCTTCAGTTAAAGAATATGAAAACTCAAAGGTGAGTCTAAAGATGTACAGAAAGATATCTGCATACTTGGAATGCATAACTCTGACTTTCTCTTTGGGGTACCCACTTCTTCCACCACAGACAGTTTGGTTAGTTTTGGCTGTTTGAGGTTTTTTAAGCATTCTCCTGAGCATGATTCAGTTTTTTTTCCAAAAAATGTTTTACCCCAATAATGTTTTACCCCTATAAAGAGCAACAGAAACACATATCCTCTCTCTTAGCCACATGCTTTACCTATTTGTATACTAGATCATGCTTCTTAAAACTAGCTCTTTCTGTTCAGTTCCATGACAGCTGCTTTCTGGAAGGAACATGAAACAATTCTCAGAGGAATCATTCTCCAAATTTTTACTAATTACTGATTTAGTAATTACTGATTTAGTAAATACTGATTTTTATAATGCAGTGAAGAAGATGCATAGTCTTCCAAGGAAGTTTTGAAAGAAAAGAGACAGCCTGTGTATTTTTGAAAAGACCATGGCCCTGGGTCTGTGCTTAGTGCTCTTGGCCTCTGCATGTCACCTGAACAAAGATTTTTGCAGAGTGCTACTGAATCTGTTAAGGCACAGAGATAATGTACTTCCTTACTCCAGATACTTTAGTCAGCTTCCTTGTGATTGATTCTTCTGCCAGGAATAATGGTCAGGCCTCCTCTATTACTTAATAAAATTCCTACATGCTGTGGCACAACTCCCTTTAGTATCTCTCAATGAGAGATATTGTTTTGTGACACAAGCCTTCCTTCTTCTAAAATTGTAATATTTGTATTTTGGGGGGTTTGCAATTAATTTTTTAGGGTATTCATATTTTCATATAGCTTTCTTCTTTCATCCCATCCTCACGGATCAAGATTTTAAGTATCTTAAGAAGCTTTCTGCTCTTTTAATTTTCTGCAGATTTCTATTCTCTTTAAAATGCAGCATCCCAAAATTTAGGTGTTATTTCATGTAAAGCCAAAGTAGCACTATTATACAGGCATTCCCAGCAAACTTCACTTACTGTGATAATCTGGTTGATACAACCAATACTGGAGCTGTATTTTTTATGATTGCTGACTCATCCCTGGTTTATATGTACTTTAATCTTTACACACTCCCTGATGAGCCCAGCTTAAGTGTGTTCTTGAATTTGATTACTCAGTTGGGTGGATTTATTTCCATATGTTCTTACTTATTCTCCTCATTGATTTTAGAAACTTGATCCATTTTAAGACTATTCCATGTTTTAGTCCTAACTTCCAAAATAATTTAGATCCTTTTCAATGTCAAATTTTGCACATAAATGTTATGAATATTTTAAAGCACCCTCCAAGTCTTCAGTGAAAGTTTGCTACATGGTAGTAAAATATAGTATTTTACAGGACCTTACATCAAATTTATCATTGGAATATCAGAATTACTTTGTTTGATTACTTACAATGCTTACATTATAGGATTTCAAACTAATTTCTGTGTGGTTCACAACCATATAAAATTTTCAGATTTTCCTTAGCAGATGTGCTCAGGAGTGAAGTAATAAAATAGACTGAAGTCAAAATGTAATATTTCCTTCCCCTCAAAATTACAGTCAAACGTTTAAGGAAGACAGAGATGTTCTGAATAATATGAAAGGAGCAACCAGTAGCATCCTCCTGTTCAGCCAAACCCTCTGCCTGAGGCTTTTTCAAATATCAGTGCAAAACTAACAAATATTTATCTCTCCCAACATCTTGAATTGTAAAAAATGTCCCTACCATACTAGCATTGGCATTATTATTTATCCTTTCCTCATAGTGCACCAGTGATCTCATCCAGTTTCTTGTTCCCTGCTGTTCTCTATTTTCCCCCTACTTGTACACAAAATTATCTCTGCCTCTGAAAATTTTTACTGCCTAAAACCAGTTTTTGTTCCTCACACTGCTTCTGCCTTATTGAATAGTCAACCCATACAAAAGAAAACTGCCCTGTGCTAGATTCTTATTTTTCAGCTTCACAAAAAATTACTTCTGAAACCCACTTAGCAACTGGGTTCACACAAAGGATTTCTCAGCTGCATGTTCATTTCATGAATATCTCTTCCCTCTTATCTATGCTAACATACAGACTACCAGTCTTTCAGAAAACATTCCTTACTCCATCGCCTTTCCACTTCTAGTTTTAACAAGAGTCTTCTCAGAGAGTATTGCTTAAATGCTAAGTATTTCTGAAGTCAGAAATAATCAGGTTGCAGGGGCATGCCCTTTTGGCAATGAATGTTGATTTGTTCTTGGCCTCTGCAGGTCACCTGAGCAAAGTTTTTTGCAGAGTGCTACTGAATCTATTAAGGCACAGACATGTAATGTACTTCCTTACTCTGGATACCAGTTGCAACAAAGCAAAATANCCCCAAAAAAAAAAAAAAGAGAGAACAGAAGACAAAGAATAAAAGTTGTTTGAATAATGCAGAGAGTGGCAAAAGCAGCTTTCCTTCATTAGAATGAGAGACAATGAGTAGGCACACATGGATGAATAATTTGTCCAATGAAGGACTAAAGTACTAGTTTCAAAAAGCAAGATGGAAACTAAATCTCAGTTTGTTCACTGACCAGCCCCAGCAGTAATGCTTTACATGAAACAAATTGTACTGTTTTGTACTGCTTAGAGCATGCTCCTTCAGAAAGATACCTGACATGACCATCACAAGTGAAATCCTCAAGAGGTAACAAGGCAGTTTGGTGATAGGTACAATGTCAGATATGGGACATCTAAAACAAGCATAAGATTCTCCAAAGAGCACAGGAATTCTCAAAGCAGAACAGAAGAATTCTTTGTATAGTCTGTATAGTCAACCTGTCTGTCAGCAGTACAGGCAACAGCAGAGAATAACAAGAAATCACACACATAAAAACCAGCTAACAGAATGCCAGCTGATGGCTGTTTTATCTCCTGAAGCATAGAACTTTATATTCTAGAATTTCTGCCCCATCAGCTTCAGGAAATATGTTTTCTTAGTTGTGGAACCAGCTGTTGTTTCGAAATTGTGGTTTGTAGTACATACGTAATTTTTTGTAGCGACAGAAATGGGATAACATCAACAATGGGCACCCTATTTGTGGAATGTTCTCTGAGAATAGAAGGTATTGAACAACAAAAAATGCAACTTTAAATTCAATTCAGGCATTGGCATTGACTGATCACTAATTTTTTGAGGTGAATTCTAGATGCCAATAATTCAACAGCAGTATTTATTAAATAATGTACTTTTTTTCACAACAATAATGCCTGAAAGTAATGACATACCGAAAGCTTTTTTACTAAAGAAATTTATTGAGCTTCATGAATTTCATGTTCAGACTAATCATGCTGATGCATGGTTCTAAGGCTCAACTCAGATGTTTGTATTCACCACAGCTGATTGTACAGTTGATTGTACCTGACTTTTAAAACAAGTGCCAATGTATCTGTTTTGTTTGCAGTACATAAGGGCATGGGGATCTAGGTCCCTGTGACATTTTGCTGATATAAAGATATTGCAACAATAAACCTAATTATATTAAATGCAGTGGAAAAATTCAGTGGTAAATACTATAGCACAAATTGTACCTTGACATATACCTATGGTGACCTTACCAACATCAAAGCACAGAGGTTTCCCAGAAAAGTTTGGCCTTATGAATAAAGTCTATATAATGTGACATATGGCTATTTTTATCATAATTTGAAACATGAAATATAGGAAAAACACTTTTCATTCTTTGTAGAAAAAATCAACATGATCTAGTCCTTTTTTTTCCAGTGATCCTCTTGAAATCCTATTCAAAATCAGTTGTCCTTTTGCCCAATAAATAATATATTCATGATTTATGAAGTGCATATTTGAGATCAAAACTGCACTGCAAAGAAAATTATCAAGTCTTCTTTGAAAGCAATGGGATTCTCATTATTATTATTTATGTAAAAGTATCTAGCATTTAATAGAATTTTTAATTAGATTGAGAGATTAAAGGTTGAAACAATGATAGCCAGTAGGTATTCAGGTATTAGTAAAGTGGTTGAGAATCCTGACATATTTTTCTTCTCTAAGTTGACAGCTGTAGAAAGATTTGAACCTCACACCACAAAAATAGCACTTCTGCTGCTACTCTTAGTGCCAGAAAAAGGATAGAGGATTTGAAGTGAGTTGTCCTTTCATGCTTTCTTGAATTCTCAGGAAAATCACTCCCACTGGCTGATAATAGTCTGCTAACTTAACAGATCTAGTCTTGGCCAGGTTGTATATCCATTCTGTCCCTGTCTACCTGGTGGTGCCCCTATCCAATTTCACAGAGCTTCTTTTCTGTGGTGCTGCTCTCCTTGCAGATGTATTGAAGGTGCCTGTGGTACCATCTGCTCCCAGGTCTGAGCTGGACTTCCCACATGGGAAGGCAGAGCAAGAAGGCAGGACTGGTCAAGGGGCTGAGCCATGCCACTGCCTAAGCCATTCCTGTGGAAAGAAATGTCTTCTCAGGCTCACTTGCAGTGGCAGCTTCTTACCATGTGAAACACTGCCAAATCCAATGTAAAAACTGGCTTGAACTCATGCCCAGATTTTAATGGATCCTCTCCTCTGTGACTCCCAGTAAATAAATTCCATTGCTGATTTCTCTATTGTCTGATAACTATTGTTTAATACCATCTGCTGCATCAACCTTCACCTGCAATTTCTGTGCAAGAGCAAAATACATCATGTAACAAGTATTTTTGTAAAGCACTTTTCTGTACTACTCCTCTAATTTGTAGGGTCTGGCAGTGCAACTTGTAACTCATTTATAGCAGTACTCATTTGGACCCCACAGAGGAGCTTTTGTGAAGCAGCACTCACAAGGATAAAAACCAGGCAGGTTCACAGACTTTGAAACTCCTTTTGTATGGGTTTGCTCCTTCTGGGAAGCAAACCCAGAAGGTCCTAGAATGATGTGGAATACAGAATTTCATACAGAAAAAACAGCATCATAGGCATAACCTCTGCTTGAGCTGAGGCAATTTGCCCAGCATTTTGCCCAGCACCACTGCCTGAAGCAGAGCATTGAAGCTGCTGATAATATACCAGTATGGTCAGTAATATAAAGGAGATATTTAGTGTCCTTTAGCCTTCATAATGGCACTGAAAGTAACCCTGCTGAACTAATAGTGGGGAAAGAAGGGGGAACCTGGTGAGACTGGGCAGGCACAGGCACAGAATAATTAGCAGAGGTCTGAGCTGAAGAGAGCCCCCACTGTTAAGCATTTATTGCTTGCACCTCAGACAGTGCTGAGAATATTACTTTTAACTGCTAATATTTGCCTGCAGACAAAGTGATTCAAACCTGACAGCAGATGTACTAAGTGAACAGGGAATGAGTGTCCTAATAATTATTTGCTCCTGGAGTAGTTCTCTGGCTTTTTAGAGGCAGACAAACACAGCATGCTACAACTAAATTATTATGTGCTGATGACTACAATAATTTCAGATTAGGCATGGGCTGGAGAATGGTACTAAAGCAGGATGAAAATCTGTTCAAATGAGCAAACTATTTAACACCTATAAACTATTTAACACTGCTGATGGGTTTTGTTTCTGCTACCAGTTGTATGCATGAAGAATATGTTTTTCTGTTTTCCTATTTTAACGATATGCTACTATGCTCATCTTTAAAAGGCCTCATGCAAATATGCATTTGTTTCATATGATCAAAAGGTAAAGAGGAAATAATAGAGGTGTGGCACTTTTATAGCACTGCCTGTGCATTTATGTGCACAGTTTTATTTGACCTACAGGCAGAGAGGAATTAAAACAATAATTTTCTTGACATTGCCATTTAGAAGTTATATAAGAACTGGGTTTCTGATAGTCACTCTTTAGGACTGGACATAGGCTTCTGAACTGCACTTAATTTCTAACACCTAGCAGACCTGTTTAATTAACTTCCCTCCCACTCCTGAATGAATCATCAGTAACAGTGAATAGGTAAACCCACAAGTTAGGAGAAGAGACTATACACCACTTTACTGTGCCAATGCAATCTATTTGGGCTATCTTTTCTTCTACACTTTTCAAGTATTTAAAGATGGATTTCTTAAACAAAGCTGGGAAGTTGAGAACTTTGTTGGACAAGTAAGGTCAAATTAGACCTTTCATCAACACTATACATCTGCTGTATCTTCTTCAGTCTGTGGATTAAGATAAATATGGTGGTTCTTACTGAAGTCATAAGAGCATTTTTAAAAGTCTAGTCAGGTCTTTATAAGTAATTTGCAAAGGGTTTTTTTTTCATCCTGCATTTTTTCCTTCACTTTTGTCTCTCAAAATCCTTCTGATATTTTAGGGGGCATGTAATTTGTCTGTACCATGTTACCACCTGGCAAAATAATGTGTGGCATATGGCCTGATAGCTTATGAGCACAAATAGGAATTTGGCATTGCATGAAAAATTAATTTTGAATTCCTGTGTAAATTAGTGGCAAGGGAATGTGATTTTCCAGTCCACATGTATATCTCCAATAACAAATTGCAGTTTAAGGCCAATTAAGTATCTGCCACAACAGAAAAAAACTATCTTTCTCACTCTGTCTGCATCTGCTGGTGAATTCTTAACAAGTTCACTAATGTAAGTAATTTTCTATGTACAATTTTTTAAAAAATCTGGCATCATTGTAAAGCATGCTAGCAATAACCAGTTTTTATTTATAGATGAGACAGTTGCTGTGTGAAATAATAATTTCTACCTAGTATGTGGTCTATCTAGTCCAGTTAGATTTTATCCAAAACATCCCATTCATGAAGGGAAATAAAAATAAGAGGGATTAGTTCTTTCTGTCCCAATTACTTTCCAAAGACTTTTGAAAGAACTTCCTGCATAGTCATTGTTTCTATTTTAAAGTTCATCAGGTCAATCTCATTATGCAAATTTTTAGCATAATATACCCTCTTGATTCCAGGAGAAGCAATTTTCTTTTGGAAAGGCCATGGCAAAAAATATTGCAATTTTTTTTTTTTTTTTTTTTTTTTTTTTTTTTTTTTTTTTTTTTTTTTTTTTTTTACTTTTAAAATATCACATTGAAAACATTTGATTATTTGCTGAAGTTTGATACTTTGAATTTTACACAAAGAAGTTGACAATATCCCTTTAGCAAACTAAATACCACTGGCCTTGTTGTCAGGAATATAATGCTCCACCACCTTGTCTTTGCATGTCATCTCAGAAAGAAAGAGCCTAACTTCTTATTTAGGCAATAATTTGAGTCTCCAGAGTTGGAAGTGCTGCTGTGTTCAAAGTTCCCTTACAGGATGATTTTATAACCTGTGCTCACCTCTGCCAAGGAGATCACACAAGGTTTGTGTGAAAGGCTGACCTGGGACTCAGGCTGCTTCTCAATTTCTAGGCTGGCTTTAGAATCCCTTGGAGATGTTACTCTCCACAGGTAGGAGATGAGAAATTCGAAGGGTTGTTCCAGACTGCCAGTGTTGATGTGGGGCTGGTGGAAAGCTGCCCACAGCAGGGCATCATGAGAAGCTCACTCTCAGCTCGGGGATCTCTCCCATACAGGCCACAGAGCTGCTGCAGCCTCTCAGACAGGGTCACGTTTCTGAGACTTTCTCTCTTTGCTTTTGGAATAAAAGAACTGACAAGACACATGCTCTTTTTCAAATTGTAGGGTGACACATTATTACATGAAGAATATAACATTAAAAAGGGAAGTACAAGACTTTTTACTCCTGCAGTTCTTCCAGCTTCCTCACTACTCTTTTTAGGGCTTTTTCTTTTCAACATTCTCAGTGGAATTATTTTCTGTTGTTTCCTCATTTCTCACCTAACTATTACTCCTGTGAAAAGATTTTGTTTCAACCTGACACACTTACTATAATTTTCTGTCTGTTTTTTGCTTTAGATTTCTGACTCTCATATTTCTTCCCCACTTTGAAGTTTAGCTTCACAAAATTTAATTTTCCTATTCAAACCTAGGATTTAGCTGCAGCTCAGACCACCACAAGCCTCCAAGACTGCATACATTCTGCTTCTTGTGTGGTAGGTCACCTTTTGTTATTAGCTAGAATACAGCCATTAGGGCCGTGCTAGAAACACCAAATTTGTGCCACTCAGCTGGCAGGAGATGGAAGCCCTGAAGGCACAGGAGCTGATGTGGTAATTGGGGAGGTGAAGAAAGTTCATGGCCAGTAGAGGAAAGACTGAGGTTGTCAAGGGAACAAGACAGCTCTGCCGTGCATTCTTTTAAACTGGAGAATTTTCTTTTTTCTTGTTTTGCTGGCAAATGCTTTACAATTTAATTTTTACCATATATTATAGATATTTCAATAAGAAAGATGTATTTCAAGAATCAACTGGGCATTTTCACCCACCCAGTGCCCTGGAAAAGAGAATACTGGCAAACCTCTTCATCTTCCTATTTCTTAAATTGTGTTGTATTTTCAGTTTTTGATGATTATTTACTGAAATGTGTATTGCTACTGGAATAATCAATAGACCTGCAGTTCCTTGCTTCCTGATATGTCATGAAAATCCCACACTAGGACCCTTTAATCCTATTTTAGTACCAGCCAGTACCAACAGAGGCACTGAAGTCAGCCTAGTCAGCCTGACTGGGCTGTCTGGTCTAATCAGCAGTCAGCGTGGTTCTCTAGAAACAGTTTGCTAATTGTGTAGACCTGGGCTTAGGCAAAACCTGTCCCTCCAACCCAGAGCTCTTTGACCACTTCCACAGTACAAATCTGCATTGTGACTTGCCCAGATGCACATTTTACTCCCTCTTTTGTCATTTCTGTCTCATTAGCAGCCTTGTTTCTCTGTGCCTTTGAAGAATAGAATATTTTATGATTCACATCCAGCCCTAATTTTGAAGCAACACAACTGTGAACAGTTGCTTAAGAAGCTTCCTAAGTCTCTTTCAGGAGGGCTGGGAAGATCAGCAGAAATGGTGGCTGATAGCAACAGAGAAGTGAGTGTTTTCCTTGAATTTTTATCTGCTCCATCAAGGTTGTTTTTGCTTAAAAAAAAAAACCACTCATTGACATGAAACCACTTTCATAATTATATGAAAAATAAAGAATACTGACTGACTTTGAATTAAGATGCAACTTCAAAGGTGTAAGGAACTTCTTATGGTATCAAAATGTCATTTTCCTCATGATATAGGAGCGGTTGTCTCCTGCATTGCTGCAGACTGCCATTCTTTTACCCCCAAAGGTATACTAATCAATTCTTAAACAGTCCTACTTCATCCATGTTTTAGATGTCTGAACTACTGAGTGATCTTTGTAGCAGACACATCTGAAAAAGCAGCATTCACAATGCTTATGCATAATTTACAGTATAATTCTTTACACTTATCTAGCACCTTTCAGCTTAAGATTCCAAAGCTCTTTGCAAATATTAATTAATTTATCCTTCCAGTGGTACTTGAAGATAGGGGATATTACTATTCCCCAGGAGATGCAATGGTAAAAAAAGGAAAAAAACAAAAGAATGTAACTTTCAGCAAGTCACTGTTGCTATACAGCTTTATTTTTCAAAAGCAAAATGGAGATAAAATAATAAAGTAATTTTCAAAAAATGTTATTGCAAATAATTGTTTTCACTTCCAAGAGAAGTCTGAATAATTTTAGAGCAAAAGATTCTTTTTAAATATGTTTAAGTAAAGGCATGTACTTGTGAAGGCCCCAACTCTTGCATTCAGCTAATGTAGCACTGCAATAAACAGGAGCTTGACACCCAGCCCCTGTGCACTTTTGAGTGTCTTGACCAAAGACCCAACAGTACAAATGGGTACAAATGACAATATCAATCCCTCCCACTCCTGAGGTGCTTACCAGAAATTCAAGGACCTTATTGTGTATTTCTATTTTTAAATTTCAGGATCCCAGCTTGTTTCTTGTCCATCTTTCTTTTGTCCTGTAAGAACACAGTCTGCTTTGAAAACCAAAGAACTGACATTGAAACTCTAATTTTTTTGAATTTCTGAGAGCGTTTTGACACTTAATCAAGTCTTGCTGCTCCCAGCTCCCTTTATTATGATAATGTATTTCACCAAATTGAAGATGGCAAGAGGAAAATTACTGGGATGATGTCTTAACCCGTTGAAGGAGTTGCTGCTCTCACAGAAGCCCAAAGCAGGACTCCCATTATTTGCTTAATGCCAGTGTTGTATTCTCAGCCACGACACACAGCAAAGAAAAGCCAGTTACACAGCACTGAATATATTAAGATGTTAGCAGCATTGGGAACTTAACTCCTCGGTGCTATGGCGTTCTAATATGAGATTTGATGCCTTGTTAAAATGGAGTTGCCTTGTCTCCTCCTAAAGAGTTATCCCTATGCCACCTTCCACATACTTGAGTATTTTGTCAGGACTTTTAATTTTAAAAGGATCCCATTTTCACACTTCTCTTTCACAGGACTGGTGCATAATGGAGAACTTTTAACTTCAATGATTCTCCCTCCAGCAATGCTGTGTTTCTGTAATGGCCCCAGAGGGCAATATTTATTCCAGTGTTGATGCACATTGGTTAAACTTTTTTCTAATCTTATGAGTTTTCATTTTCAACTGAATGTCTTCAGAGATACACAGTCACTTTCTTTTCAACAGATAAGCAAAATAGTAGGGAATTTGCCTCTTGCTACCTCATATGGAACCTTTTTTTTTAATTTTTTTAAGACTATTTAAACTTTTGCTATTCATAATTCAAATTATCTGTCTCCTAGTACATTAATCAATGACAGCTTTTGTAGTCATAATTTAAAACAATTCTGGCCTGGAATGCATAAGTTATGTTTTCACTTCATCTAACTGGTAACATCATTGTATTGAAGCAAAGAATGGAGAAACAAGACAGAAATCTGGCCTGTTTCTGGAGACAGACATTTGTTTATTATTAGCGTCAACAAATAAATAAAAATTATTGAAATATTTGAATGCTATATATGATTTTTGAATCATCAGTCATGAAAATCACTATAACATAAAATAAATCTAAATACAGATTTATATATTCAGCATTCTGGCCTTGAATCAGCACTACTAGCTAATCTCTTTGCAATACATTAATATATTATATGTAAGAATGTATATTATGTATGTCCACATATATTAGCATCCATCTTCTTAACATCAAGTACCATACCTGTGAGTTAAGTGTTTTTGTGGTTTGTGACTTTTAGCATGTCAAATTTTACAGGTCAGCATTAAGAATTTTCCTCCAAACACTTTACTTTTGACAGATTCTGCCTTTGTGCAAATGGGGCTCAAGCCATATAATAAAAATAGGAATCATGGGCAACTGGGGCTTTCACCTATTTCTCTTACACTCACTTTAGTGAGTCATGCAACTCTGTTATGCTTGATTGAGTTCTTCACTGAAATCCAAGTGGATTTCATGCAGGCATACCAAGTTTTCTATATACGAGCCCACTCAGTCACAGATAGCTATACAACTACAGACTGCAGAAAATACATTATGGACCTAGAACACACACCAGAGTGGACAGAAATCATATTATAAGTTATCAGGACACAAAGAGTCTCAAAACTGGAGTAAAAAGGATGCTATATGTACCTTGGGCCCTTTCCACAGGCTCTTTGGGGCTTTCCTGGCTCCCAGGTCATTCCTGAAGTCCTTTGGTAATAATGACTGTAACTTGTGGAGACTACCAGATGGCATTTGTGAGGCCATGGCCCTGTGTGATCTAGAACTGGGTCTGCCATTTGTGAGGCCATGGCCCTGTGTGATCTAGAACTGGGTCTACCACACACTGCAACACACCTTTGTTTTGGATAGTGGATGGGCAGATGTTCTGTGTGTGTAACATTTGTGCTAGCTATGCTCTTTTGTATTGGTTCTATGCCAATTAGAAAAGCAGAGAAAAAGCCTGATCTGGCATAAAGTTAGAGACACAGACCGATAATACTTGATCTGGCAGGTAGCCTGGCAATATGGAGTTAGTTTATTAATATTTAAAAATAAACATGAGTCCTCAAAGTAAGTGTATACCACATCATCCTATACCTACCATGGTTTGGATTCCACAACAGGATAGGTTTGTCATTATGGTGGATAGCAAGAAGCATTCTCAGGCAGTTCAGAGATAAGTCAGAACCTACAAGTTCTCCATAATTGTTTTTCCCAAAACTGTCAGTAATATATTTCTTTCCAGGAGGCAGACTCCCAAGTGTCTTTCCAGAGACTTTAATGAACATATGCTGAAATTGCTGATCTCAGTGTGATCCTGCTAGTTGTACCAAATAAAAGTTTCCATTGTTTTCTTTTTCATTATTATAGTACAATGTGTGAATGTTATTTTAAAACCCCTGCTCTAAAATTCAGTTTTCTTCCTGCAAGGGCAAAACTTGTTACAGAAACTACTGCTTCACACCAAATGAGAGATGCGTCATTTTTTATTTATTTTTTTATCCTCAAACATTTTTATCACACATTCAAATTCTAATGCTGGTAGTTCTTAATACAGAATATCTGCACACAAGACTGATAAGAAAATACAGACATATGCATGCTTTCCAGTTATTTAACCATAATGTGACTGTTGACTTTGTCACATGTTTACTTGGCTTACAAAGATTTAACTCTATTCCAAGATGCAGAGCTTTGCCAAAAGTGGTTGTTAATTTTCACAACAGGGAGAATCTGCAACTCTGTTCAGAATCTTTTCATTCAGAAACTTTTTTAACTCCTTACTATTACAATAGATATCTGTGAACCTCAACAAAATCTCTAGCCCACATCCTTTAGGTAACAACAGTGATGTTTTCAATTTAGTGTCTTGTAAGGCAGGTTCTAAGCACATGAATTGGTGCTTAGATAATTAATGTTTAAAGTCACTTGCTAGGAGAGGGTAATCTAATATAGGCAAAGTATGTCCCTATATATAAA
This sequence comes from Urocynchramus pylzowi, assembly GCA_013397555.1. Taxonomy (NCBI): domain Eukaryota; kingdom Metazoa; phylum Chordata; class Aves; order Passeriformes; family Fringillidae; genus Urocynchramus; species Urocynchramus pylzowi. The sequence continues at coordinate 1,583,179 of VZRH01001693.1, read as the reverse complement.
ACAAGCAAGCAAGGGAGTGTCCAAATTAATTACTAGTATTTTGAACCTTTGTGAATAGCTATTTTCACAAATAGCTATTTTCACAGTGCTTTTAAAATGTGTGTTGTTATCTTACTTTTCCACATGTATGCTCTTTACTAGACAAGTGGGGGGAAGAGAAGAAAATGCTGAAGTATTGGTCTTCCAACAATTCAGATCTCTCTGACTTGATACCACAAAATGCCAATGTATTCTAAAAATTGTCTGCTATTAATATACTGCGTGATTGTATATAAAAATCTGTTAGATTTTGTTTGAATTTTAGAATGAATAAGAAAGGAATTTCTCTTCAGACTGTAGTCTAGGTTGTAGGTCTAATTTCTCTTCAGACTGTAGTCAGGGACTTATTTTCATATTCTTATATTCACAGAAAATTAGAAAAATGGGACTAAAATAGATTACAAATGATCAGATGTCCAGTGGTTGGATCAAGACTGATTCTGTTACACCTTGATCAGTCCTGAACACCTATTTTGTATAAGCTGTAGTGAAGACCTCCAGTGACGAAGACTCCTAATCCTCCCTAGGCAATCTGTTAAGGCTGATAAAATGAAACCAAGTGAACTTCAAACTAATCCAGATGTTGTAGAATTGGCTCTGAACTGAAATCCCCAGAGGGCTTTAGTGTGGGAGAGCAGCCAGCTGTGTAAGGGCTCTGAGGAACCTTCTCCCCTCTGCTCTTGGATTATGTATGCTCACGGCTGAGAGACATTCTCATTCCCAGCCGTGGAAGAATTCTCAATCTCTCCCACTTTTACAAATGCAGTCTCTCTTGTTTCTACCATAAAATGATCTTCCCTCTAGATTCATCACAAATAGCTAGGAGGAGAAAATACAATTACATCCCATAATCCCATATTAGGCTGCCAGACATTGCTTTGTACATGCAAGATCGAATGAGTCATAAGAAAAGAAAAAGCCAGAGAGGATCCTACAGATATTTATTGATTTTCATCTGTACTTTTGTAAAAACTTTGAAAGCTGGAGTAAAAGATGTTCCTTATTCAGCCACAGTTCCATAGATCATGACCTATGACCACAAAGCTAAATATTGCCAACCAAGAGCGTTGTTTTCATTGATGTAGCTGCTTCCTGAACAGCTCAACTAGCAAGCCTCCTCCACTAAACATCAATAAAACAAGACACCAAAGATGACCACACCCTGGCAATGATGCTAGCTGACACAGAGCTGCCTGTATTCAGTGTTATTAACTATCCTAATTTTCAGAGCAGAAACCTGTGCAAGACATCTAGGTCTTGCACATCAATACCATCAGTGAATGGTATTCCCTAGTCATCTCCAGGAGACATTTGGAAGATAATTGTGGCCAGGATTGTTCTGAAAACATAACAGCATAACATATGGTTACTAGTGCCTAGAGAGCTCCTGCAGAAGGCATAGAGTATTCCCATAGGCATGAAAATGTTTACTTTGCTTCATGTGAACCAACATTTCTGAGCTGTACCTTATGGCTGTCCTGATCAGCTGGTACAGGAACAGAAAAAAGAGATGGGCCAGGGACAAGGTGAGGTGGGGGAGGGAGTTCATGAGGATCACAGGAGCACATTTTCTTTCCAAGGACAGAAGCTGGGTTGTAACAAAGAAAATTCTTGCCTGAGTTCGAGCTGACTCCCCAGGCTGACATACAAATCAAAGCTGGTGTTTCTCATTCACATCAGCTCTGTGGGATGGGGAAACCTGCAGCCCCAAGTTTCGTCATACAGGGATGAAGTTTACCAAGCTTTTTGGACTTCAAGACTTGAAACTGTGACTTAGGATTCCCTATTGGCCTGAGTTGTTAGAGAAGTGAGACAATTCAGCTTTCCCTTGTTCTCCTGGAGGCCCTCTGCAAGGCATCAGCACAACACGTGGCCCTAGCACACGAGGCGTACACGGTGGCTTTTGCACCCCGCAACAACCTGGTGTTCTTCCAAGGACATCCTGCTCATAACAACACCTGTGCATATTGCTTATCCCCAGGGCTCCCACAGCAGCTCACTGTAAAGGCAATTCCTTCAAAAGTTGAGCTCTGATTGATTGAGGTGAAGTAGAGAGCAGCTAATGACCTGAGACAGGTACAGCAGCCCTTTCTCCTGCCTCTCCTCATCCAGCCATTGCAATCAGCTACACCAGGGAAAAGAGATCCTCCTCATGTGCTGTGCATATAGAAAATGCTAAATTGCAAGGTTTCAAGTCAAGCAGGCCCCTGTGTCCACCATGCATCAGGCCTTTGTCACTGGTTTTGATATTTGATATCTTTTATTCCATAGAATTAAAAGAGATAGAAAAGGAGCATAGTATTTAAATTATTAACACCCTTGACTGAGGTTTTCAAAGAAATATATTCTGAGGCAGGACAAACCCAGGAGCTGTATTCACTTAAATAATTCTAGTATTCCAATTAGGAAAGCTGTGAGCTTTTTGCTTCTTAGTTGCCTGGAGACATGGAATACTTAGTGAGGCTTTTAAAAATTCCCTACAATTCCAATTAAAGGCTTTTATATTTACTCCTAAGGTGACACCTATGTAATATTGTTGTTTGCAGCTATCTTTGGCAGGAAGAGATAGTAGCAAAGCAACCAGAATTGTTCAGTAAGCCCAACAGGCTACCTGGGAGAGAGAGACTGTATGACACCATCAGCAGTGGCTGCCCAGGGGAAACAAATGCTCCAGAAAAGCTCTGAGGAGCAATTCCCCTGTGATGTGCTGCCTCATCCTCAGAGCAGGATTAATGTCATTTAGGAAAACCAAAGTAGGTAAAGATGAGAAAAGCAACAAAATTAATCACATCAGAGGTATTTTGTTCCTCTAACAAGCCTATAGTTGAAAGAATTTACATTTTGCATTGATTAGGAATTCTGTAGATTGGCATGTTTTTCCCTGTCTTAGAAGAATTTATATGTATGTTTTGTGGGAGAAAGACTGTAGCTTTCTAAGAGCTTCTAGAATCTGATAAGACTTCATTTCTGATTAAAGACTTTAATTATTATAAAAATTCTATAAGTTATTTATTAATTATCACTGTTACTACTGCTGTTTGTTTATCGTATTACATCATATCACCACACATTATTGTATATTATGGTATCATTAGAGCATAAGTTTTAACAACATTAGATAGCAATAATATGGACAAAATTAACACCAACATTCATTAACATTAATAATATGCTCCAAGGGTGAAACAAAAATCATATTATCATCAATGATAAAATGCTTTATGTACCAGTGGGGTGAATCAGAGCCACAGGATTTCTAATGCTGATGAACTTCAAGCCACTTTATGAGAAATACAATTTTAAGTATTCAAAGCTCAAATTGAAATAATTTTATCTGGCATATTATAACAGATAATGTACAGATGTTGCCTTCAAATTACCATTGGGAAAGAAATGAGTCCGTGTGATCAGTTCTTGGACATTTTTTCTTCAGACCTCTTTTCAAAGTCAGAATTTTTTACAGCAAGGTATGTTCTTCATGATTGTGTGAAATTTTGTTTCCATTTATAATGAAAGCATCCATGAAATGAAATTATTTATTTTAAATTATTTTCTGATTCAAAGGTTTTCACAGGGAAATTGCATTGTTTTGTGGTCTATGAATATTTTTTAAAAAATCATTAATTCAAAAAACTTGTCTACTGATCTTTTGCTGTTGTTGTTGTAAAGGACCATGCATCTAGAGTAATTTTTGTCTGAAAACATCAGGAAATTTGGTCAAGTGAATTGAAGTAGTAAAGTCTTCTGCATTCAGAATTTTGGGAGTAGAGGATAGGTACAAACTCTGCTAAGAAAACTTATGCTGATACAATATCCATTTGTGCCACAGCTGACTGCTGTCATTTGTGACTTATTGGCCCGGGTGGGCAGCTCCCTGCTCTGGAAATCTGGCAGAGCACATGGATTTCTGGCAGCTCTTATGGAATGGAAGAAATCTTCAATTTGCATCTTCCTGCTTGACATAATAATTGCCAAATATCAATGGGTTTAGTAACTTAAACAGCTATAATTTTGTTGTGGTGGGCAAAACAGGTAAACTCATAAGGATTATGCTCATCCTGATAAAAATTATGGCCTTGATCTTGCTTCATTAAGGTGAGCAGAAGTTCTGCTGGGGTTGTGGGAGAAAGGGATCCATGCAATCAACAATCAGGAGAGCAACAAACACTCTAACCACTGAGATGTTAATGTTTATATTTTCTATCAAAGGAATATTTTACCTGACTTTACTGGAGAAAAGCACTCAAAAATATTTAACTCATTTTTAAAGGTAATCAAACATGCACTTAAGCAATTTGGTAATGACAATCTATAACAGGTATTACACTTGAAAAATTAGGTGAGTATGTAAAAATAAATATATTGCTATACTTGTATGAGGTAAAAAAAAAAAGTTCTCTGACTTGCATTCATATCCTTCTAGTATTATCAACACATTGCTTATCTAAGTGTGGTTTGCTTTTTATCACATAAAAACCATTAATTTTATTCAGGCAAGGATTTAAGGAAGAGTGGTTTTCATTAGATATACCACTCCTGCATGTTGACTCAATGTCTGAAATGCTTGGATACTACGTTTCTCCTCTGCACAAAAGGTCTAATATAATAAAGCATTATCATATGTACCTTATTCTGTTGCATAATGATGTTTCATTTATTAAAATATGAGTTCTTTGGGATGTTAAATTTAATATATGCTTTAGGAAATTATGGTAATGGGTGTAGATGTAGAGTGGTTGCAGCTTGGAAAGCATGCTTCTGCTAGAAAGTCATATCTACTATCAAAACTACAGCTTTTAATGTATCAAAATAAGTATATCAACATAATTATTGCTGCTTACTTCAGTTTTAATAAGGAAAAAAACATAAAAATATGTGACAAGAAAGATGGCTTGACAGGTGTATTAACAAATGAGCTTATAAAGAAACAGATGTAATTTTTTTTCAGCAGAGATTTAGAAAAACAAAAATAACTTCAAATTAAGAAATTCATAGTCAAGTTCAAGCATTCATAAGCAGTATTCAAATATCTTGAAACATGCCCTTCATCTGTTGGAGATCAATATCTGCAGCTCTAAACATTTTATGGATGGTTTTGTGTCACTCTGAATAACTCCTTAAACATGCTATTTAAAAGGAAAACATTCTCTGTAGCACAATAGCCAGCCAAACACTGTTGGAAAGCAAGTGAGAGCAGTTCTTCTCTGCCACACAACATGTGCAACACCCAATTTATGATAAACCAAAGGGCCAGCATAAAGAGGGGACCACAGAATGGGATGAAGCCATTCAATAGCCCAGTGACATACTCATGACCCTCATACACTTTCAGTTCTTTAGCCACCATAATAGATGGTTTTTTCCATTGTACCTGTTATTGTTGAACTAACCTCTTGCTTTTGCAAATTCATTCACTTTAGTGTTTGCACTACCAGCATTGTGCCTTTGATTCATGCTTTGGGTCACATAGGTCAGATTTTTGGAGACATCCTAATTTGTCTTCTGCGTCTTCTCTTCTCTGCCTACCTTAAATCAGAAGTCATATGGGCAAAAAACAGTGATGCTGTTTAGACATGAGGATTGTTCAGCCACCTACTCCAGTCATCTTCTTTACACCCCATGGCTTCAGCTTCCCCACAAAGAAACTTAAAATTCCTTTCTTCATCTTCACATAATCTACCTCAGGGATAAGTCTTGGGCAGAATATACCATTTGGTATATTTTGCTCTAGCCTAAGTATGTATTAGCCATATATGTATGTCTATGTTTAGAAATCAGGTAGAGTTAATATCTTCCATATCTGTGCTGAGATATACCTGATTGTAGCACTTTGTGTGGTGTTAATGTACATTAGCTTGGCAGATGTGAGGCTAAATTTAAAGAGACTGAATTAGTGTCCAAGCATGAAAATGTCATGAAAAGGTAGCATCAAAAATACCAAAAAGTTATGAGGTGTATGTTGAAAGCTATGGGAAGCAGCAGAATGAATTCTTAGCTCTTGTTAAGCTCAGAGTTAGAATTCTTGTGTGGGAAGTGAAGCAGAAGAAATTAAAGACAAAACTGAAAGTTGCATTTGTTTGGGCCACTTTTGCAGTACATGCATAATAAATACCAAGTAAAAATAAACATGTTTTATTTTTATATGAATTTATTATTAATCTATATATTTAGTGATGCACTTCGTAGTGTTAGGTTTACCCTAGGACTCGTTGATCTCAAAGGTCTTTTCCAAACACAACTATTCTATGATTTTATAAAAAATTCTTTATAAGCACTTAAAAATATTTTCAGCCACTGGCAATCAATGACTCTTCAAGGGATGAAAATGAAACATGTGGGAATGTGTGCCATCTGGTGACACACAACATGACACTTTGTAAGGCACCTGTTGAAACTGATGCTTAAAAAGATTTGTTGATATTTGTAAGCCCTGCAATTCTTTTATTCTCATTGTCAATATGAAGTCATGGTGGTAGTCTGCAGAACTTCACTACTGCTTATTTAACTAGGCAGCAACACATAACTCAGGCACAAGAAAATTGTTGTCTTTCACTAACTTTCACCAAAGAGAGAAAAATTCAACACTGTAATGCTCCATAACATAAAAGTATCACTACATTGGTAAAAAAATACTAAACTATACTTTCTGGATATCTTTAGTCTACTTTTTCCTTTTTAGTCATGCTATCAATTAAAAAAAGAGAATTAATTGTATTGTGCATTACTACAGAAAGCCTGCAACCAAGAAAAGTAACAACTCCATAATAAAATATGAGGGCATGGACATATTCTTACAACTTTGAAGGATGCTGGGAACAGAACAATTTTCTCTTAGCAGCCTTAATTTTTCAGCACACCTGTGTGAAGCAAACATCATCTCTTCCAATGGAGTAATGCATTGCATGGATGCAGGTTTCTTCTCCATTGAAATGAATGCCAGAACCACATCCACTGAGTGCTTTTGGTAATGGAAAGGGAGAGGAGAGCAGGCAGTGGATGATGTCTCCTGCTGCAGCTCTCTGTGGTAAATATTTTACAGTGTCATAATTTTGCAGTGTTGCTTTAAGACAGTGAAGAATTGGTGAGGCTGATTGAGAAAAATATGACCTGGGTCTCTTGCTTGTCTTGCCCCTGGCTTGATCAAGGCCTCACTGCTGAATCATGTCTGAAGCTGCGGTCTCATGGCCCGATGGTGTTTCAGTGAGGCACAGAAACCTCTGTGCCAGCCAATAGCCACACTCCCTTCACTGTGAAAAACAAGCCTCAGTATAAATCTGCTTCATTAAGGAGATGAGAATGTGCACAAAGATCCTCTGATGCAGGTCAGAGAGCCTCTACTGCTCCTTCAGTACATGAAGGAGGACCAAGGTGTTTATTCTACTTCTTTTGTCATCTGTAAAAGTGAAATGACAGAGTAGAGCCATTTAGTGGATTTTTACATGAATGAATACCTTCAACAAGTAAGAATGAGAGGAGCTCCTCAAATTCCCTAGTTCTTTGTTTATACGAATCACTTTATGTTTAGGGGCAAGTCTTTTCATCAAAAGGGGAAAGGCAGCAAATACAACCCCAAATCTCAAAGACCAGTCTTTAGATTAATGTACATTATGGGGTAGCATTTTGTTTTTCTCTGCAACACATAGCCCAGGATTTGCACACTTAGTTCTTGAGATGCTTTTAAATGGTCTGTCCCTTGCAAAGAAAGGCACCTGCCTGCTGAGGTATGAGCATTTTTTAAAGAGAAAGACAGAAGCTGTAATACTCAGTGATGCAAAAGAATTTGTGTGGACTTTGCCCAAAGCAATATCTTTGACCTAGATCTGTTCTCTTTGGTTTTAAGACAAATTATATTTTAATATTCATAATCCCTTGCATGCTGAGCTTTTAGCTTTGGACAGTACCACCTACAAATAACTTTAAATAAATAAGCACAACTAGATAGGAATAACTGGTTAAAATGGAAATGGGATATATTTGTACTGCAGAAATAAGTAAAATTAGGAACCTACCTAGTAGCTCTCCTTAAGAAAGGTAGTAGCTTGCAATGACTGATACCATGACAGGACTGAGATGACAATTTTACATCAGGGAGATATTAGTTTGTCTTAATTTTTTTTCAGAATAATAAGCACATTAATATTGTGCTGCTTGTTTAACTATGTCTACAAGTTAACAGAAAAAGGAAAGAAAAAAAGAATATTAAAAGGTGAAGGCAAAGTACTCACAGAAGTAGTTCCATTTGGCTGTGAGAACACTGTTTCCTGTCCCTTTTTACTTTAGAAAATAATTCTTAGTAATTTTAAAAGGCAGCCTTTTCTTCATTCCACTGGCACCATACCTTTGTAGCTTTGAGGTCAAAAAAGCAAAGAGCTGTGGCAAATGAATCCAAGCAACTAGTCTGGTAGCTCCTCATGGGGAAGAAATGGATTGTGGCATGGCATCTGTAGAATTTCCCTAAGGCCATCTCTGTATAGTAGCTTCAAAATGACATAGAGTCTTGCAGCGTTCAAGTGATCACTTCGATTAGGTTAACAGAAAGATCGCTCTTTGTAACGAGAACAACAAATGGAACCAAAGAATATTGGTGCTTCAGCACCAATTCAGAAGCACATGTACTTCCACTCATTTGCTTCCCCCCCACAGAGAGGAGAGAAAACCTTTTAGCACTCTCCAAAGTGAGAGACGAACAGCACTGTCTGGAGCCAAGTGTTGCAGAGATGGCGGCAACGTGTGAACCATCGCTCCAACCCTGTCAGCGTGGGGCTGAGCAGGCTGCCAGCCCTGCTGCTCCTTTCTGCTTGGGAAGATGATGGGTTTATGAGGCAAATTAAGGTCGACAGAAAACCACTGCACCAATCTCCTCCTGATCACCTGCATCACATTTTCTCCCCTGAGACCCAGGGTCTCCTTGAAGGAAAATGCATTCGCGTTTTCTATGGCTGCTCCTTGTGACCGTGACAAGGCACCTGCTTTTCTGTAGACACCTCCTGTCTGAATCAGTATAGGCCAAGGAGATTACAGGAGTCAAAGAAAAGGAAGATTGAGTGCGTATTTCCACCAAGGCCCCAGCGTTGCTGAAGTGTAACAACTGCAGAATTACTCAGCTTCAGTTTAGTCAGGAGTGTTCTCTTTTCTTTCCCCAAAATAAACCTTCACGTGCTTGGGGCTGGAATTGGCCCTTAGCAGAAAACCCTAACCATTATGCAAATTGAAGGGCATAATTGAGGTTTTTGCCCTTGCTGTGGTTTATCATATTCATCCCACAGAAACACAGTATTTTCTGGTTTTAACAGAAGTGTTTTGCTGTCTCTGCAAGAAGCATTGCCATCAGTAGGAGCCACAAGCCTGTGTTGCCTGGTAAGGCTATGCAATGCAACATCCAGTACCAGCAGGGCACACAGCAGAGGTTTTGCCAGTCTGCAAAGGGCTTTTTGGTGCTGATCCCTCAGTAAATGAAGCTTCTTTTACATCAGAAGAGTCTTGGAATGATAAACCTACCCCATATTTTTACATCATAACCTTCTTGGAGAAATACCCCCCCAGTGGACACCCAAACAACTGAGATCAGCCTCTGGCACTAATCTCTGGTATTAGCATGATAAAATGTAGTACATTTTATCTTTAAGAAAGCAGACAAGAGACTGTATAATGTTCTAAAAAAAACCCCAAATGCTCCTGATGAATTAATATTAACTTGCTCACTGAAAACTAGAGCTTTTTTGCAAATTAACAGTGTGTCTTTTCAGCAAACAATTTCCTGTAACAAACTTCTTGAACTTCATCTAAAAAGTAAACATTGAAAGTAGAAAAAAAACCCCTATACACAGAAAATGGGTGAGGAAAAGCCATCTTTAGTTGATTGTTTGAAAGTCATATTGAATACTTTGCCTAAATAACAATAATGTGCTGTCCTGAGAGGACGTAAAAAGCACATGCTAAATGGAGAAATGTTTGGTTTTTTCTTGCTTTTTTAAGAGGATTGACTGTGTGGGAGGAGGAGGAAACACTAAGAGAGCTTCAGCTGAGAAAGGAACTACTGGTAATTATCTTGTATTGTCACCAAAACCCATATGTAAATATCCAGTAACGAGCTTATAGATCCTGAGGTTAGAAAACTGTTCAGCTTCAGAAATTGAGTGTAAAAGAGATGTAATCTTGTGTTCAGCTATTCCAAAGCCAATTCTATTTAAATAACTAGATCTAGTTGAACATGTACTATCAAAATTATGAAAGATTTGTTGAAGTCGTAGGGTTGCTGTTTGCTTAATGAGCATAATTAGCACTATAAGCAAGGGGAATTGCAGTCTCCATCATGACTGAACAATTAGGTCTGCTTCTGGTATCCAAAACCAAACCAGGATTTTTGCACTGAAGTAACTGGATGAAATTGTGAGGGTTTGTTAAACAATTTAGCCTAGTTTATTTCTTTGTTGTCCTTACATTTTTATATCAGTATATGAATATTTAGCTCTAATGTAAAGCAAGAGATATTTCTGTTTACTATATAGCATACAATAAATCAGTCAGCATATTATAGATATTAGCTCAAATCTTGATTCAAATTCATCTTAATTTGATTAAAGAAGCTTTCTCTAGAGGCAAACATAAATCTTACCTCACAATGTCCTTCCTGAGCTAGTGATTGTTAGAAATGTGTCAAGAAGGAATTACTTTTGCCCATAAGAATTCACTTTTGCCCATAAGGAATCTCATCTTTTAATACTTTTAGGTTGACACTAATATTTGAGTTAGGTGCCAGAATCAACAAAATAGATTTTCTCCTTCAGCAGGGCCAAAAGCTTGACAGCCTGCCAGTGGCTTGGGAGTAAAGCAGGTCAGGTATGCTCTGATGGAATGGACCTTGGTGTTTGAAATGCTACTCTGCTGAACACAGCATATTTCACTTAAAATACCTCATATTTTAATTTTCATTCTATTTAAGGTTAGTTCCAAGGGACGCTCATCTCTGATTTGGCAGGTCCATCCCAAGGCAGACTTCTGCATCTGGCTGCTGAGTGGCAGCAGAAAAGCCCACAGTAAAGATCATTTTACCAGCCTCCAGGTTCTGATAGCTTTTGGTTAACTGGCAGGCTCGTTTATTTTTTGGCTTTTATATTGAGTTAAGGCCCAAACCACATAGATACATGGTCACATAGTGAGCTAGAAGTGCTTATTCTCTTTACCTCACTTTTTACTCACTGAACTCATGTTCTGATTAAACAGAGGTCACTTGGAGATGTATAGAGGACAGCACAAACAATTAAAATTCTCCAGCTGAAAAGAACAACAGAGATGGAGAATAGAATGAAAGATGGCAAAGGAAAAGAAAATAAACAGAAAGGAAGAATAAGACATTTTATGAAATCTTAAGCAGTAATACCATGACTGACAGTAAAATAAATATTACTCTATTATCGGGGAACAGTGCCTTGAAAGCAGATAAAGGTAGATTTTTGGTGTGTTTTGAATTGATGGACTACCTTCTGTCAAAATCAATGTAAACCCACAATTCTGCAGGTTTTTTTATATGATTGTCGAGTTTAAGTCACTACAGTTTCTTCTGAGTATAGTTGCTAGGCATAGATATATTTGCAAATTCTGATTTTTACTGCAGTGGGTCTCCAGGAGGAAACAAAGCAAAGTCCTCAAACAGTTAAGAATTACTTTCTTTCCTTTTATTTACCAAAAAATGGTTTAAAAAAGTCAAGCCCTACAGGCAGTAGGACTTTCAGGATCTCAACACACAGTGCTGCCTTGTGCAGGATGAGGACAGCCAGAAACAGGCACTGAGAAGGCACAAACTGCCCCTATTCATCTGAAACCAGGCTCTGCTAGACTAAATGCTAGCACAGTTAACCCTTTCATCACTAAGGGGAGACATCAGGAAAAGCAGGCTGATGACATTCTCTCTTATCTGAGTGGATTTGTCACTCTAACAGGCCTGTGTGTTTGAAGAAAAAAAAGTCAGGTGTTCTCTCAGGGGTCTTTGTTTTACCTGGGTCACTGGCTCCATCCTCAGCAGCAGTAGGGGGATCTATATTAGAGTGGAGTATTCAGTGTCCAATCTGTTTTAACCTGGGGAAGCTAAGAAACTACTATAATTACAGAATTCTATCTATCCACATCTGAGCAGGATCTTCTCCTTTTCTTACACCTTCTTTCTTCTTCTTCTCTTGTCAAAAGCCAAAGGCAAGTCTTCTGCCACATGAAACAAAGATGTCTTAAGGAGGAGTTAATAGTTTAAGAGCCTGGCTACCCCTTAAAGCTTTGCAAAAGCAGTGCTGTGCAAACCTCTCAAAACTAGTCCCAGCTTTTGACAGACTTGTCACCAAATTGTCATGGACCACCAGGAGGCTGGATGCAGATGCACTGCATTGCCTGTGGGAGATCCCTGTCTTTTCACCTTCCAGATGCAGCTTCCAGCAGTGCTGTCCACACACAGGCACATCTTGTATCATAGACAGGTCAACAACTAATGTCAACCCCCAGCTTAATCATACAAGCCTGAACTTAAGGCTCATGAATGATACCTGTTCAAAGAAGCCCTAAATGAGAAATAGTTTACTCAGAGGTCACACAGGCACCTAAAAATCTAGATGGATTTTTTATAGATAAAAAGAGACTCCATAGAGAATCACTATGTGAAATGAAGATACCTGAGCCAGATTCTTGTATAAACCTCCCATGTTTTGGCAAGGAGAGACAGTTGTTTTCTGTTGTATCACGATTTGCAGGTAGGTAAGCCAGTTTTAAATCAGAAATACATGCTGTAGTGTGGATACTCTGGCCACAGGTCTTGTACAGATTGATGGGATATTTTCATTTCTGCTAGGTTAGATAGCAGATAGACTGCAGCTTCCTTATTTGTGAATAGTTTCCACAGGGAGAAGGACTGTTCACCTTTAAGTTTTCCAGTGGATAGATTGTGCAAAATGAATGAGACTTACTTACATGCTCAATTTAAAAGAATTGATTTTCAGAAAAACAACAGGATTTTCCTTTGCTCAGGGGAGAGTTAGAAAATGAAATAAGACACTGAAAAGACTGATAAGAACAGTCAGTAGAAATTGCTTCAAAATAGACGAAGGAAAGAATTTAAGAAAAAATGTGAAGTATAACCACTGGCTACAATTACGGATCGGATGCCCTCTTCCTTAAGGTTTTGTGTTCCCTACACGACACTAAAACACTAAACAGATTAATCTAGCACACACATGTATATTAAATCAAATTGGAAGCACATTTTAGGGAAGAATTAGTTCTCTGGTATAAAAGTGGACAGGCTAAAATCTATTTGTTTACTTAAATATTTGTATTGTCTTCAGCAGGGACTATCACATGCATATCCAGCTACTATTAGATCATTTTATTCCAGATGTATGTAGTCTGGAGTCTCTAGTGACAATTATGAAATTCAACCACAAGCTACTGTAGTATATATCTGTTGTATCTGTATGTATATGATGTATGTATTGTTGTATGTATGTTCTATGGTCTGTATCTCCCACCTCCTAAAAAGTTTAGGGTGGTAAGACCAAAATTATTTTAAAAACTATAATTTTACCATCCCAGCCTGCAAAGTTTATTCAAATCTTCTGTCTTCAAGATCAAGTTAGTCATGACCAAGTATTTTGGTTTCCTTTCTCAAAGAACAATGGATTAGATTCACTGTGGATACAGATGAAGATGTCTAATGTAAGCTAATGATGGAATTTCTCTACCTAGACAAAAGAATGAGTGCTTGTAGAATTTTTGCATTTTGTTTAGGTAAAAAATACCTTTGTGATCACAGAAAAATAAAGAATAAAATAGAAAGGATAAAATACATGCATATTAAAAAAGGAAAAGAAAAGCTTCCCCTTTAGCTAAAAATTACCTACTATCTTGAGTAATAACGTTGCCACTAGCACTTATATTAAATACATTAAACTGAGAATCCTGTAACTTTGACAGGCCTGATTTCTACTTGAAGAAAAATCCCACAAACTTGTTAGTCAGGATAGTATCTTCTGCTTTTCAGTAATAAGAAGCTGTGATACACAACATGTGCACAAGGACAGAAATTTTTGAGCTCTTCCTTGAAAGGGGCTGGGACATCCAGGCATATGGATCCTGGCACTCCAGGTAACACTACATAGGGAATGTGTCACCACTAGAAACTGGCTTTCTGAAAATGCCAGAAAGTCTTTGTCACAGTTTTTACTGCCTGAAACCCAAAAAGTGAGCCAGCCAAATTATACCATAGGGAAAGCAAGTAGCCTAGATTTTAGGGGTTAAATGCAGTGCATGATTAAACACTGCTCTCCTGACTCTCAACCTTTAGCTCTCAACATGAGTCAGTGTTTCTGTAGCAGAGATGCCTGAGTGCCCTGGAGTATCTCAGTCTGTGACTTTTTCACTGTTTCTTGTTCATTACAAAACATACCCAGCTTTTGAAAATTTGACATCTACCAAGGACAGGTATTAAATGACTCAATCAAATAAAAACAGTAGTGAAAAAATACAGCTCCTGAAGACTGAGATGTATCCTGATGTATGCAGGATACCATTAAGTTTTAGTGATTCATATAATCTGTTCACATTGACTTTGGCTGAGCTTTTCATATAAAAAGAAAGAAGGAAGAAAGTTATTAGTCCTCCTAATCACATTTCTCAGTGATACGAGAAAATAAGGATTGTTTCAGCATGCAGACAGAAGAAGTCAGGACATAGCAGATCCACTTCAAGGTCCCTGTTTGCCTTTGCAATTTGAGCAAATCATTACGTCTAGGTTCTTAAAGAAGTAAGATGAGTCAGCTTTCTGCAGGCATTTTACTTCTTATAGGTTCTCCCCTCTGCAATAACACCAGTGTGTCTATTACTACAGCAGTTATGCCTTTCTGTGGGTATGCTGAACCACCAAATTTCAAGTCTCACCTAAAAATTAAGCAGAGCAGGGTTTTGAATCTTCCTCTTCCATCCTAGAAATAACAGAACTTAAATTTTTGATTCACCAGAACATGCACAAACATATACATGCTGATGCTACTGTGCTAAGCCTGTATCCACTGACAGCTTACAACCTTAGATGTGCTCTCCATGCACAGTAAAGAGAGTGCCCTGCTAAGGAGACAGACTAATTTTGAGCAGGTTTTGCCTTCAGTCTTAGTTCCAGCACAATTACAAGGGGATGATTTAAGTGGTTTGGGAGTTCTGCTAATGCCACCTGGCAAAAAAAAAAGCCCAGAAGCAGCTCAGTGATCTGTCTGAGCACATCAACGGCAGTCAGGCACCCACAGGGCAAGTTGCATGTATTTACACTGTGTCTAAGACAATGGCTCACAGATACTAGGAGAGGTTTTGAATACTCTTGTTGTCTAATGAATTTGGGTAAGCTACTCAGAATTTCAATAGCAATTCACATTTCATAGAATCTAGTTTGCTTCTGAGTGCCATGAGCACAATAGAACAGTCTCACCATGGAGCTTAACATCACACAAATTCTTACAAAGACATGCAGGACAACATGCTTGGAAACCTCTGTAGTGTCTCTGTAGGAGCCATTCCCAGAGCTGCTGGAGCAGCAGCTGTGGAAGCTTACATCACAGTCTCAATGACAGAACAGGAGCTGAGCAAGCCACTGACACAATTTAAACACAGAATTTATTTAAGGTTGAATGTAGAAATTTATCTTGGAAGTGGTAAAATAAGAGATCTCTTCTGAAAGATATTACTCAATAATTTACCATTTGTACTTTGGCCTACACAATTATCTTTTGATACAGGTCATTAAATGTTTTCACTGGAGATACTGAAATACATTCTAGAGTTTCATGGTTTTGAATTTCTCAATGGGACCAGGGCTGGGACAATTAGTGCTAATGTATTAAAGGCTTACATACCTGAAAGGTATAAGGTTTTCCTACCTTACAATCTGATTTTCCATTTCATCACTCTTCTATGTTGATCACCATGCTCTGCAAGTTTCTCTAGTTTGGGTAAAAAATTAAATCTTTGCAATAAGCAAATCTTCAGTCATCAAATTCCCTCTTGTTAATAGACAAATGTTTGACAGAACTGGATTCAAACCAGACATAAGCAGCTTATTAATTATTAGAATAATAAAGAATTATTATTTAATATTGAAGAATATCAAAGAAAGTAAGAAAAGCAAACACAAGAAAATTTCAAGAGTTCAGAGCATCAACCCCAAAAGTTGGATGGAAGAAAAGCAATGCAGTACTGCATCTTTAACATAAGGAATCATTTATCATGACACTTGAATGGCTGCGACAATACAAATTGCTAATGAGGTATTAGTTTAACCAATTTAGAGAACAAATTAGAATAAAAGGGTGTCAAATTGCTACAGTTATCCATGGCAAAGCAGAGAAATAACTGTGAAAAATGCTCTTTCAGCAGCAGAAAAGGCAAGGTTACAGAGGGTACAAAGAAGCCCCATGGCTGGAGAATGCTCTGCCACACAAGGAGGAAGATGTATTTACAAACACAGCCTTACTGATCTTCAGATCCTATCTTCTCCAATGGTTTCTTACATAATTTCGTGTGGGGGTTGGTTTTTTTTGCTGGGTAGGGGTTTGTTGTTGCTGTTGCAGTTTTTGTTGGCTTGGTTTGGTTTTGTTGCTTTTTTGTCTGGCTTGGTCATTTGGTTGGTAGGCTGGTGATTTTTCCAGGATTATCATACACGTATCGTGGAAATGTTTAAATGCAGAAGCAAATGCACCTCTCTGGGACACAGAACATGTGTAACCTTGTTACACATGAGCTAGAGATAGTCCTTAGTAGAGCTCACACGTGCCCAGTGCTGAGTGGAAAGCTGGAAGCACCTTATATCCAAAGCAATGGGGACATTTCGTGTCCTGGTGCAATCTTGAACAAAAATCAGCAAAATGTGATCATTTAATACTTCCAAGTAAATTATCTGGGTTTTTTTCGTTTGTTTATTTTAAAGTGCTTCCTCCCATTCTGCTGTTCTTTTCCAAGTTCCTTGAGCCCCTGTTGTAACAGAAAAGGCAGCTGAGGGAAACAGTTCTCTCAGCAAGGAACAAAAAGGGAATCTTATTCCCATTCTTTATAAATATTGGCACATAAAAAAGAATAGTAAAAATCAAAATGCAGAGATGGGAATATGTATTTGAGGAAACATAGGTGTCAAAGTGAGGAAGATTTTGTTTCCATCTTTTCTCTTTAATCCCTTTCATACTTTACTGAATGTAATCAAGCAAAGCCAAGTCAATGAAAGGTTTTATAAGGAAGGGACAGTTCCCATCTTCAGAAGTGATTGAGCATGTTAAACAGGATTTTAAAAACTTAGGTAATTTCTCAAGTTCTAAGCAGAAACAAATGGCTGTGGTTAAAGCAGACTGCCTTGCTAGGGCCTAGTGTCTGATTCAAAAGTCAGAAGAAGAACTCATGTGCATATATGTTTGGATTCATATTCATACTAATTAATTTAAACTTTTTTTGGGGTTTTTTTTCAGTTGAAATTATTATAGGTTAAAACGGTAAAGAAAAAGAATAAATACTGCTTGCCCAAGTATATCACCAAGATTAGACACATTAAGTCTGGAAACTACAAACAAAAAAAAAGAGTTCTTTCCAGAAGTTACAGCAAGCTCTTTAACACATATAAAGGCAGGTATCAAGAGGGAGGTAAGACTGCAGCAGCTATACTCACAGTTAATTTCAGAGCATGAATATATGAGATTTTCCTTTCTGCTCAATACAGCTGCATTATTTATTTAATTAGTATTAAAATACAAGCTATCTATAAAAAATTCAGTTCCTCAGCCTGTGTCTACACTTCAGCCTGCTGCCCAGTGTAAACACAAGCCAGCTTGCCTGCCAAGAACAGAATGTCTGCTTCAGCCAAGAGTGGGGATATAAGCTCTGCTGGTAAGGTTAGGCACTTTGCAGTCTCCAGCCTGGCTTGCTTATAGCAACTTTGGATTTTACTGTATCACACTGTTGCTGGCAGTGTTGACATAGCCTCATTTTAACAACTCTGTGGACAGCAAGAAGCCATCAGCAAAACACACAGTGGCTCTCAAAACCAGCTTCAGAGCTGTGAGCTGCTAGTGAATAGCAGTCTCTGTGAGAGCAGCATGGTTCTGAACCAGCACACAGAGCCCCTGTGATTAATATTCATGCTACACATCCCAGAACAAATAGGGGATGCCACTCTGATTCAAAGCTCTCTGAAATTGATGGAAACCTCTCCATTGACTGCCATGGGCTCTAGGTCAAGCCCCAAGTGTCCAAGTGTGTTTATACCTTTTAAAATAGAAGGAATTCACTCTCCACGTGTTTCAGTCCCTCACATTTATTGTCAGCAAACCTCTGGCAAAAAAAAATGCCTTTCTCTGCAATGAGACTTTCACTGAAGCCAGTAGGAGCTATATATACAGAGATGGAGAACATAAACTCAATGTAAAACAAATAGCATACTGGAAAGAATCTTGATTTTGAAATCATATGAGACAAAACTTCAGTGATAAAGAGAGTGTTTCTTTGTAAGAAGTATAAAAAAAACTCAAGATTTTGTATACCTTCAGGTTAAGAAGAAAATATTCAATGAGGCACATTGAACCTTCATAATGTAACATTAAAAAAGCCCACTCCTATAAATCCAATACCATTATAACCATCTTCCTTAAACACTCTATTTATATCCTCCAAGTGTAAGTACTCAAATGTTAATTAAATTTGGCCACCTAAATTATGATATGCAAAAATTTTTTTTACTTATTAAAGGAATTTAATACTACTCATAGGTGTCTTTGCTAAATGTAGATTGACAATCAAGTTAAAGAATAAAACCTCATTTATTTTTATGCTACTTTATAAATTCTCTGAAGCCCAAGTCCTCTCAAAATAGTGTACAGTAATTGCATTAAAACTACCTTCAAATACTTTCCACCACATCTTTTACATGAAAACACCTTGCAAAGCCCACAATGTCTATATAATCATTTTACAGTGATTACCAAAAAAAATACTACAGAATTAAATAAAAGCGGATTGATATGGATCCTCCTCCTCAACCAATGAAATCCTAGCACCATACAAAATCTCATGATTTAAAACCGAGTGCTGGCTCTCCTCTCCCTCTTTCTTTCCTTTCAGTAACCAAAGAAATTATTTTCCAAAGCATGACTGTTACTACAGATTGGTTTTAAGAGTAGTTTTTAACAGTGATTTTTCTTTTTCCTGCATTTTGCTTCAAGAAGAAAAATATGAAGTAAAAAAAAGAAAAAGGAAAAAGATGCAGGAAATAAAGTCCTAAGGTCAGTTAACAGTGAGTCCCCACGGAAGCAAAAGTGGACATTTCGCGACGAATGGTACTGAACGGGGAGAGCTCCAGTTCTGTGGTGTACTCGTTGTCATTGTCATCGCTCGTCACCGTGGAAGACTTCTGGATGCATTCATCACAGCAGCAACAGCAACACTCCATAAAGGCCCGGCTGAAAGGCTTACAGAGACAGAACAGGAGAACTGGGGTAACACAGGACTTAAAGAACAAAAGGAACTGACTAATGAGATGGAGGAGGTCCATAGTCTGTCGAGAGACCCCTGTGGACATGTAGGCAGTCACAATGTTGCAAATGTTTTCAGGAATGATGCAAAATCCGTATAAAATGGTCAAAGCCACCACTGTGCAGTTCATCTGACTTTCCAGCTGAATTTGTCGCTTGTTCCCCCTTGTGCAGGCTTTTTCCGCCCTCCTGATTTTCCTCGCTGTCACCAGGGAGCAGGTAATAGTGAACAGGGTAGGCAAACAGAAATAGCAGCCGAAGTACCACCAGAGCCGCGCCCCGTCGTAGGTGAGAGCCAGCACGTAGATGGTGTCGGGCAGGGCCGTGGAGATCTTCACCACGCAGCGCTCGCCCGGCGGGCTGCCGCTGTACTCGGGGTCCTCGCGGGCCAGCTGGCGCAGCACCACCTCGGGCAGGGCCAGCAGCAGCGCGCCCACCCAGATGACGGCCAGCTTGGCCGTGGTGGAGGTGCAGTTCTCGATCATCTCGTAGTACATCTGCACGTTGGTGGCGGCACGGAAGCGGTCAATGCAGAGAGCGCACAGCGTGAACGTGGTGACTCCCAGAGAGGCCACCTGGGAAGGAGGAAAGGCAGCACAGGTTAATGCAGGCGCTGTCTGGGGGAGGCTAAAAAAAATGTGGGGGAGAAAAGGGAAAAGAAAATGAGAAAAAAGAAGGGGGGAGGAAGAAAAGCAGTTGAGCACCGTGGTGCTGAGCACCATCACAAGAAGCATCACAGACACCACTTGGCTTCCTGTGTTTGCTGAGCTACCATCCAGCATGCATTCCAAAAAGAGTACATGCTTCTATTTTTTTCGCCTACAAATTCTTAATCCAGCTTGGTGTCAACCTCTCCTGGAGATCCAAGCAAGCATCTGTGCAACACTGAGTGGAAAAAAAAATATAGAGGAATTGACTAAAATTTAAAACGAAACGGTTTCCTCCCCCGCTTTTTTTTAAGGAGTATTTTTCAGAAAGATTGGTTCCACCACAGGAGTTGGAATTTTAAGTCAAAATGGGAGATATAGGAGAGTCTTCCTTCAGCAGAAGTTATGACCACGTCACAAGTTCATCATGCATGCAGGGGATCAAAACATTAAACCTTCCATATCTACAAAACTTAGAAACCCCGGGGATGAGGCATCTACTGAATTGAGTAGGATCCAACAACTATTTTTGTGGACTTAGGCTTTTAAGCGAAATTTTGATGGGATGTAGGCGCATAAAGTCATCCCCCACCATGAGTTCAAAGAAACTGTATTTGAAATCCTCAGACTTCCAGAGCCTGTGCAAAACTAATCTTCACTACGGTGGTTAGGCTCTATAGAACCAATAGTCAATATTTCATTTAGAAAAAATCCAAAGAAAACCCAGGCTTAATTTCTTAGGAAACATCCTGAGGGAGAGTGTACTGTAGGCCAGGAGAAACGGAAGAAGTTTCATTCTTTAAATGATTAAAAGATGGATTGGAGAGAGCTGTCAATTATATACTGTGAGGAACAAGTACAGAGCAATGCTTATGCTCTCTAGCTTTAATAATCATTATTCTATGCATGAACAGAAATCTTGTGCTGTCATGAAACATCATTTCCTATCATTTTATCCTGTTTATAATTTAATTTCCTAAAATAAATTTGCAAGAAGACTATATACATTTTGGCCTAATTCTATTAGCAATAAATTCAACTTCAGTTCAAATTTAAAGCAGAACTCCCATTAACTTCAATTGAAGAAAGACTAAGTGCCCTGTTGAATTTTAATTCACTTATTTTCTTGGGTTTGCATACACGTGTTATGCTGAAAATGTGTTGATGTGTTGTGAAGAGAAAAAAAAAAAATATTGCAAATAAATGTAAATAATGCTTACTTTTATAATGAATGAACCGTATCTCTGCAATTAACTGGGAAATCTAAAGTTAGGCAGTTCACTATAATTTTGCTTATCAAAATTTGATGTGCAATGCTATATTTAAATTTCATATAGGCAGACTTTAAGAAACACTTACTGATTTCCACCATAATATTGAAATAATGCTGTTCACGCATCTCTGAAAAAAGTTTTTCAAAGATAGAGAGCACAATTATGCACAATTATATAAATGTATCATTAATTTCGGCCTTCCATATTTAATGGCCATATCAGATAGCTAAAATTGACTATCACTGAAAAATATAAGGCACTTGGAATTACAGCTGCAAGATGTTGGCTTGGTTGGAGAATTCTTTGAAGCAGCTTCCTTAAAGATGGAATAAGTAAGATGCAATCTCTTACTAATTAACTTGAAGAAATATTTAGTAATGACAAGGTGCTACTCTAAACATTTTTAATAGGCAACCATTAATTTGGAAGTTTAATTTTCTGACAAGATTCAAAGAAATGAATAAATATGCTTCGTAAATATAGCAAGAAAATAAAAACATTTAAAGAAAAATAGTTACAGAGAAATCTTAATGAACAGTGATAGTTTGCTAATGAAATATGATTTTCCTGTATCACAGCTCAGAGTCAGATTTTTTTAAATTCAAGATTAGCAACTTTGTTTCCAAAATATTAAAATGTGTGCACAGTCTTCAAATCTCTTAGTGACAGCAAAACCTTTAGCCTTAACATGCAACATGAATAACAAAAGGGTCAGGGCTCAGCTTGCTACAATTATAAGAGACAGGGAAATAACTGAGATCTGGAATTGAACAGGGATTTAAATAAAAATCAGCAAAATTGAAGAAAACCTGAGTCTCTGCAGATTAAGATGTTTCCTTTCAGCTCTGGCATGGGCCTCCCCCCGCCCCAAGGCAGACACTTGCATTGCTTCAGCATTTCAAGGCACACAGACTGTTACACAGCGGCCCAGACATTGAACTCTGCAGCTGTTAGGCTGGGCTAATGAGAGAAGACACATCTGCCATGAAGAAACATAACCCACGGGGTTCCTGTCACATTCACTGACCAACAACTTGGAGGCTTAAAACAGGGAAATAGAGCAAGAGGAAACATCTAGGAATACTGGAAGGCGGCTTTGAAAACCCTCCCGTGGATTTACTGATGGAACAAGCTAAACAAAGCTGGTGTTTCCCTGGAACAAGCAACAGTTTCCTATTTTCTGTAGATTAGCAGAGTTAGTGAAGCCATGGAAAAGCTTGCAAAAACCAAACAAAAACACTCAAGCAGATGATCATGGATTTACTCCAGCTGACTTGCTTAAATGCAGTACAGAAATTCAAGGGTTGGATTACCTACTCCACACAGCAGACTATGAGTAATAGCCAGCAAAATCAATGGGTGCTGCTCAAAACCTATGGGTGAGAACTGGGACATGCATTCTGCATGTTCATACAATTTCAGTTTAGGTGTGTTTCTTCATACCAGTCATACTAATAATTAGAGTTAAGATGAAAGTGTGAAAAAATTCAGAGAAGTTTTCTTTTCTAGTGTTATATTGCCTTGAAATAACTACAGAATTAAGATCATTAACTTGACAGGGAGAAGGTAAAGCACAAATTAACAAATCATAAAGTGGTTCAAGGCCGCATGGGGTTTAATAGCGCACTTCTTGTAACAGCTGAGGGTCTGATATGCTGTTCCAATCCTAATTCCACCAACCTGGCAGGAAATGAGGCAAGAAAAAGGGCAACTCAGGCTCAGTAGGTTTTGATCATCTCTTAGTTGTCTGGTTTATTTCCATATTGTCCACTGAAGATTCTCCTGCAGTCTCTAGACATTCAGGATGACATCATTTTACAACTTTCTCTTACTACATGAAATCAGAAAAGTCTCCAAATTTCCAACTGAATGACCATCAATCTGCTTTGAGGAAGTGGTGAAGGAGCCCCTGCTTTGAGGAGATAGCCACACCATTTGGGCAGAGAACTGCTGTTGAAGGGATTGCTAGCTACAGCATACACACACAGAGGAAGACATTGTTGTTACAAAAGAATTTCTTAAAACACTGTTGCTCTTTAAAAAGCCTTGACAGAGTTAGTGGGCACTGTGATGCCCCTTCAAGACACTGCATAAACCTTTGGTCATTAGTTCACCAGCTGTTAGTCAACTGTGTCAAAACTGATTTGGGGAACTGAGGCCACAGAGAACAATAGCAAACTCATGAAATGCTGAGCATAATTGATGTTCTCCTGTCCACTCTTCCAACATACCAGCTCCCCTTTCACAAACTTTAACAAGTACCAAAATGTTCCCAGGCCTTTCCTGGCCTGCCCTACTTCTTCTCCTGGCTGTGGTCCCACAGCTCTTGGCCCAGGCTTCCAGGAGCAGAGACTCTGGCTGTCCAGCAGAGCAGTGTAGATGCAGTACAGTGAATTATGGCTGTGGAAATAAGACTCAATTTTTTCCCACTAATTTCTAGTCAAAAGTAATGAAAACCAGAAAATAAATCAACAAAGGTGACTTGGGTGAAAAGACCAACAAAGACCAAATTCTGTAAATGAATATTTAAGAAAAGAGAAGTTGGGTCATTCCATCCAGTAAAACAAAGAGCAAGAAGTAATATTGCTGCTATCTACAAAAAAATCTATTATGAGCTATAAAAGTTACTTAAGCCAAAAGACAGTGAATGTAACAGAATGGAAATCAACCAGCTCTGAGCAATTCCAGGCTAAAAATGGTAGTGACCATTCTGATGGAGAAGTGAGTGGAAACAATGTAGACTAAGCTTATATTGAACAAGTCAAAATAAAGGTGTTAAAAGAAGTGGACCTTTCTACCAGCTGAAGGTGAAGTTTCTAAGACAGAATATATTTTATGTCGATAGCAAAGAATTTCTTAAAGTTACATGGCACTCTTCCTTTGTTACAAGACGATGGGTATGCAGAATATTTTCCCATTGTAATGGGAAAGCTGAACTACAGAAGAGGTTGGTGACTATTATCCAAGCCACCTCTGAGCTATCAGTGACACCCCATAGACTCTATATATCCATTCCTGTAATATCATATATATGACTTTTTATTCCTCAAGCCATTATAGTTTATCATTTTCTTATGGCTGTTCCACATCCACATTAAACTTCATAGTGTTTGAACATGTTAATGCAACATACCAGGGGGACTCCTGTATATTTGTCAGTTTTCCCTAAGATAAATAAATAAATTTAGCACAGACTGCAATACTTTTTTTGCGCTACTCTAAACTTACAGTACAGACTCCGGTAATAGGAACAGACTACTGTAAAATAAAAGATCAACCCCTTGCAAACAATTATGTAATATTTATCTAGATTTCTGTTCTTTTAGTAAAAAGTCTCACTCCACTCCCCCAAAAAAAACCCCAAAACAAAACCAAGAAAAACAGTCGTTATTAAAAAAGAACAAAAATATATCTGTATTTCTCACAAGAAGTGCTATTAAACATTAATGGCTTTATGCATTAAAATAGGGAAGAGTCATACAGTGAAAACACTACTGTGGTGTGGCAATAATTCAGGGGATAAGATCTAAGGCCAGGCTACAGCTCTGACATCATCAATTACCTTATGCATTCCAAATAAAAATCTACATCACCTATCTGAAAGACGAGATGACAATTCTGAAGTCCACTGTCATGGAGATGATCATACACACGTGGAATAACAGGTGCAATACTGTTGTTTCCTTTGAAGTACTATCAACATTCACACCAAGGAGACACAAAGCACACATGCTTTATGTGATATTTACTCTTAATATCTTATACTTACATATAACATAAGATATACTTCTGTATAACATAAGATATAAGATATGATTAGAATCAGAATCCATTTCCATGCGCCACTCTTGAGTTCTGCTGGAAGCAAAAGCCAACAGACTATCAGGGCACTGAAATACTCACTAGTACACCACATGATTATCCAGGGGCTTGGAAATATCACAAAACACAAAAGGATTTAATTTTTGTACTTTTCCTGTTTGCAATCTACCATGCTACCAAATAAGTAAATTTAATTTCTTTTTCTTTTTGCTGTGTCACTCTCTACTGAGGATCAAGTTCTCATCACACTAAACAAGGGACTCCTGCACTGTTTCTTAATAGTAGCAATATGGAACTACATATAGAAATCTACTTCTTCCTCTTTTTGCAGGAAAAATTCTGTCATATGGAGAAATTACATGCTAGTGTTCAGAGCAGAGTCAATAGTGCTGGGATCACAGATACTGCCTTTTCCTCTCCACACATATGTAACTTAAATATTACTGACCCAATTTTAAACCTACTCTGACATAAATTCATTTCCATGCTGAAATGCCACAGGCAAAGTTAAGCCAAAAGCAAAAACTTAGAAGATCCTGAGGACAGGATTTGCAGAGGAAAGAAAGACTTCCAGAACAAGCAACATGGCAGCTATCATCATCGTGCCATTAATACCTAAAGGGCAGAGATATATTAACACTTCTGTTTTAAATAATTATTTATTGTGTGATAAGCACTGAAGATATTCTGCTCAGTTAAAGATACATCAAGCCATTGCCCTAGAAAACTCTCATGATGAAGCCTTGAAACTGCAAACATCTCTGTCTTTGTCTATGACCCAGAGGACTCACTGGAGGTTCAGGAGCACAGCTCTGACTAGAGTCAAAGAAGAGACATAAAGAAAATGCAGCACATCAAAAGACACAGAAAAGACAGATAATACACAGCTTTTATCAACTCCCATTAAAAATGTATTTGCTTCCCTAAAGTGAAAGGTAAAATAGGGATCTCTTCTCACAGCTTTGGAACAGGCAGAGAATGGCCCATTTCTCTGTGATTCTTGCTTACCTCTGTCAAGTAAAAGAGAAATGGGAAAAAGCCTCACCTCAAATTGCCCTGGAGGATCAGCTCCAGGGAAAGAGAGCAATTCGTATTTCAGTCCAAATCAATCCTTATGCTTTCCACTAAGAATACTAATTGTGATAGCTTTCCTGAGCTGGAACCTGCCCACGAGAAACAGGAGTGATGCCACAAATTCATTGCCAAAAGCACATGCCGAGACTGGGCATCAAATTTCAAAGGCTTTTACTGTCAGCCTGCTCCAGAATCACGCCAGTCTTGTATGCATGATATAGTCCAGGTGAGGACACCACAAACTTTGTCCTTCTGTTCTTTGTGAGGTGTATGGGAAAGGCAGAGGGCCTTTCCCATGTTTACTAGCACTGAATGCAGGGTATGTACCCTACACTGGCATCAGCAACTTCTTGCTCTGTGCTGGACTGCACAGGATGGTAAATCAGCCTCTGCAAACCCTCATGCTAGACCATTCCTCAATTCTAAACCCTTACTTAGCTATAAGTAGCTTGATTCAATCTGTTGGCATAGAATGTGACCCCCTCAAACACATAAAGCTTCTAGTGTAACCTCCAAGAGCAAAATGCACACAACTCAAGCAAAGTTCCTTCCTAAGCCTGAAAGAAGGCTTCTAGTCCCACCTGACAGAATCCATTTATCATCTTGTGTAAGATGCTCTAGGCCTTAAACAACTTATTTAAACTCTTCATTACTGGCTTTCAGCATTAAAATAAAATGAAGAAAAAACACGCAACTTCACAACAGTTGTAAAATATTTAAAAGCACAGTAATAGAACAGATTTTGTCTATATTTATATTTCTTTCTACTAAGGCCTAGAAAAAAATCTGTAAGTAGGAAAAAACGAACTATATTCAAAAGTTCAAAAGACTGAGTGCTTTGAACAAAACCAAAAGTATTCCACATCAGCAGGAATTAGCCAAAGTCATTATTTTTCTATTGTAATTTACCTCATGTCTCCTGATTCTAAGTAATATTGACAAAAGTATATGAAAGACTAAATAAACAGTGTGCAGGTAAACACTTCAGACATGCATGCCAAAACCTAGACTTCTGAACTATGCAGAAAAGTGGCAAAAATTGACCAGAGTATTAAAACGGCCAAGGAGAGCCACATCTCCACACTTCCTTACAGGCAAAGTAGCTGCATCAGTCGTTCTAATTCCCTTCTCAATTCCTTTTCAGTACACTCAAAACTAGTAGTAATAAGTGGCCATGCTGTAATACAATATATAGCTGAAATTACTACTTAATGTACTTGTCACAGAAGATCTTTATTAGATATGGGAAAACTGCCCTTTAAATTAAATTTGTGAAGACATTCCACCGCTAGAAGCTCAGTCTTTACCTATACAAATGTGCAGGAAGATATCATAAAACATTTTTCTCATGCTGTGTGTGTGCATATGTGTTATCACTAGCAACAGATGCTTTGTTGGAATTCTGCACAATACCCATAAAACAGCAGAAATAAAAATCAATTGGCCACAAGAGGCTGAACTAAGAAAACTCAAGGTATTTCCCCAGAATCACTTGAAACCTTCAAACAACACAAAGCGTGCTTGAATTATGCTAAGATGCTGTGATCACTGCATCACTTGCTGTGGATAATCAGCCATCCCCTGTTCTCTAGTTGAGAGAGTAAAAGCTGGTATGACAGAAGACTCAGGCCAATAAGGGGTTTTTGATGCTTGAGATGTTTCTGGATCTACAAACCCAGGTGAGACATGTAGCTCTCTCTCTAAACAGCATATGCAAAAAAAACAAAAATAAAGAGATGAAAAGATGGACCCAAGAGACCCTTAAAAGAACTAAACACTGTGCAAACCTATAGAAAACACATGCAAGAGGTTAAAATGTGTCCATCTTCAGGAAGATGATTCTATTTGAATTCCACAAAGGTCTGGAAACCTCTCATGAAGACAGCTCTCAAAGCTTTCCTCTCAAGGAGCTAAGAAGACTTCACCCTTCCCCTCTGTGTGAGAAGGAGATGGGCCTGCCCAGGTGAGTCACAAAGGAAAAGAAAGTGTTGTTCAGCTGTCAGATGAATGTACTGCTGTAAACAATCCCTGACAGAGCAAGGAGCAGCAGCTGCACATAGGATGGATTTCATGACATGCTACACATCTGCACTGCTCCTGGTGGTGTCAGTGTCACTGTGTAATGCCTGTGAGGTTAGATCAACACTTGGAAAGCAGTGAACCTTTGCTCTAACTGCCTTCTCTGCCTCAGCAGGGTCAAATTCTGATTTACAGGACAGCGTCCTTCGTTCCAGGCTCCAGGTGAACCGTGGAGAGTTATGATCCACTAGTGCTCCATATCTGCCACTCACTGCCACAGTTTACAGAGAGGGGAATCCAGCCTTTTACTTACTCCTCTCAAGGTGATGAGATACTTTACATACATGAATATTATATTTAATGACCACTGAACAAAAAATATACAATTCTGGGAGCAACACAGAGCCCTAAAGCTAGACCTCTTTATATTTGTAACTAAGAACAAAGAACTTAAGTTCTTAAGAACTTAACTTTAGGACTAAGTTAATTATACTTCCTCAAGGACAAGGAAAATGCTTTACTTTTAGACACCAGTATTAATTAAGCCTAACACAGGGACCAAGCTACCAATTCATCCTGACTGGACTGGTGCCAGGTCTTGAATAAGACCAACTCTAGACATACACAGAACTTTAAAGTGAAAAAATAAGGTAACATTAAACTATAATGGCGTATAGCAGCAGCTGAATATTTTTCGGGATTACAGTTTTGAATTTCAGCAACTACATTTCAGCTAAACTACTTTCAGTTTGAAAAACTCTTTAGTGCCCAAAGCTGCAAAGCATAAGCAACTAATTATGAGGAACAGTGTGGCCACACAAATAATTTAAACTACTGATCTATTTCAACTTTGCATGTGGATGTACCAAAAAAGGGTTAGGAAGCATGAAGTCACATGAAAGTCCTTGAAACACAAACTACACTATCTATTTTAAATGAAATGGTTACTTTTAAAACACTTATTTTACTGGTTAACACAGCAACCCCAGAATCCATTTCAAGAATTTTAAAGGATTCAAGCACTATCAGTTTCTCAATAAATACATATTTACTGCATCATATCTTCTTAAATGCAAATCACTGAAGTGTACTCTGAGTTTTAAATGCAGGTGGTACAGTACTGGCCTGGAATTCAACTAAGCATAGCACAGCTCCACCCTTTGTCCAATACCACCAGTAATAAACTAAACAGATGAAAGAAGCAGCTGCAATTTTATGGCTACACAGGTCACACACATCTTTCTTAACACTTTAAAGTATCACAGTAGTATCATTTGACAGTTAATTCTGTGTTACTGTGTACTGATGTGCTGCTGAAACTGACACTCTATATTAATAACAAGTTGGGTATTTGAGGGTTTTCTGGGAGAGAAATAGGGGGTTGCTTTTTTGTTTGTTTGAGTTTTTGGTTTTTTTGTTTGGTTTTTTTTTTCTAATAGCTCGTTCTTAGGACAAGAAAACCACCAGTTGTCTCCTCAGTTCTCAGTTACAGAATAATGTTGGACATAAGGTTTTGGGAACACAGGAGAGCCAGCCAGAACTGCAGGCTACCACCGTAGCAACAGCCTCAGTGTTCAGTTCCAGTAAATAAATAAAGCCGACAACCTGAGCACTGCCGGCAGGACTGTGGCCAGCTGTCTGAGAGCTTCTTTGACACAGCCGCTGAACAACTGCCAAGAAGCTGCAGTTTAAACGGAGCTGTGGTCTTTCAAAAAAAAAAAAAAAAAAAAAGGCAGCTAAATAAACAATAAACGTGAGATTTGAACACTGAAATATAAGTTAAGAGCCCAGACATCGCACCGGTGGTCCTTTTTACAATCCCCTTCTAACAAGCGGTTCCCTCAAGCCCTTCATCCGGCTGTCCCGACTCATCTTCATTTTACTAAAATAAACATGGCAAAAAACTTGAAATTTAATTCTGAGAGGACCACCTGTCTTTCAGGGTCACAGGGAACAAGGAAAGTTTGGCAGTAGTCGTGCGAGTGGCAGGAAGCGCCGGACGCACTCAGCGGGAGCCACAGAAATCCCGGCGCGGCTGGACCCGGTGCGGCCCCTGCCGCCTCCGCTCCCCGCGGGGCCGGACGGGGCCCCGCTCCGTCGCAAGATCACCCAGGAAACCCCAACCAAGGCGCACCGGGACGTCCCCGGGCCGGCAGCGATGACGGCGAGCAGCGCCGGCCCCGCACACGGCTCAGGCTTGCGGCGGGGAGAGGAGCTCGGGGCCCGCGCATCCCCACCCACGTACATTACCTCAATGTACGGGACGATTTTGCAAGAGAAGTCTTCAAGAAGCCACTTCTTAGTGAGCTCCTGGAAGATAACCAGCGGCAGGCAGAAGAAGACGATCAGGAAGTCCCAGAAGGCCAGGTTGGCCAGCAGGGAGTTGGAGATGCTCCGCATGTAGTAGTTGTGGCAGACGATGCACATCACTGCCATGTTGCCCATGATGCCGATGCCGAAGATCACGACGGAGAGGCACATGACGGCGTAGGCGCCGTACGACTCCTCGGTCAGCGGGTAGAAGGGGTTGCGGAGCCGGGCGCGGCGCCCCGTGGCGTTCCCGCGGCCCCCGGCGCTGCCCTCGCCGCCGGCCGAGCCGTTCAGGGGCAGCCA
>VZRH01001693.1:1518078-1550892 GCA_013397555.1 Urocynchramus pylzowi | reverse complement strand
CAGCCCCGGGCGATGCGTCCCCGCTGCCGGCTCTCCACAGCTCACCGGCGCGCCCCGGTCTCAGCGTCTGGCCGCCCTCCTCGGGCCGCGGGTGCCTGCGGGACCGAGCGAAGCGACAGGCGAGCCTAGCGCCCTGCTCCGGTACCGGGAGTCTCGGCCCGGCACGGAGGGTGGCTGGGAGGCGGGGGGGAAGCAGTCGGCACCGGGACGGCAGAGGGGCCGTGAGGGCGCCTGGCTGCAGGGGCGGAGGCTGTCGGCACCGGGACGGCAGAGGGGCCGTGAGGGCGCCTGGCTGCAGGGGCGGAGGCTGTCGGCACCGGGACGGCAGAGGGGCCGTGAGGGCGCCTGGCTGCAGCGGGGGACCACGGACCGGGAGAAAGGGGCGCTCGTTCCTCTGGGAGAGCGCAAAACGAAGCATCAGGCTGGGCGAAGGAGATGGTGCTCGCACATCATCCCGCAGTGGAATAGCATCATAAGCGTCTCCACAAATTTCTTTCCTGCTATGGACATGTGTGTATGGTTTTCTTTCTTGCATTTGTGCAGTCAGATAAACTTCATAGTTCTTGTTTTTCTGATTTTGATTTCATTCAGGTGACAGCTTGCCGAATTTGGATGCAGTAACACTGTAAAATTTTAAGTACCCTTAAGGATTTTCCATCGCCCCTGTCAGTTGCCATTTTGTAGAGCTTTTTTGTAAAGTCTGCCCAACTAGTTGAAAAGTTCAATATTTTTCCCATAAAGCAGCTTGAGAAGGCGTTGTGCTATTTTGCCTTTGATAAATGTCCATGACAGTCACCCAGAAAACACAAACAGGACAAACAAAGAGTTTTTCCTTTTCTCAAAACATTCTCACACATGTAGGAGAGGTGTAACTGTGTAAACCATAAGGTGTTTCTAGGCTTACGGGAGTGTGTAGTAAGTTAGGCACTGCTGTGTTGCAGATCCCTAAATATAAGTCAAACCATTTTCTTCTTCCTTAGCAATGCAAATAAAATCACATGGAAAAAAACTACCAAGGTAATTTTAAGAATTCCTAATAAATAATAAGTTTAATCTAATAAAGGTATCTATGAACATTACAAACTAACTAGGAAGTGTTAAAACCTATCAGGAAAAGAGGAGAATGGCGAATGTATTTAACCTTTTTTCCCCTTACATTTTTTTCCCATTTGTTCTTTCTGAGCTCAGCTGGTGTATAAAAGGAGTTAATGATGATAATGAGCTTACATTTACAGTGCCTTTCTTCCTGAAGAGTCCCAAAGGGCATTACAACCAGATATGATAAATTCCCTGCTTGTTCTTAAAGGGTACTGGGGATTATTTCTGCTGGCTTTTATATGAAAGGAGCAGACAGGAGCTAGCAGACATACTGCCCTTCTATATACTTCTGCAAGAAATATGGATCATCAAGAAGAAGGTTAAGCAGTGTTTGGTTGACATCACTGATCCTGTAATGGTGAGATAAGAGCTGAGTTGTGCATAGGTTTTCCAGTGTTGGCATTTCACCTGCTTTATAATGGAGAAAAATTACTTCTGAACACAAAGAAAAGTGTTACAAACTATTATCTTTGTCACATTTCTTTTGGTTCATTAAGTATTATGTTTGTTGCAAAGAACAGCACATACAGAGGATTTGGATTTTGTCGATTGTATTCAGCCAAGCTAAAAATGTCTTTTGCTGGCTTTAAATATGATAGTCTCCTGTTTACTATTGCTGCTCTGTTAAATACTGAAAGTTGGTGTCTAAAAATTGTATTTTTCAAATATCTTTGGTCCCACATATTTTTTTGAAATTTTGCTGCAGTCCGTACAATCTCTGAGTTTTTGTTTGATTGAGGTTTTTTAGGGAACAAGTTCATTGTGGGTTTTTTGGGGGCTGATGGTGCATTCGTCCCATGTCTTTCAAATAATTCTGTTACTTTTTATGACAAGATATTTCTGCAGAATACAGCTCCTACTCCATTATTTTCTGATACAGCCTACAGTTCATTCAGGCTTTCACAACTCTACTAAAGAAGTTGTATATGTTTTGACAGTCTTTCTACCAATTCAGGCATCAGCCTAGAAACGATCTTGAAAACCGCAAGCAGACTTTTATATTTATAACATGTTTAAAGAAAAAAAAAACAAAAAAACAAAAAAAAATCCCAGAATCACCCAAAACATTTTTCTCTGTTAGATGGGGGAACTAAAATTCATAGATGTTTTTGCAGCCAAAATCTATAAAAGGAACACCAATAAGCATGTTCCTACATGAAAAAACATAAAATTGAAAGGTTTCCAAATACATTCATTCTGTTCTGTTGGTGTTCTATGATATTTCATCTATGATAAAAAAATCAATAGGCTTTCAATGCCTGCACTGCTGGTTTTTTTTGACATCTCCAGTATTCATTACCTGAATAAGTAATACTGAACATGTTATTGTGTTTCAGCAAGAAGCTGAAACAGCAAGAAGCTGCTGTTCTTTTTACCTCTCCTCAGGGTTCATGGAATCACAGAATGGTTTGTGTGGGAAGGGGCCTTCAAGATCATCTGGTTCCAGCCCTCCTGCCATGTAACTTCCATCAACCAGGATGCTCAGAGCCCCTTGCAACCTTGGCCTTGNTCAATAGGCTTTCAATGCCTGCACTGCTGGTTTTTTTTGACATCTCCAGTATTCATTACCTGAATAAGTAATACTGAACATGTTATTGTGTTTCAGCAAGAAGCTGAAACAGCAAGAAGCTGCTGTTCTTTTTACCTCTCCTCAGGGTTCATGGAATCACAGAATGGTTTGTGTGGGAAGGGGCCTTCAAGATCATCTGGTTCCAGCCCTCCTGCCATGTAACTTCCATCAACCAGGATGCTCAGAGCCCCTTGCAACCTTGGCCTTGAACACTTCCAGGGACTGGGCATCAGCAGCTTCTCTGGGGAACTTGTTCCTCACCAGCCTTACAGTAAAGCATTTCTTCCTAATACCTAATCTAAAACAACTCTCTCTCATTCTGAAGCCATTCCCCATTGTCCTTGTGAAATGTCTCTCTCCAGCTCTCTTTAGCTACTGGAGGGTGCTTCAAGGTCTCCCCGGAGCCTTTTCTTCTCCAGCCTGTCTTGATAGGAGAGGTCCTCCAGCCCTCTAATTGTCTTTGTGTCCCTCTTCTGGACTAGCCCCAACAGGCCCATGTTCTTGTTATGCTGGTGTCTCCAGAGCTGAACTCAGCACTCCAGCTGGGGTCTCACCAGAGCAGAGCAGAGCAGAGGGGCAGAATCCCCTCCCTCAACCTGCTGGCCACACTTTGGTTGCAACCCAGAATCCTGTTAGCAATGTTCAACAGCTCATCACTGAGAAGAAAGAGTATATTTCCCAAAACAACTTCTGTCTTTTGGTTTTGATCTACAGTGTGCTCAGCTACCTTACACTTGTTTCTTCTTTCTCGTTTAGGTAGATTTAATAGGACAACTTTCTTGTCTATAAAAAAGGTAGATTTATTTATGCTGTCTTCTTAAATCTCACTGGATTTTCTTGTGTATTCTGTCATAAAAATCTGAGTTTGGAGAGAGCATAATTACTGTGATGTGGTATCACTGGGCTTTTTATTTCAGATAAACATACTCTAATCAACAGGAGGAATTTTGGTTTTGAATTCCCGTTTCTTATATGGTTGGGCCAGGCTCTATAACAATAAACATATGCTGAAAAATTTGGGATTTAAATTCAAAAACAATTTGAAGTTTAATGATAATATTGTAAGTTTCTTGTAATTAGTATTTTGATTGTGCATTTATTGACATCCATTAGGAAACCTTCTGGTGGTTCCTGCATATAGATTGCTCTTCCTGTCTAGTTTCACATTTTAAATTATAATGCTTTTCCCTTTAACCTTTCTCATTGCTGAAGTTTGAATTCTGTTTTAAAGGATAAATGTCAGTTCTCAGGTCACACACTCCAAATAGATTTGTTTGAGAAGTTATCCTTGTTTTAAAAGAGAAGTTTCAGCAACTCTTCAATACAGTTAGTAATAAAAAAACCAAGTATATATGTTACATGAAAAACTGTGATGTGGTTGATACTAGCATTGCTGCTTTTCTGTCTTTTTTTATCCAAAAGGCAGAATGATGTATTGACTTTTTACCAATAGTGATCATTAGAGTGGGGAGTCATGAATTCTTTTTTTAAGGTGAATGACTTGAGGAGTAAGTTACCTTTATATGATGTAGAGCTGTGGGAAAGAGTATCTATTATTTGTGAGTATCCTTGATAGAACATAGCTTAAGACAGTGAGGGTGAAGCCAATATGTGATGTCCATCCACAAAAATTCATTCTATTTCAGCTGTTCTGTTAGCATCATCCCTTTTACCCTTATGATCATCTTCACAAGTTTCTGTACAGGAAGTGCTCAAACAGTAAAGGTCTCAATACTAAAGGTGAGATGCAAAGACTTCTTTTTTTTTCTTTGCCTGGCTGTGAAATTTAGATCAGTGTAAAAATAATAAAACCTTTTGTTCTTAAAATCTTACCTGAGTTTTTCACTCTGTAATTTGTAAGAATTGTCAAAAGGCAGTAAGAGTCATGTGGACACAATTTAAACCTTTACAGACTTTGAAAGTGTTAGGTCATGTTCAGCCTGAGAGATTTTTCTTTAAGCATCCACCATGGTGAAATTCTTTTGATCATTGCATTTCAGAGAATTTTTAGGTATTTGTTAATTTGGTTGGTTGATTGTTCGTGCAGGGTTTTGTTTGATTTTGCTAGCTACTTTATACAAAATATTTTTTCTATATTTACCAGTTTGACTATTTCAACTCATTTGAATTGGAGCCATAAACCCTAAAAAGCACAAACTGATATTCAAAGTTTCAAGTCAGACTGCCACTGTGATATACTCAGTGTGGACATTGCTACTGTGAGTCACTACTTGCCCTAGTTTGTTATCTGATGCAATCCTGAAGTTCAAGGGGAATTAAGATCTGAACTGTGGTGACTTCTTAGTTATGCTCCATGAACTGTGGAAGATCTTTGGGGCCATAACAAAGGTTTCACAGCTGTTTCTCACAGGGAGAAACTGATGGAGGAATGGGAACTCCACCATTTCCAGTTGCAACCATACTGAGGAATTCCAAAGCTTTTCAAAAGGTTTTGGCAGCACTGCTGTCCTTGGGGTGGCCAAGATTGCCCAGCACAGCAGCCCCTCCTCTCATCCAGCCTGCAGTCCAGCCCAGAGCAGGTGATCATGTGTATCTCAGAGTGGCAGAGGTAGTTGAGTGGCATTTCAGTAGCTGGTTTTAAGCAGCCTTGTGCAGCTATAAATTAAATATAAATTATATTATAATAATTTATTACAATATGTAAAATCAAATATATATTATAATAAATTATATAATCAAATATAAATTATTTTTGATTATAAAATATAATCAAAAATAAATATAATCAAATATAGATTAAGAAAATGAGAGGAAGGGGAGCTGAGAAAGACTCTGAAAGACAAAGAGGGAAAGAAGTCAAGGAAGCTGGCAGAAAAAAAAAATCCTGAGTGAGGAAGAAGGCATTCTCTTGAGAGAATATGAGGAAAAGAAAACCTTAAAGAATAGAATAGAGAAGGGAGAGACAATAGTATAGATACTGCCTCATCCCTTGAAATCGTGGAGCAGACTTCTTTAGATTATTTGTCCCTAGCCCTTGTTATCTCCTGGTGTTATGGTCCCTGTCTCTCCCTTACATGGGTTTTTCAAGATTTTTCTGTACTTTGGTATGCTAAAATGTATGTAATAGTTCACAAAACCTTATGTTTTTTACAGACAGATGATTTTCTCCTTTCCCATTCCACATTAAACTACTAAATATGTGGCTTTGCATTAACTTTTGTATCCAATGAAATGCACTCCAAACAGTCATATGTATCATAAATAACATATATTAGTTACCCCTTCATTGCTAGGCTAAGTGGAGGCCATTGCTTTGACTGTAGAAGATGCTTGTTTTTTTCTGCTGTGGGGTGTCCCTTCTCCATTGCAGTAGCTTGGTACTTCACTTTTTTTTTTAATTTAGACCATAGTTTTTTTATTTTCTGCCATTTTAATATTACTCTCAGTAGTTTCATCTGCCAAGGTAATTTACATATTGTTTACCTTTTCTTTGAGGTTATTAATGAAGTTATTAAAATAAAAAACAACTTCATACTTTGCAGTAGACCCACTGCCTACTTCC
Organism: Urocynchramus pylzowi; assembly: GCA_013397555.1. Classification (NCBI taxonomy): domain Eukaryota; kingdom Metazoa; phylum Chordata; class Aves; order Passeriformes; family Fringillidae; genus Urocynchramus; species Urocynchramus pylzowi. The sequence goes on along the minus strand of VZRH01001693.1, from coordinate 1,544,701 downwards.
CCACAACTTAGTGCAATCTGCTGCCATTTCTCATCAGCCACTGTTTGTGATCCTTCAACCTGTTTTCAATTTACATGACAGTGCTTATGTCCAAAGCAATTTGGATTCATTTTGGGAGATTTAGTAAGACACTGTATTAAATCCTTTATTAAAATCATGCTGTGTATCTCTCATCCAGGATTTTTGCAGTTCTATCAAAAAAGCAATCACGTTTCCTTGGCACGACGTGTTCCTTATGAACCCATGCTGCTTATTGCTCATTGTACCATTATCTTTTGAATGTTTAGAGGAGTGCTTTGGAATCATGAGTTTTGTTTCTTTTTTCTGTTTATTTTATTTTTCCCCTCAGCAAATGTTCTGTTCTTTCTCATTACAGACTATGCTTGAAATTAACCTCCTTGTTTAATAAACCACACTTCTTCCCTTTATTGATGTTGGAGGCTATATTTCCTACACTATATGACTTTTCAGAAATAGTTTTTGAGGGCTTACTCTTTTCAGTGTGCACTCAGGGATGTCTTAACATGGGCTAATTGACTGGGTACAACTTTATCTTACTTTTGTGCTATCCATAGCAATTTTTTCTTTCTTGTCCTGATTTTGGCTAGGATAGAGTTAATTTTCTTCCTAGCAGCTGGTGGAGTGCAGTGGTTTGGATTCAGTACAAGAAGAATGTTTTAACACATTGATGTTTGAATTGTTGCATATTACTGCTTACCCTAAGTGAAGGACTTTTCAGCTGGCTGGTGTTCTGCTGGTGAGGAGCTACCCAGGAAGCTGGGTGGGAACATGGCCAGGACAGGTGACCTGAACTGGTGGAAAGGATGTCCATACCAGAGAACATCATCCCTCTATAGAAACTGGGAGAAGTTTCCTGGGAGCTGCTTCAGGATGGACTGGGCATTGGTCAGTGGATGGTGAGCAGTTGTCTTGTGCATCAGTTGTTTCTCTTGGGTTTTATTTCTCTCTTGGTTTTGTAGCATTATTATTACTGTTGTTACTATTATAATATTTTACTTTATTTTAATTAATAAAATGCTCTTATCTGAACCCACAGGCTATACCTTTTTGTGGTTCTCTTTCTCATCCCTCCAGGGAAGGAGGGGTGGGGAGTGAGTTTGGGGCTTTGTGGTACTAAGTTGCCAGCTGCAGTTAAACCATGGTACTTTGTTTTCAGTCAAACCTGCTTTCAATGGGAACAAATAATAAATGTGTGTATATGGGGAACATGAGCTTTGCCCACTTCTCTCCCACCAAAGCAGAGCTACATTTAAACACTCCGTGTTTGCATTTATTTTATATATTTTAACAATTCCCTTTGGTGTCATTAACTTGTTCTTGGCTTTATCCTGAGAGCCATTGAACACTTTGATGGAAGTCTATTGAAATGGTAAGAGTATATTTCCTTTTCATTGCTCAAGTTGTCCTGCAGGAATTTAGATATTTACTGGTGTTGGGAATATTCATACATTCAGGTTAACACAAGATTTTATGCCTTTTATGCTTTGCTGTTGCTCATACAAGTTCTCTTCTACAGTTCATCTTTTCCCTCAAGAGTAGCCCACTGTATGTATTGTCTTCACAAGTAAACAGAACATCCTTGGCAGAAGAGTTATTTAAAACTATGATAAATGTCATGCACATTCTCCCTTTCATGACTTACTTGTTCTCTGTTAAGGACAGATCCAGAGTTTGTTAAAGTTGTAGACAATTAATTTTTATCACACCCTAACTTGTCAAATGTCATATTTTAGCTTAGGGTTCTCTTTTCTGTTTTGGTATGCTTTGGGGTTTTTTTTCTTTTTCTTTTTTTTTTCCTATTTTTTTTTCTTTTTCCTCTCTCCCACTTCTGTATCACATGATGAATTGATAGCTTCTGAAGAAAGATGGAATAAGGAGATCAGCTAACTTCATCTCAGCAGCTGGTGGGTTACTTTTTGTGCATTTTTATGTTATGTAGATATTCTCTGTTAGAAAAATGTCTGTATTTGTTTCAAAGGCTGAAATAGCAGCCTTCTATAGCGTTGTTCCAGTTTGCCAGCATCTATTAATGAGGGCATAGTATAAAGTCACAGGTAATGTCAGCAGGTCATTAAGGAGAAGAAGCAGTCAGGGATGCCAGCTCTTCTGTCACTGGTCTTATGAATCACAGATGTCCAGGACCACAGAAGGCATCTGAGGGTGTTGGTAAAAGCTGCCTGTGGTGCTGTTAAATTAGGCTGTGCTTTTTCTACACAAACAGCATCAGCACTTATCTCTGTATAGGTGTAAACCTCAGTTTGCTGCATGAGTTAGTATATTCTTCTCTTAAAATCAGCAGTGAATACCCTGATTTAAGCAATGACCTTTGGTACCAGAACATGTCTGTCAAATAAAATATCATTAGGAGGCACTTGCTATCTGTGCCCAGTAATAAATTCTAGGATACTTTTTACAAGGCTGAAAATATCTTGACACTGAGAGCATGGTCATTTCCCGTAGCAGAAATCTCTTCGCTTGAGTGGTAAGTAAATTACTTGTACAGTGGGACACATTTTTGGCTGTGGCTGTTCTTTGCTAAACAAGCCAGCAAAAACACAGAGTTAAAGTAAATTTCCTTTTAGGTACTTTGACTCTAAAAACTGCTTTGAGGTTCAGGGATGCTCACAGAAATAGTGCTCTGGACTGTCATCTGCAGCTGTCTTTCCTCCTCAGGGGTGTCACAGAGCCATGCTAGATGATGTGTGGCAATCAGCAACTTTCTTTTATCAGGGAAAACTCACTTGCCTTGTTTTAGCTGCTTTTTAATATGTGTAGTTCATAGCACAAGGAGACCAGAAAAGAAAGGTCAAGGATCCAGTCTGATCACTGTAAAGAGCTTTAGAAATATGTTATTGACCTCCCAAAGAACTTAATTCCATGGAAGCCTGAACAGCAGAGAAAGCCATATGTTTTCTGGAAGAAAAATATATTATTGGCTGGAAGAGGTGTTTGCAATTGTTTTTAAAAATAGTAATTCAAATTTCCAAATAATATAATCTTGAATCCCCTTTCAAATTACTATGGTTTGGAAGAAAGCTAATGGCAATTATTTTTGTCTCTGCCTTTACTTCCAGAGTGAAAGTTAAGGGTTATTAAAGTCTAATTGTGAAATTAGTATTAGCTCTTTTGAGAATGCTTTTTTTTTTTCTTTCCTTAGCATCCACTGTGAAACTGTATTTCATTTGTGTGCTGGCAAAATGTTAGCTTCCTGTAGAGTGAAACACATATGCATTTCATGTGGAATACATGTCTCATAGATGAGCACGATTGAATTGTATGTTGCTATGAGCTAAGGCTACTGCCACATCCCCTCCCACATTACAAAGATAAGGAACAGCAGCAGTGATTTATGTGAAGAATTTTCAAAATATATTTAATTAATATTTTAAATAGGAAAGGGCTGGGCTGTTACATTTGTGAAGATCCTTCTGTTTTCAGGCTGAGCCTGTCTGAAAGGCACCCACCGTTCAGCTCAAGTCACTGGCTGGAACATTGCTTAAAATGAAGGGCTGCTCTTTCTAACCTCTTGCTTTAAAGGAAGGCTTTAGCCAGAGCCACAAAACAGAGCACAACCCAAGCTGCCAGCTTGTTAGCGTGAGAATCCCGCCTCCATGGAAGTCTCTGGATTAATGACTTCAGACAGACAGATGTGAGACTCAGAGGCCATGTGTGGGGGAAGGGGTTTCTTGTCAGAGGGCCCTGGAGTGTTCTTGGTGATGAGAGTAGCTTTATTCCCTGAAAAATACAGGGTCTTGACTGAGTAACTCTCAAGGAAGGCTGGCAAAATGGAAGGAAAAATATAAATATTGCAGGTATCTTTGTGCTGGAAAGTAATGCACAGCAGCTGCCCTGAGTCCATCCAAGAAAACACCCTCCTTTCTCTGTGTTTGCTGTAAAAACCTTAAGCTGAGTTCTCCACATCTGAATACAGTAATGTTACCAGTGCATCGTTGCTAATGGAAGTGACCCGAGTTTCCCATGAGCCATCATTGCAGGAAAACCGATTTCTGTGGGGTAGAAGATTTTCTAAGCACCAAATCTGTCATAGCAAATCCATCAAGATTATCCCTGCACACTAGCCTTTCTGCTATGCCATCAAAAATAAATGAAATCAAATGAAATCTAAACATCTTTATCAAGCCCTTATAAATGAGGGAATACCCTGTGGAGCACAAGTTACAGCATGTGCATTGTACAATAAAATAATAAATAATAAAATATTTGCATATTCTGTGACCTCTGTATAGTGCAAGAGTCTATAGTCTTGAACAGCATTTGGAATGCAATTGTGCACACAGAAGAGGCAAATAGGAAAGTTACACAGTATTTCATAGTGTGCTTTTAAAATTATCATGGGAATATAAAAATGCAAAACACTGATATCCTGAAATAGATTTCTTTACATATTGTGCATTCAAATTTAATATTAATTACATTTTTATAACCTGATGTTGTAAGTACACATATGCACATGCACTGTTTCACACAAACATGTGTTCTGTCATACACTTATTAAAGTATATGTCAAACTTTCTATTTTGTGATGTATGTTAATGTTAAAACCAAGAAAGTAGAGGCATACTTTCAGTCTAAATTCATAACACTGGGAATGGGTAATGGGAACAGATGTGATGTAGAAGGAATTTTATTCTGGAGGGCTGTCATAACAGAATTAAGCTATCCAGCTGACTTCATTTCAGTGGTAGGAACTTTCAGCAGTGGGTGGTGTATGAGCACAGAGTCACACCAGTTTAGAGCTCTGTGAATATCTCTTAAATATAGCTAAAGTACAGCCTGATGAAAGATTTAGGAATAATAAACAGCAGCTGATGTAAAAAAGAAAAAAAATTGCTGGTGGACATAATGTATCCCAATAGCCCATCACATTGAGATAATGTACAGCTGCAGTGATGTCAGCTGCCCTGCTGAGAGCCCTGTGATGGGGTCTTGGAATGATGCAACTGAATACAATAATAACAAAGGCTCTGTCAGTGTGGCAATAGGCTGGAGACTTCTGAGTACCCTCTTGAGGTGTGTGACCTCCAGCAAGAGCACAGATCTATCTTCTCAGGTCTGGGCACTAATAACTTCTGATGCATTTGGTTACCTGTCTTTCAAAATTTCCCATGGACCAGGCCCTGCAGCTACAAGGCCAGGAAAAGATCTTGCATCATCAGCATAATGGTAATATTCTATCCTGTGTTCAGTAATGATCTCACCTCGAGATTTTGTATTTACAGCATGGGAAATGGGAAAGGAAAAGAGCCTTGAAGGATGTCACATTTCAAATTCCTATACTCTGACACATAATTACCCAGCAGAGCCAGTTACCTCCCATTTTTCAGACAGCTGGAAGAGGAAGGATGCTCTTACATGTAAGACCTTAGGAAATATAAGCTCAGTAGCTGGCTCTGAGAGAGCTTGTTTAGTGTGCCCTTGAGTAAGTTCTTCAGCTGGCTACTATTTTCTCCTTATTTACAAGGGGATCATTATTTCTGGTCTTCTAATTTTCTTGATTTTTCCAGGCCCATGGGTTGACACCACACACCTACGAAGTATCAGACACACAATGTCCCAATGCTGTTGGGACCTGCATGCCCTTCCAAGCACTGCATGCAGTTGGTTCAGATGAACAGTGAGCAAGACTGCTGGAGAACTGCTTTAGAAACACCAGCCATTTCCTCTGTCTGCTAAAGGGAAATGCTATGGATTAGATACATGATTTATTTAAGAATCCTGGGAAAAACTAAACAATACTGAACTTCTTGAGGGACTGAACAGGTAATCACAATTGTAATTGATGCTTTCCTCAGATTTAATCCCAGAGTTTTTCCATTTTCTAGAAACTGGCAAAATAGAGTAGGATTATTTGCTAAATTTTTAGATAATTTTCTTGAAAAGCTTCTGGGTAGAGCATTGAGGAAATTATCTATTATTTTGATCACTATGAAGTGTTGACACCTGTTTCCCTTGGAAGCTCTCAAGCAGAAACTTGAAATGTATTGCAACAGGACAAAGAAAGAGGGGTTTCCCTTTTATAGTTTCCCTGAAATCTTACTCTGCTGGAGCTGTTTTTTCTCTCTGCAAGCAACAAGCTGTGCCCTTCTCTTTTGATGGTGTAAGGGCAGGACCTCGAGGCCCTGCAGGCTTGTGGCAGGGCTGTATTTGGATATTTGGAGTCTTACACACACACACACACACTCGCACACACACGTGTTGTCTTGGGTATCCTGCCCCCAACATAACCCTGTCAGGAAATTTCTCTGTGTGTCTGCTGGTAATTGTTAGTCACCAGAGACAGGGGAGGAAGGAATGCAGGGGAAATCAGAGGAGGTGATGCTGGTGAGCACTGCAGCACAGGTGTGTGGGCTGTCCCACGTGCCCTGCTGGAACTGCAGAGGCTCCATTAGCAGTAGCTCCTCTAAGCCTCTCCCTGCTTTGTACAGTGAATGCACACTGAAATGGCTTGTGAGCCGTCAGATAAAAGGTCTTGCCCCTTCTGAGCAAAATGCCTCTTGATCTCAGCCCTACATGCTGCTAAAGATGTTTTTCTTGGTTCTAAATGATTGGTATTCAGAAAGTGAAGGAGAGGGGAGGGCCCATGGCTGTCAGCACGAAGGAGAAGCAGCAGGACCTTGGCTGCAGCAAGAGGTGTTTGAATGCTAACATCTCCTACAGCACTTCCTTTAAACAGCATCCTGGATAAAACAAGGGGAGCCTGGCTAATATTTTATGGACCAGCCTGTTAAATAAGTGACTACACTTTCAATCTAGCGTGCTATTGTTTCTGATTACCACTTTTTGATGTATTTCTATCCACTTCCTCTGGAATGCCTATTATATCAGACTGGCATGGACTAATAGCTTGGTAGATTATCAGGGCAAGTAGACAACAACTGAGAAAATTTTCTATGCCTCTTAATACAGGAATTCTATTATGTTAATTATGTATTCACAGAAGAGCCAGAGGGCAAGTATATTGTATCTTCATGTAACAGTGTTTCAGCAGAAGCTATTACTGATTATATTTGAATTCATATTTTTCAGAGCACTTGTGCTTTTTTACTTATGTGCTTCACAGCAAATTTCTAAAATTATATTTGGCGAAAAATCTTGGTACCAGCTGTGCAGGGTCTGCAGTAATTTGTTATCCTAGAGAGTCACTGTCAAGTCAGACAGCCCAGCCCAGAGAGGCAGGACTTTTAGGGATGGTAATGTCATTTCATTAGCGTGTTCTCTAGTGCTTTCTTTTTTAAGGAAGCTGCTTACCCCACACAAACACACACAAAATTATAAATGCTGCATTGCCTCTGCAGAAATGTGTCTGTCATATTTCTGCTGTTACATGTTATGTCACTCATGAGTGGTGGTATATGGTTCTGTATAACTGAGACACCCAAATTCCTAGTTTTTCTTGCTGATTTCCCCTGCCACATATAATCATAACAAGTGAAGGAGCAGCTCTTTTTTTTTTTTCTCCTGTTACCAGAATATTGCTATATCTGACATCTTAATATCTAGACAGTGTAAGGGGAGACTAGACACAGCACTCTTGTCTTAAACTGCCATGGTGGGATATCACTGTAGTATCCCCTTCTCTAGATCTGGGGACTGGAGAAAGATCTTCAAACAAACCTCATTCTCCAGCAATTTTCTGGGTTAAGTAACAGTTGTCTCCAGCAGATACGTGTGAGGCATGTTTATAAAATTCTCCAGCAAAGATCTCCCAGCCTCTATGGGAACAGCCTCAGCAAAGAGAATTTTTTTGCTTTAGATTGAGATGTTAAGGGAGCCTGTTCTAGTTTGCTTAAAGGTAATGACTGAGACAGGAGAGTGCAAGCACTTAAACACCAGTTACCTATCTCAAACACTGCTTAGGATGCAGAAGGACTTTGCCATGGGATAAGCACAGAATGGAGTGGCAGGATGGTGCTGACTCTGCTCTGGGGGGGGCTGCCTAGCACATCCTGGATAACACATCCAGACAAAATTCCCACTGTGGCAAACCGTGTAAAGAAGCAGCTGCTGTTACACATACCACTGGTTAAACCAAGATCACCCCAATTCATGGGACAGGTGGCACCTGTGAATGCCAAAGACCATTGAAGCTCCCCTGAGTATGCTTCCATGCATACCTGAACCATGGACTGTAAGTTAAGCCATCATGGCTGGAGCTTGAGGGAAGGTAAAGGTGGTACTGTTGTGGTCTGAGGTGTTATCTCAGACCAAGGGGGAGGTTAACAAAGCTGGGGGAGAGGAATATATCATTGATAATGGCAGAATTTATGGGACACAAGGGAACCCAGCTCAGTAACTCTGCTGAAATTAGCCTGGGCTGGGTAAGAGGTAATTCTGGTGGGAGGAGATTGTGACCACCAACTCACAACCCACTGCCTCCAGAAACCCACTGACTCACAACNTTGATAATGGCAGAATTTATGGGACACAAGGGAACCCAGCTCAGTAACTCTGCTGAAATTAGCCTGGGCTGGGTAAGAGGTAATTCTGGTGGGAGGAGATTGTGACCACCAACTCACAACCCACTGCCTCAAGAAACCCACTGACTCACAACCCACCAACTCAAAAGAAGAGAAACACTGAACATGGGAGTGTTTAGCATTAGAAATGAGGGAATAATTTAGCCAATATAATAAGAGAACTGTGTAACCAATGAGCATTAATTCCTTTGTTTGCTAAAATCTATAAATAGCAAGAAGTGTTGAATGACCTCAGGATTCCCACCACCAAGAAGCCCAGGGTGAAGGAGGACCAATGAGACACAGGTCCTGACTATCCTTTGCTTGATATCTCTCTTTTCCCATCCCTCCCTCCACCCCCACTCCTTTCTATTTCTTTCTCTCTCCCCATCACATTTTATTGTTAAATAAATTCCATATGATTGACTTCTCAGATCATAACAGAGAACAATTGTGAGAGAACTGAATACACCTGCAGAAAAGTCTTTCTCTCCATCCTATTTGTGTTTTTATTTTCTGAGGCTACAATAAGTTGAAAAGAGAGAACCTCTCTCTTAACAAGCAATCGAAGATGTTCAAAGGCTACTGGAAGATGCTCCTACTTGCAGTGATTATGCTGTTGAATTTTTTGTCTGAAATGTTTTGATTGAAAAAAGAACTAAGGAGAAGAAGTCTGACATAAAAATACTAGTAAAATGTGAAGGGAGGAGGGAGGAGTAATGTGTTCTTCTCTTTCCTTGGGATCAGACAAATTAATCCACAAGGGCTTTTTGAATACCATGGGGCCTTAGTCAGACTTAGAGTGAGAGGTTTTAACCATGTCTGCTGACATGTGTTTTAACAAGAGAAAAGTTTCATGTGCTTCCTCAGTTCAAAAGAAATATACTCTCTTCATTGCAAAACTGATGAAGTTTGAGCACCATTAGCAATAACCATCTCTGAAAATCTTCTAAGGATGATACTGTTACTGCCATTGAAAACTCAGCAATCCTGCTGTAGCAGCATAAAAATTAAACTGATGAGCTGCAACTTAAGTGTTTAACTATGAGATATCAAGTGAACTATTCAAATTTGCTGCAGCATAGCAATTCATAGCTGTAAGTAACAGAAGGTAACAACAAGGTATTTGAGAAATGAGTGAGAAGCATGCAGTGTGAATGCTGAGGCAGCTATAATGGATGGCTGAAGAAATGAAGCAGCAAAGAGAAATAATTATTGAAGGGAAAAGAGAGTTTAGTAGCTCTGAAGCTGACAGGTAGCAATGCATTAAATGACTCTCCAAACTGGTGGAAGTTGATGATACTGTAGTAGTACCAGACAATTTTCTAATTATATTCTAATGGTTAAGAGTTTTGGCCAGAAGAGGACTATTTCCAGAGCAGTGCAGCTTTTTTCTTCCTTTGTGTAGTCAGGAATGTGGGAATTTCAGGAACACAAAGGAAGAAAGAGTGGCTCCAGAAATGAGGGCATAGACACCCATCTTTTGAATTACAGGTTAGAGACTAGTAGCTTCCATGGGGAAATAACAACCTACCAGTTTCCTGCTTGGAGTCATTCAGCCACCTGACTCCTGCCTACTTGGCATCCTAGGGCAAGGACTTTCCTGGGAAGCAAATGAACAGAGCCCCCATCTCTGCTCCCCAGGGCATTCCTGCACGTTCCATTCCTTACTCACTGAGAAGTGATCTCGAGCACCAAGGGCAAAACCTGTACCTGCTGGTGACTGAGCAGCAGCTGAGCAGCTCCCTGCCTAGCCATCCATCAGGAGGAGGAAGCTCTTTTTGAGCAATACTGACAGTATAAGACTTAATGTGGGTGGGAAAGAGAAATTATTTGTGATGGAGCATATGAGAAACCTTGTCAGCTGTGCTCTGAAATGGGGAGCTGCAATCCTGGCAGTCCTGAAACCCTGGGATTGATGGAGGTCTGCTGAGCTCCTGGTGCTCTCCTGAGGGTCCATTCAAAGATTCAGGTATTTGTTTCTAGCTTGAAGTCAGGACTCACCCTGTAACTCTAAATAGGCATTTCCCAGACCCAGAAAAAGCATACAAGAAAGAAAAGGATTTGACTGATCAGACACTTGATCTGACATTTGTTTGTTCCACTGCCTCCAGGCTATTTTTCCATTTTTTACTGAGGCAAATAACCATGAGTGAAATCTGAGACAAGATGTTCAAGTTTAGCCAAAGGGATGTTTGTTTGCAATGATATTTTGTTATTAATCAATCTTGTGGAGCCCTGGATCTGACATATACAATGATTATTCATTCTATTGCTGTTATTGCTTCAATTGACAGAAGGGAACAAATAGAGCTTCATATGAATATCAAGCAAAAAGGATCCATATCTTCAAAGCCCTGAAGTTCCTTTTTCTGACCCATGAGAAACTTCAATACGAAAGTGAAATGCAGAAGAATTTGTTGAAGTATATTAATAATGAAACAGAGTGAATTACAGCAATACTGGCAGAAAAAAAACTGCACCAAAAATGGTACATAAACATAAGTTTTAAAATGAAAATATTGATCATGAATCTGTCTTACAGTAGTATAACACTTTCTTCTCAGTAATGGCCTTAAAATGTAAGGTTACATCAAAATAATTTGTATATAGGTAATGAGTATTGTTAGGTGGTAAAAAATATTAGAATCCAGTACAGAAGCAAAGGGCTGGCTATTTCTGTACCCTGTGTAATAACAAACATAATTTTCATGTTTCTTTTCAACAATGTTGTTCTATATTGATATAAATAGAGCTTTAAAGAGGATTCTGTAGGCAATTTATACAGGTGTTTGTACTGTTTTTGCAAGTGGGGAATTTGCACAGAAATAAGCAGCCTTTTAACATCTGTAAGTACAATTGCCCAAGAGAGAAAAACGACAGAGAGGAGGAGGATGCCGTTCAAAATTATGACTATTACTGTAGAACTTGTTCTTTCTGTGTGTTCCATAACAACCATCAGTCGGTGTGAAAGTGAATCTGTTCTTTACCACAATTATTTTCCTCCAATTTGTGTCCAAGTTGGCTTGCTGAGATGAACTGGTGGGCTTCTGGCACTCATTTTCCCTTTGGAACCTAAAGAGAAAATAAAAAAGATTAATTTATAAAAAATACCAAGCCAAACAAACAAACAAAAACATACAAAAAACCCTAAAAAAAACCAAAAAACCCCCCAAACACCCCAAAACAAACAAACAAAAAAACCAAAACCAAAACAACAAAAAAATCTGTAAAATTGCTTTAATATTACAAAGCAAAAATGAGAACAGAGGAAGTTACTTTTCAGGCCTGCCAGTTTCAACAGTTTTCCCCTAATTTGAAATTGCAGTGGTTCTATGAGCTTGAGTCACATTTGAGTTTTTTCTTGACCTTTTGTAGAAAGAAGCAGGTGTGAGGGAATAGTCAGTGCCCTGTGTACATGTTATACTAATGAACACAACCTTAGGAAAGCAAGGCAAGGCTGGGGAGATGTTATAAGCACAAAGAAGTTATTTTCCATTTCCCTGCCTCCCATCCAGAGGGTGATCAGGGCTTTTCAGAAAGTGTTTAGCTGATACAATCTATCCTACTGTGATTTTCAATTTACAGTGCAGGTGATTGACTGATGTTTCTTATTAATGTAGTGAATATGTAGTGAATATGTTTATCTGTGTGGTTTTGGCTGTGTTGGAATTGCATCAATTTACAGTGTTAACTGTTATGCAGCATAAATAGACCCTGCATGGAAATTTGAATTGGGAACTAAACGAGCAGATGCAGAGATAATTCCAGCTGTCACTATTAATATTTCCCTTTTTTTTTTTTTTTTTCAATGCATACTTCTCTAATTGTAAATACAAGTTTGGGGCTATGCATGGATAAAACAGGAATCCATTTTTACTCAGATATTGCTCACCCAGGTATCAATGAAGTGGTGTACCCACAGAACACAACCAGGGGTGCCACGTTCTGCCTTGCACAGAAGGCACTGGCTGCCTGCCCTGCAGGACACACCTGGTGTGTGCCCAAAGAGTTGTGTGCTACTGATACTGCAGATGAAGGCATTACCAATGCACAAACAGATTCTCCCTCAGCCCTTTGTGACCTTCCAACTCATAGTTTAAGGGCCCTTTAGTGCAGTTTCCCTTTGGGGCCATACCAGCTGAGAGGACATAAAGCTGGGATGGAAATCTGCCAGATGCCAACAAACAGCCAAGATTTGGTAAAAGAATTATATTGTGTTTTAACATTGTATTTTGTTTGTATAGAGAGAAAAAGAGTTTGGTAGTAATGTCATCAAATTTTTGCAGACATCATTACCTATAAACAAATCTGAGTTCTCAGCTGGATATTATTTCCTCCATAGATGAGGTGGGGATATAGGGCAAAGCAAGTGGTTAGACCATTTTGTTAAGCTGAAGGTCTGCAGGAAAGACAATTTCCTCCATTATTATCATCTTATTTATCTGTTTTAATCTTGGAGACAGTGCAAAATATTTCCCAGGCACCTCTACCCCACCCAGCATAGCTGCACTTGCTGCATATTTCTCCTTAGCACACAGGTTTTACAGATCTACATCCTAAAATCTGTAGGGAATAGCTCCCTCCCCTGCAAAAGATAAGGTATTGCTGCAAGTCACAGAGGACCAATCTTGTGCTGATTCCTTAAGAGTTAAAGGGAAAATCAGCCCATTTGGCTGGATTGCTTGCACTTGCTGATACATTTGTACAGCATTTACTATGTTCAGTGTGTAATTTGTGAGTTGTACTCAGACATCTAGGTTGTAAATTCATTTACAAATACAATAAGAGTCTTTAAGAAACACAATAGGAAAAGCTCATTAAGGAAATTTTTCCTTAGGAAGAAAACAAACAAACTCTTTAAAGACTTTTCTTCTCTGATTGGAGGGCTTATACAGTCTTTCAATAAAAAGAAGATAAAAGAAGCATCTGTTTCATAATCATCATTTAGACAGCACAATAGTGTCAGAATGCAAATACTACAAGAACTGCAGATGCTGGGTCAGTCCTCAAAAAGTATTTGATATCCAAGGCTTTGAGAACAGTGTAAGATTAGCATACACAGAGAGCAATCTTTTTATTGCAAAAGAAAATCCCAAAGCCCTCAAACCACCACTTTCCTGCAGGATAAAGCTTTAGAGTTCATTTTCATGAATTGTAATATGTCAGGTGTTTGCAAGAAAATGTGTGAAGTACCTTAACAGATCCTCCAGAAGAGTTATGGCCTAAGAAGAAAATTAGTGGGTTTACCAACGATGAAAAGTGATTTAGATAATATTTTCTGCTTGCATTTGCTTAACTGGTATTTAGGAATATCCATATTAATTGAGACCCCTGGGTACAACAGTAATAAAAATAACAAATGTATTGTGAACATAGATCAAAGTCCCCTTCTTCCCTTGTCCTCAGATAAGAAGTATGAAATGATAAAAAAACATTAGAATAGATTTTTTAAAAAATAGGAGAAATATTTACAATAATAAACTCCTCTGCTTTTATCCAATAAATTTCTAAAGGTTTTTCAATGGGCAGGTCCAGCTGTGATGGCACGAAAGGCTGCTCATCTCAGAATCAAAACAGTCCCCTTCTGGTGCAGTGTAAGCAGAAGGAGTAAAACACTTGGATTTTAAAACTGGATGAAGAAGTTTATGTTTGACCTTGATTAGAAATCAATATACTGTAAGTTTTTCACATCCTATGTATTTTGCAGGCCCACAGTTGTAGAACAACTGTGCTAACCTTGCTCTATAGAACCTACTGAAGAGTCCAGAATTTTTACTTCTACTAATATATTTCCACTGGTTCTGAAAGTATGATTATCAAGTATGATTATCTTTACCTTTAGCAATACTCTATCAATTGGTAAAACATATACATGTAAGTAAAATTGTCAGAAGGAAACTATTATAAGAACAATAAAGAAATGGTGCTGCACTAACAAGTTGTGATGGGTTTCCTCCTGCCTGGACACCAGGTTCCCACTAAGCTGCTCTATCAATCCCCTCCTCAGCAGGACAGAGGGAGAAAATAAGATGGAAAAAAAAATTGTGGTTTAAGAAAAAGGTAATTTACTAAAGAAAAAGTGAAGATTGTGCATGTGTAGGCAAAAGGAAAACCAAAAGATTTTCTTCTGTACTTCCCATCAGCTGGCAATGTTTGGCCTCTTCCTGGGAAGAAAGGTTTTAGCACCCATGGTAGTTACTCCTAAGAAGGCAAACATTGTGAATAACAAATGCCCTTCTTTCCTCCTCCTTTCTCTTAGCTTCTACATTTATCATGAGGTATGAAATATCCCTTCAGTCAGTTTGGGTCAGCAGTCCTGGTTTTTTCCCCTCTCGAGACCTTGCCCACCCCAGCCTCCCAGGGGAGTGGTGGAATGTTGGGGTGTGAGCATGGATGCTGTGCCAGCACTGCTCAGCAGTAGCCAGAAACTGGGGTGCTATTGTCTCCTCTCTAGGTGCCAGTATAAAGCACAGCACTGTGGGGCTCTGCAAGGGGAATTCCCTCCATCCCAGCCAGAGCTGTTCACAGGTTACATGTCTGCTCTCATTTCCATGAGAACTGGCTACCAGGCAGGGTGCAGGGTACAGAGCACTTCACCTGTCACTGCTGACATTTACCATTCTCAGTCTTTCCTTTGCTTCCTGATGAATCTTTATAAAGATGGAATAGGAATTCAGACCACAGTCATTACCAAACTATTCCTGGAATATGAGAAATAAACCTGGCAGAATTAGTAATGTGGGATTCTGGATGCATTGTCCTGTGTTTCCTTTTCCTTTTTTCATTCAGCAAATATTTTAAAACCTGCAATTACATTTTGGTTGTTGTTGGCACTCTTTTGTTGGGTTTCACTTCATACTC
The DNA here is from genome assembly GCA_013397555.1 of Urocynchramus pylzowi. Taxonomy (NCBI): domain Eukaryota; kingdom Metazoa; phylum Chordata; class Aves; order Passeriformes; family Fringillidae; genus Urocynchramus; species Urocynchramus pylzowi. Next base: position 1,529,339 of record VZRH01001693.1, on the reverse strand, counting down.
TGGAGTCTAATTTTTCAGCCACAATAAAGGGAATAACCTTACTGAGACTGATTGTGATGCCCTAGATTCTTTGAAATTACACCCTGGCCCACAGTTGAAGACAATGTGCAAACACATAAATACACACATAGCTTGCAGTGCTGGTCTTTCAAAAACAACCCATTAGCAGAGACAAAATATTGAGAATAGTTATTGGTATTAGAAGCCAGACCCATATTATATTACAAAGCAAGACTTTTAAAGTAAGATTGAATAGGTGGATATCCATTTCATTCAACTATAGAATTAATACACTATAGTCTGAAAGAAAAAAAGACAGTAAAAGCTCATAAAGATTATTATATTAATGGTAAGACTCAATTTTAAATTATATTGAAATATGCTGAGACTTACAAGGAGCAGCTGTGGTCACTTAATTGGTTCAGTTTGGAGAAGAGAAGGCTGAGGGTGCCTAATCACAGTCTACAACTCCCCAGGGGGGCAGAGCTGTTGATCTCCTCTCTTTGGGGACCAGCAACAGGATGTGAGGAAATAGAATGAAGAAGTTCAGATTTAACATTAGGAAATGTCTCTCATCTGACAAAAGCCAAGGAAGAGTATAAGAAACAGCACTGATGAATAATGTCCTTTGATGTGGTTTAGTGGTTTAGGGGTATGCTGTGCCAGAGGGTTAATATTTCTAATTACTCAGGAATAGCCTGGAAGTAGGAACTGCTAGGCAATTAACTATGGGCGTAGAACCCATCAGGAATTAAGCACAGGGAAGCTCTTGGTGAAATCCCACTCCTCCTGAAATTGAAAGCAAAATGCAGCTATTGATTTCAGCACCATTGGCAATGTATTGACTGCATCACTTACCTGTTCACCAGCCAGTTTGTCCTTGATCTGTTTGCTTTTCTCATCCCTGATGCATCCAGTGTGACTATCTCCTCCTATTTCATGCTAGAAAGGCTGTGTAACCAGCAGCTTTTTCAATCCACAAGAGCAAAATGTTGAGTTTCAACTGATGGCCTAAGATCATGGCACGATTGATTAGTGACTCCCCAGTGAGATGGAGTGGTTCAGTGACAACACCAACCTTGTCAGCAGAGCAATCTCCACTGCTTGTGGCCTTTGGGACTGAAAAGAGTTAAAGCCAGAAGGAATGAGGTGAACTTTAGAATGTGGTCACCCTTTGTGCATTGCCAAATAAATAATTCCCTGTGGCACTGGGACTAAGGGACCCCGTGTGGGGAGTAAAAGGAATGGTGGGTTTGCACCACGACTGCATTCAACTAAAAGTTGGTGTCTTCTAGTTTTGTTGATGGCAGCATCCAGAAATTTCCTAAATGTTTAGAGGAGAAATGAAGTATGTTATGGATTTTTCACAGTCTTTACACTGGGAAGAGTTATGTGCAACATTAAGCTTAAATTGATTTTCAGTGTTTGAGCACTGGCCTGGACAATGGATCTAATTAGTATCTACAGTTATTTAAATAGCAGAATTGAATGTCTGGGTTGCAACAGTTCTCTTCTTGGTTTAGAATTATGTTTTGTTAAGGAAACACTTCTTGTGGCTCTGAGGTGAATTTAATTGGGAACTGTAAATATGAAAAAACCTTGACTTTGCTATTTAAGCTGTGCTAGTTTTGCCTGAGTACTCAGCTTAGAAACAAACAACGAAAACAGAAACTGAGCCACAGAAAAACCCAGCTGCTGTAAAGCACATCTCATGGGAACCATAAATCTGTATTTATAAAGAGCTTAAATTTGCCATGATCCTTTGTCAATACATTTGGTCTTCTGAGGTCTTTTCCACCAGCTTTGTGCAAAGCAGGCAGAAAACTGGTCAGAGTGATACCCGTGGATCATCAGAAAATTCAAATCCATTACAGTCTAAATCAGATCTCCTTTCTTTATCTTGTGCAAAGAAGGTATTTTGAGATAGAACAACTGTTAAAATGGGTCCTGGGAGGGCTCTGGGTCTCTACTTTCATGTTCACAAGAAAACAGTCCCACAGGAGCAGGTACATGTTAAATTTACAGAGAAGAAACATATCTGCCTCACACTGTGTTGCAATCCTTAGCTACTTTTAACATTTCGACAAAAAATTTTGTGTGGCTATTACATGCTCATTTCCTTTTAGAGAGAGAAAACAAGAGAGATTTATAACTAAATGTGTATGACAGACTTCTCACCTAATCCTTCAGCTTCTGAATACCCTCAGCTCCCTCTGAGGCTGTGTGGAAAACAGGAGTAGTAGCACCTTGCAAATACACGAAGGAAAGATTGTCCAGGGGTTGCAAGTTCGACAGAATCAATGACAGAGCCCTGGTACAGGGGCCACGCCAGGGACAACACACATTTTCCTTACCTTTCCTTACCTCAGATTGCATTCTGGATGAGTCATATTTAGGGGTTTTTCTCTGCACAAACTGTTATGGAATTTTAATAGCAGTCAAGTGTAATGTTAACCCCTGTGATCTGAATGATGTTCCTCTAATTTGCAATCTCTTAATTAAGGCCTGACATGGCTCAGCTATTATTTACACTTATACTGGTTGGCCATCTGGGCTTCACTAATAAATAAGCACTTTAATGGCTGAACTACTTAATAACCCTTCAGTGAAAGAAGATCAAAATTAAGGAAATTCTTTCATTATGAAAATATGCTGTGCCATCTAATTGTTCAAAAGCAGATGTCACTCAAATTCAATTAAGCTGTTTAATGACCTGCATACTTATTACTAACTTGATGGAAGGTTTGACACAGTTAAAGTAAATACAAATGGCTGGTATGATTTTATCTTGTCATGCTTCTGCTTTTTGCTACTTTCCCAAAATATCCATGTAAATCTGATTTAGTTTGGTTTTTTTTTTTTTTTTAATTATATATGATAAATTTGCATTGTGTGGTCTGAAATAAGAGCTTATGAAAATTGTTAACAGATATATTTTTCTTATTTTTGCTTCCAAATGTGTAGTATTTTTCATACAAAAAATGTCTCAAATTATTCAAATGTGAGGCAGTTGTAAATGTTGTTGGTTAGATAGCCAGCAAAATTCCCAAGCAAGATCTTAGTTTAGTGATTTAGCCTCTTTTGTTAGTGACAGATTGGGAGAGATATTAAGGCTGCTTTTTCTCTGTAAACAATGTCTTATAATATGCCAAGCTTTACAGCACGTTAATGAAATCCATATATAAGTTCATCCTGCTTTATTAAGAAACAGTCATGCTATGTTCACTGATTATTAAAATGTTATTCAACACTTCATATTTTATAATGTGCTTCCCTCTTCCTTGTTCCCCTCATTCTTGTGACTTTTTAAATTAGCTAATTATTGCTTAGTACTCATTAATTACAAAATTAAGTATGAATGATCTTCGCTACAAACTTAAATCCATATTGCAGACTTCCTGCCCCACAGCTTTCATGGCATTATGAGGTGGCTATTTCAGGATCTCCTGACAGAAATATGAAGTTGTGTGGATGAGGTGTGGCTCATGCTGGCTCTGCAGGGTGGGATAGACTTCTAGGAGGAGTTGTAGAGGTGCTGTGCCCCCCACAGCCACGTGCACGTGCCAGCTGCTGCCGTGCTGCAAGACTGCTCCCCACAGAAGCCACTGCCCACGTCCTTTCCTTGGCTTGGCCGGGGGCAGCAAGGTCAGCTGCACCTGCCCAAGGCAAACACCAGCAGGAATGGTTTAGTCCTGCATGGAGTGGGAGAAGGGCTAGAATGTCCCTTTAAACACCTGGTTTTCAGACTAGATCTGGTGCGAGTATCTATTTATTACAAGCAAATTGAGTTTCTCAGGTGTGTTGGTAATTCTGAAGCAATGACTTAAACCCAAGAAGAAATCCTGAAGGGACTCTTAAAGCAGATGCTCTGGATGGACAGCTTCCTGCAAAGAAGGGGGAAGAAAAGCCTGTCCTTCACACATTGATCTCAGATCCAGGGTCTGATTTCCAGACTCCATGATGGGAAGCAGATGACCTGGGAGCCCTGGAGGCCCAGAGCCATCCACGTGGAGACACAGCCCTAGAGCAATAGAGCCTGGAAAACAAGGCTCTTCAGCACCTGCTGCTGCCAGGCAGCTGGCAAGCCTCCCCCTGAGCATAGTCTATGTTCCTGCAGAAGGCTTTCAACAGGATGCATTTCTGCAAAATGCTTGCATTTAGACTTCTGATTTTTCATTTTATAAAACAGTCTTAAGACTGCTTTTGCAACATCCCAGACTAGATTTTTGCTGTGTCAACAATCTGCAGTACAACTTATGTCCATTTCCTCTCTTCTTGTATGGAATATGGGGCTACCTGCAAAGCACTGCTCCATCCTCTAATTCTTAAATTTGTCCCTGTGTTTCAGAAAATAGCCTAAGGTAAACTAAAGCCTAAACTCTTACTCTTTGAGTAAGAGTTTTGCCACATGTATTTTGAGGTCACTGCAACTGTTGTGTCTTTTTAACTGGCTGTTTACATTTTGGACTGGAACTCACCCCATTTGTACTTCTCCAAGTACAGAAGCCCTGTGTTAGGAAGTAGGTATGTTTATTTACCTATCAATGTACTAATAGCAATATTGGAAAGTAAGGACTTTATAGTTCATACACTGCTAAAACTTGTGACATGGAAAAAGTTTTAAGTTGCTCTGGAAGAAAAGACAGATTTTTTAAAATTTTAATTTGGAAACATGAAAACATATCCAAGCTAAACTTACTTGAAAACCAAGTACCAGAGATTTGCTAGAAACTCTTCTGAACAGTTAAAAAATGCAACAAAATAAAGAGCAACAAAACCAGAGATTTCAAAAATGTGTGTCATTCTCCTCATTTCTGTGGCTATGGTCATCATCTGCAATTACAAGTTCTTTTGGAAGGTGAATTGCAAGCATGTAAAATATGCTATTCTCTTTTCCTCCAACTCCTATGTTTTCTCTCTTCTGCATAGTTAAAACTTGTAGGATGTTTAGCCAGTAAAATTCTAATGAATTATGCTAGGACACGTGTCTTCTTTAACAAAGTTCCTTTCCTTTCCTTGGTTAAGTTCTCCTCATAGGTACTTGCCTGGGTGAAGTCTCACTTATGGGGACTCATCTGGGTGAAATCTTACTGTCTCCTTCAGAGTTACATGCAACATGGGTCTTTTCCTAAGGCAAGGCTAGACACATCTTAGACAAATGATGAACTCTGCACCAAGTGCTGTGATTATTCAGCAGAGGACTGAGTCTTTCACTTGGGGTATTTCATAGGAAGGTGTAAACTTGTCCTGCCAGTGCTCAGAGCTGACTGAAATCCATGCTGGAATGGTTAGAACAGTTCTAAGCTAGGTCTGATCCCTCATATTCCTGTGGCTCAGAGTAAGGGGGGTGTATAGCTTGGGCACCTCTGTACAATACTCTCTTTTTCCAGTCTGAAGAGAAGGGCTGATATTATCTAAGGATATTATATTAAAAAGGTACTCTGAAATTAACAGAGACAATTCTGAAACTTGAACAGATCTCCAGATGTCCTCCAGTACAACAGCTTTTAAAAAATTAAGTACAAAATACACTACCCAAGGATTGCCCTGTCCACTTGGCCAGTTTAGCTGTGGCTGCATGTCACTAAATGCTCATCAGCAAATCCAGTTTAAAAAGTTACATCCACCATTTCTGTCACAGTTATCATTTCTGATAACCCAGCTTTTCATGTGACTCCTTTCACAGATGCATTTGTGGAATAATGCAGATTAAGTGATCACTTTCTAACATTTCTTTTTAAGGATTTAATTTATTTTAGGCCAGGACATTTAAAATTCGTTTGGAGAGCTGCCACGCTCAAATCCAGAGGAGATGATAAACTTTTGGAGAGGGGGTGTAGGAGAACACAGCTGGGTACAAATGTAAATCTGGAAGTGGACTTGCTGCCAGTACAATAGCAGCTTGTGTGGAGAGAGAGCTGCTTCCCTCTAACTCACTATCATTTAAAAATTGAAAATTCTCAGTTGAGCTCTTTTAGCATTTTATGATGGTGAAATTCTCAAAATTCAGAAAGGATTTCCAGAACAGGACAGTCAGGAACAGCTGCCAGGCCTTTAATTACTTCTGGAAGTAAAGAAATAATCCAACAGGTTTTGGTGAGGAATGAACCCAAGCTTTATTAAAGATGAAACCTCTTTCTCTGAATGTTCTCCGGGCAACCCTGCCTAAATAGGAATAGGTTAGGGGGAAAAAAAAATAGGTTTTTCCATTCATATGCCCTTCATTCATCTGTTTCATTTTTGAGTAGCATCTCATCATAAGCACACACAATTTAAAACAGAGGCTGTCTCCATATGCCTGTCTGGGAGGGACATAGCACATATGATTCCCAAGTCTGGCTGTGCTCACTGCCCAGACTGGCTTAAAAATTATGTTTTAGTCAGATATTTTCTGTCCATGGAGATAAAAAAGGAAATACTTCAGAATGTACTTCTAACAAGATAATATGTTTGCTCAGGCTGAGCTTTGGATTTGCATAAGTGGACACATGGCTAGCCAATTGAATGAGCCTATGGCAAACCTCATGCAAAAAACAAATGTCATCATTTTCTTGGACAGCAGTCCAGGACTCAGGAAAGACTTAACTGTGCTTGCATCTATGCTTGTCTCTTCTCTAGAGCAAATTTTCGGTTATCATCCTCCATCTGTGTATATTTAAGTGGATTCTCCTTTAAAAGCATCCTGATGCTGCCAGAACAATAAGGGTAAACATGAAAAGCTTAAACATCCTCCAGATACATGCCAGAGAGATTTGAATTACAGAACAGAGGATGAGTAAAAGGCTTGGGCTAGAGGGTCTGTCATGAAGATCTTATCTACAAGGAAAGCACTCATTTTCCAGTATCTGCAGATAATAATAATATCCAGAATAAGAGAAATCAGTGAAGAATCTCTCAATTCCTTCTTTAACACGTTGATAAACAAACCAGCATTTTCTGTCAATGAGCACATACATCTTTGGGCTGCAGTACTTCCAGTACAATTAAAAGAAGAGATGTGATACTCATTTGCTCAATTTTTTGAAGCCCTTTCCATCCACTTGCATGTCTCTTAGTACTAGATGAATTAATAGATAATAGTGCCACTGCCTGAAGCACAGCTGGGTAGAAGTTGCAACAGATTTTCTAATTTCTAAGGGGTTGATTTAACCTTAAAAATATGGCTATGGTTCTGCACTATACAAAACAGATAGATTGTTTGTACAATTAGGCCTTAAGTTCTCCTCTTGCTTGAAATGCCCAAGACCTCTATTACCAACTATCAGTTAAGATGTGTGTGTCTAGTGCAGGGAAGGATACAACCCTGAGTGTTAAATAATGTGTTTGTCACATAGCTGGGGACAGAAGGGTAGCACACTGCACATTTCTGCCCCATGCTATTCTTGCTCTTTATTTGGGAAATCGAACCATTTATGGTTCATAATCAAATTTATTTGTGTTTATCAAGATCCCACATCTCATCAAGGGCTTGACTCTGCTCCATCAGTGAACATGCCAGAATTTTTGGATTAACAACATTCCAAGTGATTTATTATGTTTTCAATTCTCATACTCTTGTCTTTGAGACCAGGACATCTCAGGCAGCAATGGCCAGACATCAGTGTCTTAGTGCAAGCATCTGCTCCTGAGCCTGCAAAGTTAGAGGCTGCACTGGGCACAGATGTACAGCTGTCCATAAGTGTTTTGAAACTGTTCAGACACAGTTATTGTAAACTGTGATTTAATCTGCTGCTTCTATTTTGAACTTGTCAGTGCTCTCTTTTAGATCTAGACCAACTGTTGCATTTTGTATCTAACCTTTGAAAATCAATTTGAGGACCAACAGGAGAATACTGATATATTATTTGAAAATTGACAGCGTTTTATACTGAGAAGGTGCCAGAGCTTTTGGAATCCCAGTAAGAAAGGCACTGACACTCAGAGCTGGTTAGATGATTTATTAAGTGTGGAAATTGTAGAGGGGTGACAGCAACCTGAGTCCCTTTTGAAGCTGAGAAGTGCAGCTGTTGCAGAGTCAGAAGAGCCCTTCCTTGTGGGTCACAGCCCACCACACAGTGCTTGCTGGGGCTGGGCTTTGCCAGCTTGGTGTTCACTGGCATTCCCAGGCACAGACTAATCCATCCCTGACAGCTGGCAGGGCTGGGATCTGGACTCAGCTTTGGACAGTCCCAGGGATAGTGCACTCCTGTTTGGGACACAGAATAGATGGGGTCAACTGATAAGGTGATTAAAAGAAGGTTTATTGCAAAATCAGTCTCATGGAAGGGTGAGACCGTAATGTTGTTACATCCAAAGCTATCACATCAGAAGCCATTTTAATTCTAGTTACAACTAATTTTATAAATTTCTTATCCAATCAGCTACTTCCACAAAGCTCATTAGCATCTTCATAACCAGTTGTTAATTGCTATGTTTTACATGATTCTGCCACAATTCTGCCACAATCTCTTTTTATCCAATCATATAACTCTACAGAAACTTATTGCTGTATCTTCTACTATTTACCATTTCTGTAAGAAGTTCTATTGTTAGATTTTAATTGTTTTCTACTATCTTGCTTAACATATTTATTCGCTTATATGAGGCATATTTCTACTTTCTTAAAACATGTTTCAGCTTAAACTACAAATCTTTATTCTTACTGTGTGTCTGTTTCCCTTGTCTGTTCTAAAGCTTCAAGGTCTTAGGTCAAACACTGTATCCACCTCTATCTCTGAGCTTGTAGGTTCGAGGCCTTGGGAGCTCTCTGTGCTTGCATTTCCCACACACTCCAATACTCCTAGCTCAGTAAAGGTATGGTTCCCAAAGAGGTGCATGCATAGAACTGTGGTTACATGTATGCACTATGGTTATATGTATGAATACATATCAAATACATGAAAATTGGTTTCCTGTGAATTTTTTATGTATACCTTGATCAGTTATGCTATGGCATAAAGCAGTTGTATGGTATCTATAAGAAAAAAAAAATCCCTTTTCAATACAGTGCCTCCTCTGGGGCCTCTGCTCTAATTGAGCAAGTACTCTTCTTGTGCTTTTCATCAGATTAAGTTTTTATTTACTATTTGGTTTAAGTTTCAGACAAAAATTCTTTACCAAAGCTGAATTACCAAAAGCAGAATATATCACTGTCCCATTTTTCCACGTGTCAGTTTCAATTATAATTGATTTCCAATTCTGATTTGCTTTGCTGCATGTGCTCTTGACAGGAGGATTTGGTACAGCTCTGTGCTTTCCTGACACATATTAGTCACTGACCTCGATATCTAAGATGAGGCTTGAGTACCTTTGCCAGAGCCCCTAAGAAAAGAGTTCAGGATTCCCTGCTCCATCACATCACATCAGCTACCTCTTTATCCAGATTGAAAAGTAGGCCAGACATTCACATCTTTCTAGGCCTTACAGGAGAGCTAAATGAGTTTTGAAAATTATTGCTATTTTTAAACTGCTTTGAAAATCTTTCTGTGAAAAGGTTCACTTAGAAGGTGCCATTGTGGAATACCATCTTTACCAGAAAAAGTGATCTGAGTAGGTCCTGGCACTTGGTGAATGACAAATATTGTAATTTTGCCAATTTTTTTCCATACAGGTTTTAAAGGATAAAAACAATTTCCAGCAACTGGACCCAGAGGAATTAAACTAATTTAGAAATATAATTGTAAATTAGTCTAGTTAATCACTTCCAACAGATTGGAATAATATTCAAAATGTTCTTTATTATCAAATCATATAGAGCACGGCAGTCAACAGATCTGCATTAGGATTTGCAAGGTACAATACCTGATTTATAGAACTGCCATGTTAGATATTTAAGGTTCACTCCTCATTCCTCATTGTTCCTTCATGTGTAACTTCTGACCTTTCCCAACCCTTCAAACAAAGCTTTTGAAGTTCTCTTTTCTGCTTCTATTTCCTGCAAGAAGGACCCAAGCCACAGCATGCTGCTAAACAAATGCATTGACTGACCTGTAGTGAAAAAGAAATTCTTCACCTTTCTCCTTCCTCTTAAAGCTCTTTGGTTTACTCTCACCAAAAGAGCAAGTAATGGAAGCAGCTGTTTTCCTTTAAGTCAAATGCAGTTTTCTGGGCAGGGAGACCTTACACACTCATCATCGTTTAGGAATGGCAGTTCCCAGTTCAGTGCCCCCACCAAGACTCCCCAAACCATGTTCTGCTCTCACTCCCCCATTTTCCCTTCTCCACCCCCTGTAGCAGAATGGGGAAGAGAACTGGAGACACAAAAGGCAAAGGTCACAACTTGAGATAAGAACAATTTACTGGAAACAGCAATGGAATAAGAAAATGAGCAGTAACAGCAACAACACTTATGCACATGGGAAAAAAATCCTCAAGAGTAGACCAGAGGGCCCGCCCTGCCATGCTTACTCACTGCAAGGAACCTCTTCTCCTCAGAAGAGAGTCCCTTTCCCCAGTCCCTGGCAGTGGTGTGAAGTGGTACAGAATAAACTCTGCACCCCAGCCATGCCCACTCCTGGTTACTGCAAAAATTATCCCTGTCCTGACCAGAGCCAGGACACCAGGACACCACAGGTACCAGGGCACCTTTGTGTGACAGGGCAGCACGTCTAGACGGGCTGTGACAGCTCTGTAACCCTGGCTTATGTCAAAGGCAATCACTCCCATGCTTCCATTCTTATTAATGGGATTTTACTCCTTTAGCATAGTAAGTATGTCAGGAAAAGTGTATCCTTCAAGATGGAGTAGCAAATGAATGTATGTCAGAGTGACAGCATTTAAAACAACTGGGTGGTGAAAGCCCCTTACCCACCCCCTGTTAAAAACAATAAAGAGCCCCTTTGGTTAATACACACCCTGTCAACAACTGATCATATTTGTCACTTCAAACCCTGCTTCTGAGGGGCTTTGAGTTGCTTAAGGCATCATTTGTAGACAGAAGAAGAAAGAAATAATATCTGTAATTAAATCTGTTCCAGCAGCAGATTTTGGTTTCAGTTTTGCTGCTCTTTTAACCAAAAAATTCAAGCAGCATTTATAAACTGCCATTATCCAGAGAATTCCTTTCAGTGAAGTAACACCTCTGTAATTCAAGACTATCTGATATTCAGCCTTTGAAATTACTGCTGAATATGGACTCAATTCTAAAGTTGTAGCTTGTACAAAACTGTATTTTTTTGTCAGCGTCAGCTTAGCAGAGTCAGTCCACAGGCTGTGCACACACAGAGTAGAAGGTACAGAAAAAAGTTATGCTTAAAGCTTTGTGTAATAGAACAGTTGATAAA
>VZRH01001693.1:1455139-1517931 GCA_013397555.1 Urocynchramus pylzowi | reverse complement strand
TCTTGTGCACACACAGAGTAGAAGGTAAAGAACAAAGTTATTCTTAAAGCTTTGTGTAATACAACAGTTGAAAAAAAAAAAAAAAAACAAACCCTTTTCTTTACTGGCACACATTTCACCATTCAGCATATATCCTAGTGAAAAATTCAAATTAAAACAAGTACCTACTAAATGTAATTTTATTCCTAGGCTTTCAGCCTGCTCTGCTTACGTAGACAAATGGTCCCAAACCAGCAGTTTTATGGAGATACCTCTGTAGGCATGTATCAGAGTTGCAGCAGAAGACAAGGAAAAACACATTGCAGCACATTGCTCTGGGGTGAAGTCCACCCACAGCTTTACCACAAATATATATTCATTAACTGAATTTTTTACACACTTTGGATCTGGTATTTCATCATCAGATGAATGCTTTCCCAAACCCCAGATCTTACTGGGAATTTCATGTATAGGAAATGCTGTGAACAGGAGCTGCAGCAAACTGTCACATAAAGACTCTCTATCACTTCTTGTTTTTATTAATATCCTTTGGAATTGTTCCTTCCTTCTGTCTCCATTTTATACTGATTTTTTGCTTCCAATTCTTAACATTCACTCTATACTTTAACTAACACTTGAAGTAAATTCTTATTTGGATTTTTTTTCCTCTCCTCCACTGAATAACATTTTTTTGCAGTGGTCCTATTGCACCTGAAGAACTTGAACATATAGTCACTCAATTTTTTTCACAACTCCATTTAAATATTTGGCCTTGCCCTATATGGTAGCATCCTAGTTCCTGCCAGTTTTACATCTTAATGCAATGGCCTGGCCAAAAAGTGACCTAATGTACATAAATTCTTGTGATCTAAAACACTGGTATTGAAAAGCTAAGCACTCATCTCTTGTTAAGACAATAAACTCTCTTCCTTCTGTTGCAAACCTCAGCTTGTGTCCTCTGGGCTCCACTGCCCTTCTTAAGCCCCACTTCCTGCTGCTCAGTAGGCAGAGGATTAGCATTAAGCTAAGCATTTCAAAGCCTTGTCTGTAAATCTCTGGATCCCATAACTGCAAAAGCTGATGAGAAAGTTCAACACCTGAACAGCAGGTCACCTACCACAAATGCCTCCTTGTTTCTGCAATATGTTATTTATTTACATTCTGTCTTTCCAGATGGAGTTTCAAGAGCATGCCATGTCCAAGAGCTTAAACTGAACTCAACTTGGAAAGACTTCCAAAGTCCTTAAGTTTTTAAATTCCCATAAAACACAGACTCCAAGGAACCAAGTTACACAGGCACCCCTAAAAACGCTATTCTAAATCCATTTTGTTTTCTTTTCTTTTTACCCTGAAAATACATTTTTTTTTTCTTCTTAATTACATTTTATCACTTTTTTTGCACTTATTCATTTAGTTGGAGTAATTAATAGGTTCATATTCCTTTATTGGTCTTTATAGTTCTATTATTTTCCCTCACGGCTCCTCCTTTTATATTCAGATATTCTTCTATCTTGATGATGTTGCTGTGTGTGATGTACTCCACATTCCATGCATATTTTCCCTTTCTAGTATGAAGGTCATGTTTTGATTCAGTTTTCCTATGTGCTGGGATGTATGTGGAGGAAGAAATATCTGAAACCAGCAAGACACACCTGGAGTTTTCACTGGATTTTAGTGTACCAGTATTAACCTGATCTCCTATTGTTCAGATTTTGAGTGTATTTAAATATATATTTCAGTAATTTAAAAACTATTAGAGTAGACATTTGAAATTTTATTAATTAAAAATTAATGTTTTATTACTGAAAATTAATGTTTTAGAAACTGAAATTACACACCTGGTCAAGAAACTCACCAAAGGAAATGAGACTTTTATTTGTAATTAAGAAAATGGTAAATAATGGCTGAAAATCATTGCTGCCTGAGATGCTCATCACCTGCAGAGCCTGCAGGTGCTGCATGTTCAGGACACAACAATCTCAGGATTTCACCCCCCAGTCAGACACTCACAGCTCTCAGCACTGAGCAGGACAGGTAACTAAGGTCCAAGTCCCACCTCAGTGACTTCCACTGCTCCTTACAAAGGCTACCAATGAGAGCCATTCTTAAATGCCTGTCCAGTAATTCCTTTCTATGTAGTGATCCTTAGTATGAACAAATATGTAGTTATTAATTTATTTCTATGCATTATATTTAGAAACAGAAACATGTACATTTTAATCCAACAAACTATACATTCATTTGGAGCATTATGTTGGATGAAGGCTACTAATGATAAAGTTGTCACAGTTATGAAATTGAAATAAAAGTCAAATACACGAAAAACCTCATTTGAAGAAATCTTTATTAAACATTTTAATACAATATTCAGTAGTAAAAAAATAATGCCATGCATATGTAGAGTTTTTAGGCAGGGATCTCAGACAAGGCATGTGGTGAAATTGATTTATTTTACACTGAAGTTCAAAACATCTTTTTATTTATTACTTTACGAAGACATGTTTAGAAAAAATGTACAATATCAGTACCTTTCACAGTTGTTAACAAAAAAAAAATAGAAATTCATGTTTTCACTCCCTATATAAAATGAAAGCAAAGAAGATTCCCTTCAATTTAACTTCTAACTTGTGAAAACATTTGGGTATGGCCAGTGTCTAAAGTTTTATAATATTAATTTGTTGTAATTATTTTTTGTTGATGCATTTATGCAAAAATTCAAGAAAACATTCTTCAGTCAGTAGACTCTGATAAACTGCTGGTTCAATTCCAAAATATTTTTGTTTTTTTAGAAATTTTTAAAGGAAATATGCACTCACCACTTTTAATACTGGTTGTCCCTATACACAGATCAATAAAGAACAATATCTTGGCTTATGACATATAAACCCAGTGTAATTTTTACAGTACAAGAAAATTACCAGAGGATATACGATGAAATTTTAAGACAAATTGCATAATCTATTAAATGGCCCTCAAAAATGAAAAAAATAAAATGTCATCTACTATCAAAATAATAATCTACTTACAAATATTGCATCTTGCTTCTGAAGTTCTTTAAAAACAGCTGCTGTAAATACTAAGTAATTTTGCTCTGATGGAAAGCATTTGATTTGACAGGGATTTCTACATTAATTATCCTTAGAGAAACATGTCCTGAACTTGTCCTAGAGACTTCTGAATGCAAAGTAAAACCACCACATAGCTTTCTAGTGCAGCACAATTTTCAAACCATGATAGCACCAGATCAGTTCTGTATCTCCAAATTTAGGCACACAATCTGATTATGTAAGATGGAAAAGGCAGATTGAGCCTTTGAAAATACAGACCCAGCTATCAAACATGCTAACAGCTCTGGTACCCAACAAGGCCACCCCAGAATCATTACCATCCACCAAACATCAATATTCATTTTACAATTTTACACTACCTTACTTTCATGATTGACTTTAATCTTATTGATAATCACTACATGGTCATGTTCACAACCCCACCAGAATCTATTGTAACTGGTACACGTAGCAGTTAGGAGTGTTACTAACAGGAGGAGTTTGTCTAAATGTACATATTGGTACAAAATCAAAGAAATCTCTAAAAACCAACCTCCCTGTCAAAATGAGCACAGTAATGTTGGCTTGCACAAAGCTGCCTGAGTTTACTAAAGAGCTCTTTACCTCTCCTCTGCTGATGCAATTTAATACAAAAATGAACACACAGCATCATCCTGACTACATTTTTCTCAGTAAAATTCACAAATTTAGAGTAACCTCATCACTTCCTTTTTAAAGGATAGATGGAAAGTAGATTGCTTCCATCAACCTCAGCCAAGCAGCTTCCAGTGAAAAGCTTAGCACCTCCACTAGGCCTTAGATTACAAAGTTGTGTGCCAGGAAAACAGCAAACATATCACATAATTCCCATTCATACATAAACTAAAAATTCATAAAAAGAAGTTGAATTCCTAAGAACGGAACAAAGATACTTTTTTTTAATACAGTCTCTGATCCCAGACCCACAGAAACTGATTCTTACTGGATTACTTCCAATTAGCAACTCAGGACTATACAACATCTTCAGCAACCGTGGTGTCAAAAATTTGGTAATAAACTTGATTTTTCATTGCGTCTCTGACATTGTAAGACTTGATGAAGCATTCCAGCCATGGTAAGTCACCTACCAACAAAATCCAAATTATGGTTCAATATTCATTCTAATTTTTATAGCAGGCAAGTGTAACTTGAGCAAGATCTTGACTAGGATATCTAAATGTATACAATAGTTAATACGAACAAAAACTGTTAACTTTGAAATTCCAACTGGTATCTTTTAAGTTTCCCACAAGATCTGAAATGGTGTTCAGTGACAGTCTTCCAAGACTTGTCCTCCCTGCACCCGCATTCCACAAAACACTTGGACCCAGTGTTTGTGCCCCAGTATAAAATACATATATGTAAAGACTTCCCAATAATAAAATTTCATCTCCACGTGTCTCAATGAGACAATTTCACTGGTCTAAAAGGGAAAATCCTTTAAAATCTTTATTACAGGACAACTTTTTTTTAAGAATGGCAAAGACTCCAGGGTGATTGCAGGGGTCACTGACAGCCATGTACTTGGAATATGCTCTGGAGGCTGGAGCTGCATCACACATCCATCTACCTTGGACATGTGTAGTTTCGGCAGAGCTACTTTCTGCCACAACACATTCACTGCACAAAAATCTCTGTAAATGGATTTGGATTAAGCATTGCTCAATTTCCATGGATATTCCCCATTGCAAGGGATGCTCTAAGTCAGCATCAAAAGCAGGATATCACCCAAAGCATGTGCCATCCACGGAATGCCCTTCCCATTTTCCCTAACACACTGTGACATTCAGTATGAGGGTGTTCTGGTTAACTTCCATATGAATACAGATGGCATGTTAGTGGCTGCACAGACATGACTGTATTCACACACCACTGCATGCTACATGAGAATTTAATGAACCATTTATTTTCCTTCTCAAAGGTAGAGTTAATATGAAAGACATGTTTCAGAACAAATTAATGTGAACTCTGCTTTCAGGCTCCAGCATTTTTCTGGAGCCACAGTTTTGCCTGTGCCTAAGCTGAATTCTAAGATTTTTCATATGCAATAACAGATTGAAAGACTGCTTCCCTTCCCACCCCCCTTTTAAAGTAACAGCAAACTGACCTAATTTTCTTCCTGGAGGACAGAGCGTATTCATGGTCATCTGCATCTTTTGCTGAAGAAAATTATTAGTTAAGATTTCAGAGGCAGGAATTTGGAAAAACTTTTCCTGAAAGAGAACAGAAGAATAGGAAGTGTTGAAAGATGTGTAAGAAATCATTAGCCAGAATCATTAGCCAGAACCTTGACTGCACATTCTTTTAGGAATTTAAAATCAGGCAACACAACAGAAGAATAGTATTATTTCAAAAAACTGTCTGGATACAGAAAAAACCCAAGCTGCCTGAAAAATAACAGTCTGTTTTTCAGTACCCCAGAGTACTTAGGGACTACAGCCACCCAGAAAGCACACATGTCAGTCTCTATACATAACTGGCAGACATTCCTCATGAACCTCCACAACCAGACAATATCAGACAATGTTAGGGCCAGAGAGGATAGTCAGTCTCCCTCAACAGTCCCTCACATCTTGAAAGGAACAAAATCACTTGAAAACAAGGGGCACTGCAACCTGGCTTTATATTTGTGGAATTCTCTCAGTGCAAGTTTCATTTGCCGGCAGTTTTAGAAACTATGGAAAAAAGGCTTATACTGTGGGATACACTTCTGAATGGAGACAGAAAATAATAAATGGAACATTAAAATGTAAAATAAACATTTCCTGTGTATTATTAAACTACATACATTGAGCATGACTGAAAAAGCTCCAAGTTTATTCTTTCCAAGTTTGTTACCTGATTTTGGATCTCTGAATGCTCATCATCTTATAACTTCTCATAGTGAGCTAAGATTTTTGGTAGTAATTTCTCATTATTGTTAAAAGATAAAATACAGAATAATCTGCCTCTGTATAATTTTTGTATGACATGTTTAATGGCAGTGATCAAAGTTAGCAGATAATCCAGCAGCAAAAATAACACAGATAACTTTCTCTTCTCTCTTCAGTCTTCTGACTATAGAACTTTTTCATTTTTTTCCTTCACTGACTTTTCCTGCAAGGAGGGAGGAAAGAAAAGCACTGTGTTCCTATGGAAGTGCAACTGGAAGCTAATGTAAAGCTGCACTTCAAAGCAGCCCAGTTCCTTCTCAGGTGGTGCTGAAGGACTGGAGTTTAGGCTTGGAAACTCTTGGCCTCTCTTTGAAGTACCAGCAGCAGGAATGTGAGCAGCTGGCACTTCAGAAGAAAACTGTGGGTATTTTCCTGCAGCTAAACTGTAGTACTGAGCAGTACCTGCTAAGAAAGTGAGCCACCCTGAAGTAAAAATTTTTGGAATTCTGCATTAAGAGATGGTTTAAATCTTTTCCCCTCAACTTCCTTTTACAGTTTTGTTTTTCTTGATATAAAAAGGAAAAAGGACAGTAGAAGGAGGAGATGACTGGCTGAAATGGGGATTGTAGTCTTTGATCTCCTTTGCTGCTAAAACACCATGTATTTTAAGAAAGAACACATTTTTTCCGATATTATTTTTATTTACAGTATTAAAATTAAACAACAAAGAGTATTCTCTTTAAAGTCCCACTCAAAGTAATTTAATATAATGGCAGAAAATGTGCAGATATATACACATTAAACAACACCACTGTGCAGAAAAAAAAGTCCCACTAAATTCTTTTTCTGTCCCATTTTGTCAAACCCACACTGCAGTGACAGGAAAACCATCCAGTCTTCAGTGTCTCAGGTAGCAGGAATGGTCTTAAGTTGCTTCAGAGAAAGCTGAAGATAGGTTAGTTCTAAGGTTAGCAAAGTAGTTGAATAAAGTGCTTCTGAAATCCAAGATAAATATCTGTACAGACGTAGCTGCCTAGGGAAAGAGGGCCTCCTTACCTCATGATAATGTGAAACAAAAAAATCAAGCATTACTGAATGGGGAGATTCTATTGAGAGTTAAAAAAAGAGGCAATGAGATTTTAAACTGATGCAGAAGTTAGCTGCATAAATCCTGAACATTCCTGTCATTCACACAGCATTCAGACTGCATAATTTAACACCGCCAATAAAAGAGAAATTCAGCCACAGGAATATATAAAAGTTTATGGAAATACAAAATAATCTATCTTCAAGCTTCAGTTTTGTCTTTATGCTTTAACATTCTACACTCTGTACAGTACTGTAATTATTGTTATAGTATTGTAATTATTCCCACAAAACACTGCAGGCAACACAGAATGAGTATTCGTGCACATACATTTGCCATTTTAAAAACAAATAAAATCCAGTAAAAACTCACATCATCTACAGGGTCTACCTTTACTTAGGTTTACTTACATAATCAAAAAGGTATGCATTTAGTGATCCTGTTTCATCAACCAGTGTAAACTTCATAATAAAAACATACTGGAGCAGTTCAATACCTAAAACTGAAGAAAAGAAAAATTGATATTTCTCTGAGAGAACATGCAAGGCAAACTACAACAACTCGAGCTGACAATAGTCCTCTTTTAATAGTAACTGACTTTGACTACTGTCATTAGAAGTATAAATTAACAGACCAAAACACAGAGGTTCTGATGTCTGACAGCAAAACGTCATTTATCTCCTGAGACCACACCGCGATTTTCCTAGAAACACTTTCATAGATGAGCCTATAAAAACACAAAGATTTTTAAGTACTTATTCCCATGCTAGTGAACAAAAAAGTTAATATTTGCTTAGATCTTCGATCCAACCTTAGTAAGATCCTCCCATTCATGTGTTCTTTTATCCATGGAAGATTAAAGGAGAGGAGCTCTTAATTCAGTGGTAATAAGAATTCCACCTGAAAACTATCTTCTGAGGAAAACAGTTTATTTGATACGACTTAGTAAAAGCTACCAGGCTTGTTCAGAAAAAAACTTTGCTGGCAGTTCTGAAAGTATTATTGCTCTGCATTGGTCTTTTTTGGGTACACCTACTTAAACTAGTACTCATTTTATGTTCAACTGATCTGAAAGACTTGCAGGTTTATAATTTAGCCTCAAAACACAACTGAGAGAAGAAAAATATACATAAAGTAGTGTAACTGTCAGGAAGCATTAATTAATATTGTTTTCATTTTGAGAATTAAATGTCAATCCTTGCCAGTTAAATATTACTTTACAATTATTTAACAGGATACAATTATGAAAGTTTATTTAAGAAAATCACTGTATTGCTCAAATAGTTTTCTTCTTTTAGAAAGTGTTTACCAAACTTATATACTGCTAGATATTCCAACTTAATATGTTAGAACATGAATTGATAAACATACAAGTATTCTTTTTCATTAATGCATTGTAAACTCCATTTCCATAATTTTAACATGTTGACTGCATATAGTAACACAAGGAACACATGAAGCAGAGAATACACATAACTGCTGTAAACAATTCCTTTCATTTGAGTGTTATTTCTAGCAGACTCTCTGGAACATGGAGTTTACAGAAGACAGAAGTCTAACTTGTATGAGTCATAAAATAAGACTGACTTTAGTTCAGGTCAGAAAATCAGTATCTACAAAAGGAAAAGCAAGATTAACTTCTAGGACTGCAAGTACATACAGTTTAAAAGTAACATCTACAATCAAAAATTCATGACATCTGCACTATCATTAAGTGTTACTACTGATACCAACAGTTGAAGAAACTAGTCATGGTATAAAATCTTTTAACTCATACTGCAATAGTTCCAAAAGTAAATATGTTATTTCAACTAGTAAAAGGTGAATGAATTTTACAGCACCATATTCTACATGACCATAATTACATGTTCTCAGGACAAAACTGCAACCCAGAACTGCAAAACAAACCATATCACATCAACACTTCAGAATCAATGCACAAAAGTATTTCAGGACAGTATCATGTCAGCTAACCTTGTGCTACTTCAGCTGGTTCCCATGATGGTTGTTGTTCTGCTGCAATGGAACTTAAATTCTTCATAGGCTTTGGAGTTGAACACTGCTTGCACCTAGCATTTAAAACAAGATATTGAGACTAACCAAACACTGATGTATTTGTACTACAAGTTTTCTGCAGAAAAAAAACTAAAACTCTGATTTTCTTACACAGTGGAAGTGCAGAAGTATTTCTATTGCTGCTTGAAGCAACTATTTTACCAGACACATCAGCTTTAGAGCACAACAAAACCCTTAATGTGGTTCAGCCTGGAAAACAGAGGGCTCCAGGCAGACCCTACTGTGGCCTCTCCATATATAAAAGGAGCTTATAAGAAAGACAGAGAGAGACTTTTAATCAGGGCCTGTAGTGAAGAACAAGGAGCAACATTTTTAAAGTGAAAGAGGGTAGATGTAGATTGTGCAGGAAGAAGAAACACTTCACAAAGAAGGAGCTGAGGCACTGGAACAGGCTGTCCAGAAACTCTGTGGATTCCCTGTTCCTGGAAGTGCCTAGTACAAGACTGGATGGAGCTGAGCAACCTGGTGTAGTGCAAGGTGTCTGTGCCCAAGGCAGGGGGCTGGATTAGATGATCACGAGAGGTCCCTTTCAAACCAAACCACTCTATAATTTTAAGATCACTACATTGCTAAACATATGTTCATATGCCCCTACTTTTCACTTTGTAAAAGTCATAATGAATCTGTACTTGTAGCACACTCTAAACCCATTACAGAGTTACAGGAGAAATTTGGCTTTGCCAATGTTGAGAATATTAACTAAGAGTTGTTAAAAAATCTATTTTATTACTGGTATATTTACATCAATTATTATAAATTTTATATGTGACATAGTAAGCTAATGCTGCAAGTGGATGGAAATATTAAAAAACTGTTTTCAAAGTTGCTGCTATTTACCTCAAGGAATGAAATTACAGAACAAAACTATTTGTTCCAAATTAAGCTTCTGTATTAGTATATGACAGTTAGAACTTGAAGCAAACATTTATTATCTTTTAGAATTATATGCAAAGCATGTCATACAAATCAATAAAACTACTTCTGCTTCTTATGTCTTCTGCAAGATTACGTGCTTGACAGTCAAGTCACGTTTTTCTTTAAAAAACCTACTCAAACTCCAAATAACTAACTTAACTGTGAATTTTGCTTTTTATATGCAGTGTCTGTGTTTATTTTTATATATAAATGAATATACATGCAAATGCACACACATAGAATTCATTCTACCATACAGAATCTAGACTTTGCTAAGTATATGCCACTGATAAAAACGTGCATGAAACTGAAATGTCAGCATATTTGTGAGATTCCTTCCTAAATATCTTATAAATCATTTACTTTTACAGTCCAACCATTTGCAAAGAAAACAATATCTGAAGGTGAGTTGTGTATAGCTAGGGAAATATATGGATTATCAAAGTGCAAGCAGAAATACTTTGTATTGGTGAGGATCCTGTCCCAGTAGGAGTACCCATATACTGCCTTTATTTAAAAAAAGCTGTAGACAGCAATATCTGGAAAGGTAAAAACTATATATGACAGAGAGAAACAATTATCTGCATTCATTTTATGGATGGCCCCTTTAGGGTTCACAGGAAACATGGAATATTTCTGCATAGAAATGTTTTTACTGGCTGCAGACCCAGCATAGCACCCCACTGCACTGTGCTCTGCCTGAACTGCTGAGAGACAGGACGCAGTAGCTTGCATGGAGGAGATTGGTATTTCTGAGCTCAGAGCTGCATGCTGCTGGGCACTGGGGGAACACACTGCTGACAGCTCTCACTGAGCAGGAACATGGCATTGCATGGCAGATCACACATACCAGACCTAGGCGTGGGTGCTGTATTCCACAGCTTTGCAACTGTGGAATTCAGAAACCTGTTGAAGTCATCTCTACAGTGAATGACATCCACAAACAGGTAAGGCACTTTGCAGAGGTGTGGATCACAGTAAGCTACAAATGGTAAGGAAAGGCTGTCCAAAATCCCTTACTGCTTCCAAACCTCAAGCTTTCCCAACACTAAGACACAGAATGAGTTGTAGATTGACAGGCTATTTAAATATTATCTGTTATGTCGTATATATCTATATATATATATCTAAAACCCCCCAGCATAGAGTTTTAAAAACAATATGTCTTTTGACTTTAGTCTAAGTGAGACCAGAAAATGGAAGATCTGGACAAGAAGAGGTATTTAGGTACTTTGCACTCCATGTGCATTTCCATTTCTACAGCACACTGCCCTGCCCACGCACCACAGACAGGACTGAAAGTGGAGTGCTGTGTAAGATTTATAGATCAAGAGCCAAACTGCAGTCAGTCATTTGATACCAGGAATCAGATGATATGGCATTTCATCCCTGATGTCAGTACTGTGGATCATGCTATGTATTTTACAGAGAATCTTTGGGTAAGTTATCCCTTCAAGCACTGCAGTCTGAATTACTGAAGAAAATGCTAGCTATTACTGCAACTAGTGAAATATCAACCAATACTTTTAACCTACCCATAATATTTTACATTCCCTTTTAGAAGAAAAGGAGCTGAAAGATCTAGTAATTCAAGATCATCTTCTGTGGATCTCACAGGAATAACACACTTGAATTTTTTTGTAAGCTTCCAGATTTCTTTCCGTGTTCCACCTAATAAAAACCAAAAAACATGGTTTCTTAAACAGTAGTCAGAAATAAGTTGAACAACCTAGCTGATTTCAGGGCCTTCAATAATAATTGATATCCGCTACCAAAAACTTAAAAAAGAGTCTAATACCTTCTCACTTTTACTCAACAACAGACTCAATTAATAAACAAAGATGGACATTTACCAGATGCCTTAGTATCTTCCTCATAGCTAACACTGTAACCAAGAGGTTGTACTTAGTTAACATCACTTTCATATAATTACCCCTATGATTTTACTAGCCATCTTCTTGGAAAAAAATCAAAGCAACCAAACTGACCTTTTATATGCACATATCCATACACAGACATACTTAGTTGCTGACACTTTAATATCTGAAAATAGATTTACTGAGTTATATTGCTCAGCTGTTCTAGGAAAATAGAGAAAAAATAGATTTTTTTTTTTTTTTTTTTTCAGAAAGAAAAGGTTAGATTGAAGTCAGTTGGGAACATGTCAGAAATAAAGCAGCTATCAGAACTAATTTATTATAAAAGAAAGCAGAAAACAGAAGGGGTTTTGTCATTGACCCTCACACAAAGGACCACCTGACTTACATTTGCTTATTCCCATCAGTACTTGAGCACAATTGAAAGCTTTGTTTTGAACTCTGAATGGTGTTATATGCAATTTATTATTTTTATTGTATAAAAATTCCTCAATAGTATTCTTGCTAAATTGCTTTGTTTAAAGGTCAGTGGCTATTTCTCTTTCCTGAGGAAATCTGATAAAAAACACACCAAACAAAAAAAAAACCGCTGAGAGAAGCTCTATTAATCTGAAACAACACTGACATCCAGAGGCTGACAAATTTAATTGGAGGCTTGTATTACCAGAAGCCTTTCAAAACTTTCTACAGCAATACTAAAAATAGGCTTGTTTAGAAGACTCAGCAAGTTTTTAAATCAGAACTGAAAAACAAGTAAGCACAGATAGCAAAAAAAAATCATATTCAGATGTTAATTTTAATATAATCAACAATAAACAATATTGGCACAGTTTTAAAATAGACAGAAGCAGCTTATAAGACCTTTACAGACTACAATCTCCTGTTTGCACAACAGTAACTTCTAGTTCCAGCTCAGTTTTTCTTTTCTTTGAAGATACCTTTATGATCATCACTACTTACACTGACTACAACTTCAACACATCTTTACTTTATACATACACAGAGTGGACACAGCGCTGTAAGAATTGGCATTATCTGCAATTTACCTTACCTTCTATCATAATCAAGGTGTCTTCAGGATGTTGAAGCATTTCATCATGCTTCACAAAATGGATGGCTATTTCCCTCTGTTTCTGCTCTTGTGCAGTCCATGTTACAGATTCATACCAAGATGTACTGTGTAATTCTGGGTTTGGGGCAGTACTGGCAGAGCCGTGTAAAACGAAGTCAAAGTCATCTCTATCTGGAACTTCTTGCCTAAAACCATTTCCAAATTGAGTAAGTATGTTCTAACAGCTTCTCCTTAGGCAATCTACCAACAAGGATGGCAGCACTCCAAATAAATATTAAAATATAGTCATAAGAGTCAAAGGACATACAGGAAAAATATCCTCATTGTTTTATCAGTCTAAACATTAAGACTTTCATAGTTTATTATGACTTTCCATGTTAATAAATATGCTAAGTAATATGCTAAGTTACCTGGGAGCAGAGGCAGCCTAGTGGCTACATCCCACACAAATGAAAATCCATGGAAAACCAAATCTATCAGCTTTATGTGATTTCACTTAGGCCTCAAAAGGGCCACAAACTGCATACCTCATCATTAGAGTGAAAGACTATATAAACTTACATAATTTCAAGTTTTATGTTTTAGTCTGACTTTGCATAAACTGATGGAGAAAAAAGAAAAAAAAAGGACAGGACCAGGATAGCTTGACATAAGTACTGTCAAGGGAAAATCTGCAGCTCTGCACCACACAGTTTCCATCCTGTCCTGCTGGAGTGCACCATTTGTGCATTTCCACTTGTCATACACAGAGAAGGAATAATGAAGGCCATCCAAATTACACAAATATTACAGAATCAATTAGGTTGTAAAAGGCCTCTGAGAGTGTCCAAACAAGGGCAACAAAGATGGTGAAGTGCCTTGAGAGGAAGCCATGTCTGGAAGACACACTTTAGTCAAAGGTATTTTGTTAATTCATTTGGAAACTATTATACCTCTTTGCATATCCTATTTTAAAACTGCAATAAATAAACACTTAAGACACTTCTAAACAACTACGGTATGGAAAAACTGTACTGCTGCATTTGCAAATAAATAAAAATTATTGTTTTGAAAGCACTCAAAGGATTCTGTAAATGGAACTCATCTGATGATTAAAAAACCTCTTACTTATTATCAGTGAGTTTCAAATCTTTGCACAAAATTATATAAATTTACATTCAGCTTTTATCTTACACAAAAAAAAAAAAAACCAAACTGAAAAAACACTGAAAATCTAGGCATCCCAAAACACACAGAGCAATTCCTAGTTACTTATACTGTGCAAAAGACTTACAAAGAGTTGCATTTGGAACAATGAAGTTTAACAGACTGATGGAGCTTTTGGGGTTTGTAAGTTCTCAGCTTTGCCCTGATGCGATACTGTTGAGGAGCTGTGCTGTTCCTTATGGTTTTCAGTTCTGTGTTACTCAAATCCTGATGATCTGTTAATACTGCAAAACAATGCACAGAGAGATGAAAAAAGCACCATGCATACTATTAATCACCATAATATTTGCAATACCGGAAATGGCAATCGCAGGTATGCATTTCTCCTTAATTGCCAACTTTTCTTTCCTTCCCAGCTACAGGCTAAGTTTTATCAATACAACTTTTTCTTACAGTTAGTAAGATAAATCACATCAGGCTGCAGGAGCATGGTGTACTTCAGGGTACAGAAACACAACATGCAGAAAAGCCAAATCAAAGTAGAATACACAAATATATTCTATTCCTTTGAACAACAAATAAACCCAAAAAACGTTCATGCATTTATACTCTTGGAATTTATACTCTTCCTATAATAACTCTTAAGATACTGTTTCAAAACTACTTTTGTTCTTCAGCAAAATTAAGGTCAAAATGTTACCTACCTGTAACAGATAACTGCTGACATCTCTGTAAGTGCAATTCAAGATCTAAAATAAAGAAGAATTTCCTAATTACTTTCCTTCCTTCTTTTTTATCATACAAAAATGGACATATGGACATATATATGGACACATACAAACAGGTACATAAATAGACAGGTAGATAAACACAAAACCAAAAGCTGAACAAATGAAAATGAAAATCACAATAATGTATGAAAACAATATAACAACAAAGAAACAAACAAAAAAGCAGCAAAAGTAAGCAGGAGACATACTTTGCATATCAAGAGTTAATATATTAGAGGGGAAGTTAGCATATACATAAAATAGGAATGCTTATCAAAGTGAACACTTTTCAGAAGTATACTGTGAATTATCTGCTGACATAAATTGTATTCATCCCCTGTAATCCTTCTGGACAAGAACATAAATATATTATTCTAAGACCAATACAGACTGCTTGGTCGCCCCTCTGAACAATCTCTACTACACACAGAGACTGAAGTAAATAGGTGCAAATTTTTTTCAAAATTTTTGTTTATGGACTGAACATGAAGCATTTATTTATTCTTGACTTTTGCATCCTTTTAGAAATGTCCTATGTTTTTATGTTAATAATGGCCGAGTAACACAGATTTTTAAAAGCTAGAAGCAAAGATACAGACTATGTACAACCAGCTTCAGAGTTTAATTCCCTTTTAGTTATTCTTATCCTGGGCTAAAAATACCATTTAGAAAATAATATGGGGTCTGTAGAACAATCTACATCAATGTTCCATGGAAGTGCTCCTTATACCTCTGCCTCTGACACAACTTTCCATCCAACAGCTTAAGAAGGGTTCCTCAACAGGCAGCTGTTAAGTAGCATTTTCAGTGCCTGTCCCTGCAGAATTGCCCTTTAGAGGGAAGCACTTACATAACTCTGCTTTGTGATCTAATATAGTATGATTAAGAACACCATCTGTGTTTAAGAATTTATTCACTAACTCTTACAAAAGTATTTTTCCATGTAATATGAAATAGTTGTGCTGGAAGACAAGAAAGAGTAATGTAAATTTCCACTCTAATAAACTGAAAGAATTCTCTAGGGCTTTGAATGTGAAAGTAGCAGTACACACATAGAGAAGCAGTAACAGTGACCTCATCTTGACCATACATATATTAAAACAAAGAGCAAATCAGCTTTCAGTTGCTCTTACCTGTAACATTGCCAAAAGTGCTGTCTATGTCCATTGAACACATGCTTTCCATATTCTGACTGTCTGTCAGATCCACAGATTCTAAGAATCTAAAGATAAATGGCAAAATATTTTATAATCTAGAGAAATCTTTTATACATCATGTTACACACACACACATATATATATATATATATACACACACAGGATTACATAGACACTTACATGAAATCTATTTATTATCAATACACAGGTATAATGTTCAGACATAAATGTTCCAGCAGAGACATAAAACTCAACTGAACCAGAATTTTCAGAAGATGATATTAATGATGCAGATGAGACACTTTCCAAATCACTTCTGGAACATTAAACACAAAATAGTGCCAAAAGAAATATGTACTGCTAGAAACAGAATTCCTGATAATTGAATATGGACTTTGGTTACTCAGCCTTTCCTAAGGAAGGAAAAAAGTTTGTAATGCTTGGAAGAAGGGGCAGATCACTCAGCAGGACTACAAGGATTTTATGCAGGCAGACAATCAGAAGTGCCAAAATCTGACTAGAATTTAATATGGCTACTGCTGTATGAGACAACAAAAATAGCTTCTCCAAATATATCAACAAAAGGAGGGCTAAGGAGAATCTCCATTCTTTATTGGATGTGGGGGGAAACAGTGACAAAGGAAAAGGCCAATGTACTTCATGCCTTCCTTACCTCTGCCTCAATAATAAGACCAATGATTCTCAAAGTATCCAGACTCCTGAGCTGGGAGACAGGGATGGGGAGCAGAATGAAGTCTCCATAATCTAAGAGGAAATGGTCACTAACCTGCTACACCACTTCCACAGGTTTAAGGGGCTGGCTGGGATCCACCCATGGATACTGAGGGAGCTGGCACAAGTGCTCAAAAAGCCACTTTCTATTATTTATCAGCAGTCCTGGATAAGTGAGGAGGTCCCAGTAAAATGCAGATGGTTATCTACAAGAAGGGTCAGAGGGGCGATCCAGGGAACTACAGGCCTGTCAGCCTGAGCTCAGTGCTGGAGGTCATGGAGCAGATCAGCCTGTGTGCCATCATGCAGCACATGAAGGACACTCAGGGGATCAGACACAGCCAGCAATGGTTTATGAGACACATCCTGCTTGACTGAATTTATCTCCTTTTATGACAAACTGACCTGCTTAGTAGATGAGGAAACAGCTGTGGATGTAGTTTACCTGGACCTCAGTAAAGCCTTTGACACTGTTTCCCACAGCATTCTCCCACAGAAACTTGCTGTCATGGTGGGGACAGCTGCATATTTGCTGGGTAAAAAACTGGCTGGATGGCTAGACCCAGAGAGTGGTGGAGAATGGAGTTACCTCCAGCTGGTGGCAACTCACAAATGGTGTTCCCCAGGGCTCAGTGCTGGGGCCAGTTCTGTTTAGTATCTATACCAATGATGAGGACAAGGTGACTGAGGGCATGGCACCCTCAGTAAGTTTGCAGATGACCCCAAGTTGAGCAGGAGTGTTGATCTGTTGGAGTGTAGGTAGGCTCTGCAGAGCACTCTGGACAGGCTGGACTGATGGCCAAGGCCAAGTGTATGACACTGAACAAGGTGAAATGCACTTGGGTCACAACAACCCCATGCAGTGCTACAGGCTGAGGCAGAGTGGCTGGAGAGAGGCTCAGCCAAAAAGGACCTGGAAGCACAAGTCCAGTGAGGAGCAGCTGAGGGACTGAGATGCTGAGATGGTTCAGCTTGCAGGAGAGGAAGCTAAGGCGGGACCTTAACACTTATCTCTACAAGGGGACAGAAGTTGTATTGAGATGGGGTCAGCCTCTTCTTCCAGGTAACAAGTAACAGAAGGAGAGGGAATGGCTTCAAGCTGTGCCTGGGAAGGCTTATATTAGATATTCAGAAACATTTCTTCACTGAAAGGATTGTCAAGCATTGGAAAAAGCAGCTCAGGCAAGTGGTGGAGTCATCATCCCTGGAGGTGTTTTAAAGTCATGTAGATGTGGCACTTAAGAGACATGGTTTACTGATGCATTTGGACAAGGCTTGCATTTGGACTTCCTGATCTTAAAGGTCTTTTTCAACCTAAATGATTTGGATTCCTTGCAAGACAGTTTAGTAAAGAATGTAAATTATCTGCTTCATTTTGAACATCTTTAAATCTCACCACTTTCAAGTAGCACATATGCACAGGTTTAAAATGTGTGTAATTAAAATTAAGCTAATTAAAATTGAAATTTTGATCCCTACTGTATTTTACATTTGAAAAAAATTGTCTTTATTTACCTATCCCTCCAAATACTTCTCATCTTAGTGATGCTAAAGACATATTCTGTTTTTGAGTTTCTGATTCTTAGAAACATTTACAATTCTAAACTGTACAGCTGTTACATTAGCCTACAGTTTTCAAGAACGATCTAGAGAAAACCAAACATCTACACAAGCTACTTACTCTTTTAGTTCCTTAACATCTGGGTTACTTTCTGGCAAGACTCCTATTCCTCGACCATAACAGGTGCCACCATGAAGATGAAATTCCATAGGCGAGACATCTTCATTGTCAGCGCTTGCTTGTTTTGCATGAATACTGTAAATTCTCAGAAAACTTCCAATCTGAAAGGAAAAGAAAAACCCATGCTAATAACACAAAGTTAGTTATTTAGATGGAGAATTCTAGTGCTCATGAAGCTTCTTCCCTGTTTTAACTGTATCACAGAACAGCTGAAGTTGGCAGGGACCTTTGGTGATTACCTCGTTTAGCTCTTGTGCCCAAAGCAGAGTCAACTAGAGCAGACTTCTCAGGGTTGTTTATAGCTGGGTTTTAAGTAAGTTCAGTCATGGAAACTGCAAAACTTCTCCGTGTGATCTGTTTGTTTTGCTTTCTCAGGAAACATTACTGGCAGCAAAGGGTGATTCAGAACCAGAATATGTCTTCTTAGTAAGTCTAATTCTCAAACACACTTCAGAAGACAGACCAAATGAGTCAATACAGTCCTTTCCCAAGGGCACCATTTGCCTTCTATATTCCCAACACAGCCTGACAGAGACTGACATCCTGTGATTTGTCCTGGGAATGATCACATTTAGCAACTGACCTCCTGTTCATCATTGTGCATGGCTTACTGTGTTTACATGTGCATACAAACATATCTGCTTACTCAGATTTCTCCATCATATCTTACTCTTACATTACAGATAACATTTTTTTAGCACCAGGACAAAACACAGTATGTTAGAAATGGAAAGATCTAGGCACTTTTCCTATTTCTGTTAGATGTCCTCAGGTACATGGAGAATATGCTTACTGTTTTGCTTAGAATGATTTTGTGTTTTCTGAAAGAGTTTTGTCAAGTTACACAAACACACTTAAGCTAACTTACACAAGCACCTATTAAAAAGAAAGTTATGGAGTGGTAAACACTGAACACATCTTTATAAGTTTGGTTCTATTTCAAAATACCACTACCATTATCTCCCAAAGAAAACCCACACACCCAACCAAACAACCAAAACCAAGCCAAATGTTCTTAAAGCAGATAAAATGGAGTTACCAATTATTTTTTTTTAATACATAACCTGAGATCCAGATAATAGCTGGGAAGCTACACACACTCAATGATCTGGTTTTATATTAATTCTAAACATCTTTTAAATAGCCTGTTAGAAATGACAAATTATTTTAAATTTACTTCAATTAAAATCAATATTACAGCAGTCAATTTAAGTCATATTTCAGGTTGAGATCCAACTTTAACCAGTGGAAACTGAAAAAGTATTCCTATTTGATTGGATTGGTCATGTCATACTACAAGACTTTTAAACACATGTATATATGCATAAAAGCAGACGGAGCAGCAACCTGTGTCTAGAAACCTCCTCTGTATCAAGGAACAAACTATGGCTACATAATGCTGGTATCAAACTGCTCTTTTAACAATAATCACACATGAAAAAGGCAGCATATTTTCTAATTGAGGCAGCAGGAACATAAAAGTGCACTTCAGCCCACACCTATTTTGCTTCTGGCATGGAGCTCTTACCAGACTTTTAATTGATCTGCACTGTTAGTAGGCTGCTAATTTTGTTCATTCAAAGCACCACCAGGACAGTTAGTGCATTTAGATGGCATTTAAGAGGCTTATCCAAAGACACTTTTTTCCCCCTTTCCAGATGCTGATTTCACTCAATTATGAATATCCAAAAAAGCAAAGGACACTCACATCATAAGACTAAGGTAACGACTATGCCAAATGCTTTTGGAGAAAGTTTCTTAAAAAGTTCTTCCTTAAGTTCTGCTTATGGAATAACCTTATGTAAATAAAACAGTGTCAAACTACTTCCCTACTGCCAAGAGCAATTTGTATATAAGCAGGAAAAAGTTGATTTTAATTGACAAATTTCTTTTTTTTTAAAAAAATAGTATGTAAAAAATTAGTATTTTCTCTATGTATAAACACAAAAAATTAAATGTAGGAGAGGAGAGCTCAGAAGCCAAGAATATAAGATGCTGTGTCTGCCTTCTAAACCTGTGTGCTGAAATTCACACAAAAGTCAACTAAACTACAAGTTTTAGTGCAACATTCACTTTGTAGGACCTATCATCACTAAAAAATAATATTCTAAACATTTATTGGATCCTTTTCCGAAAGTTTTATATTTTATATAACATGTTAAATTTTATGTATTTTAATATCACTTTGAACTATAAAAAAGAGATGCATAACAATCAGCACTGCCAAACACTGAAAAGGTCTGTAAGGTTCTGAATGCCAGCCCAGAGATGCCTGGGTGGACAGCATGCTGTTTGCCTGGATTCCTTTGGGAGGCAGCCTTGCTTACAGTTAACAGCACAGAGCAAACGTGGATGCTAAGGATAAAAATGTTACTGTATTTCTGTTGTTCACAGAAAGCCTGCAGACCGAGCTCTTTATATACATATACAGCTCTTTGTATTCTGACTCAGAAGAAATTGTGATCAACATTAAACACCAGGATTCACAGAGCCATCACTAAAATCTACAACCCCAGCTTACCTGACTTTACAGCTGTTCTGTTTATGACCTACTTCGTTTAGACAAAGCTCATTTAAAAGTGAAATTAAAGTGAATAAAAACATTTCTTGCAGTAATATAAAATATATTAACACAGTGTATTTTCAATCTAATTCAAATATTACTATTTAAAGAATACGTATTAAGGCTAGAGAGAACTGAAATGCAGAAGTCATTGTAACTAGTTAATGCAGTTAACTGAAATGCAGAAGTCCCTGTAACTAGTTAACTAGAACAACTTTTTAGCACAGGAAATTCTCATGATTATTTCAAAACATACAGTGTGTTAACAATCACTCTGGAATTCAGTGAATTCACAACAGCATGTGTCATTGCAGGTAAATATTCATGTTTGTCCAAAAAGAAATTTTGGACAAAACAAAGACAGCACACAAGAAGCTGTCTTTATCTACAGGAATCACCTAACAAATTCACTTGTATTCATTTTTTTGCCTATATTTATAGATGATTATATTCAGTGAGATTTCTTTGTCATCCTTTTTATTGCATCGACAGCCTAATTGTACTGAGTACATAACGCACGACTTTCTACAAATGAGATGAAGCATATACATGGCATTTGGGCACCATCCTGGGCAGTAAGAAATACCAACTTAAATCTATTTAAGAGTTTGAAGGACTCAAGAGTGGGTCTTGGGATTTTTTCACTTTCAGTGAGTAAAAAGACAGAAATAGGGAGAATACAACTCACATGTCAAAGGAATTTTATCTAGGTCTGAAAAATACAAAGCTAGATATTGCAGCCACGTAGTAACTCATTTGAGTTATATGTTGAAAATGTGACTCTGGCATTAGGAAAGCAAACTTCTTAGTCCAAACTAAAATCATGAAAGATCCACCATAGTATGGTGGGAGAAACAGCTGAAAAATATACAAATTCTACATCTGAAGATATATAACACAAAGCAAATACTGTGAAACTATGGACTAGGACCCTCATGTATACTCAAGGTTAATTGTTTTAATTGCACTATCCATAAAATGGATGGCAATACAGAATTGATGGCATCAAGCCAGAAGAGGAATTGCTCCGTGCTGATCACATATTCAGTGAAAGACAGAAATAAGGAAATCTCTGACCAACTGCGGGCAGTTGGACCCCTGTTGTGCTGACACTCACTCACCTTGATGCTTACCACCTGAGCAAAATGCCTCAGATGGAGAAACTCATGTCACAGACCTACTTCCAAACTGCATGGCAAAGTCAGTGAACCCTGAGAAGTTCTGGAAAACTGGCATAAGGCTAAAGAATGTGGAGCAACTGTATTCCAGACAGTTGTAGGCTGGGGTTCTCACAGCGATGGGAAAACCTCATCTACTCCAGGTACATTGCCAGAGGAAGAGGGAAATTCAAGCAAAAGCAGTGAACACCATTTTCTTTGCTTAGCTGTAGGTCTTGCCATGTCCTTATGCCCTAGGTAATAAATAATCTGCTTCAGAGATAAGATTTCTGAAAATTCCTTTTGTGTTGCTGAAAGCCAGTCTTGCCCAGCAGGCAAGGCAGGCCAGTAAATATAGAGGGAAGAAGTCTACTTACAGTATCAGCTGCAACATACTTTCAACATACCTTTAAGTAAAGTTCTTTCCATTGAACAGTTTAAGCATTATTTGTCTTAGAAAATGAGATAAAGTGTTCATCTCTTCAGTGTTCTCTGGACAGGTGATCTAAAGTTTTTAACAAACTCTTGCAGCAATATCCCTGACACCGTGCTCCAGGATTTGCCAAAAATTCCCTGTAATTTATTACTCACTTTCTCTGGTGTGTAGTACTTACTCAGAGCTTCCTGGTGTGAATATGTGCCTACAGATACAATTTTAAAATAAGAACATGTATTTCAAGGTTTTTTTAAATCTGCCCTTCTTGTTATCAAGGTTGTGTAAAACAGATTGCTCCTACATAAAACACCATTTCCAAGCTGCAACTGTCACTGCAAATGATACACAACAACAGGCAAAAGTGTAACCTAACAATTCTGTAACAGTTTACATTAAAAAAGGCCATTCTAAGCTAGTGCTAAATATAGAAAAGAAGATTGAAAAATAGTGCACTTTTTATTGTTTCTGAAACCAAAACCAGGCAAAATATCTAATCACACTTGGGCAGGTGTATGTGGATACACTAAACACTTGCCAGCTCTATACTGCTACAAAAATGAATTTAAAAAAAAACTTTGCGTAACAAGATCCTGAATTCAATAAAATATCATGCACATTTGGATTATACTTTTTTATGATATGAAATGATTTCCACTAGTATTTAAAATCCTTTTAAAAAAACCCTCTATTTTAGGGAGAGTTCCTGCCAAATTTTATAATATATATGTGTGTATATATATGTAGAGATAAAAATTATTCTGTGAAATACAATTAATTCTACATGTTGCAATCTGAAATCAGTAAATATTTCTGAAATTTAGTTGATAGCATCTTTGATAACTCCACTAAGACAAGCAACTAGAAAGTGGTGTACAAAAATTATCTAATTTGAAACTTCTACAGCTTGCATGACTGAAACTACTGCAACTTTGGACACAGCCAGAAGGACAAAAACACCCACAAGAGGTCAAGGGGGGGTTTCTTAACAATTTCCTTTGAAATTATTAAAGCTTCTACTACACAGTACAGTATTCAGCAAAGACAAAAATGCTTCAGAGATGTGAAAGAGCAAGTGGATAGGAAGTAAAAAACTGAGAGCAAGTATGAAGACATCCCATGTATCCCACACTCAATATGTGATTCAATTCCATTTCACTAGAACATCAGTTCTTTTATACCAGTTAGCAAGAGAAAAATTCTGGAAAAGAACTTGAAAGTAATTAAATACTTCTGTCAGTTTTGTTATGAATTCTGACACAAATTCTTACACTTATTTTGCTATCTCTAATTTACTGATTAATGGGTGTTAATTTATCAAAATTATTTCATGTCTGCTGATAGACCCAGAATAAAAAATGCTTAT
The DNA here is from genome assembly GCA_013397555.1 of Urocynchramus pylzowi. NCBI lineage: Eukaryota > Metazoa > Chordata > Aves > Passeriformes > Fringillidae > Urocynchramus > Urocynchramus pylzowi. Next base: position 1,493,901 of record VZRH01001693.1, on the reverse strand, counting down.
CACTTCTCTTTATTTTCTGGTAAAATCTTTTCTTATAAATGATCTTGTGTATAGAAGGCAAGGCATGAAATCAAAGATGCATTCTTTGCCAAGTTCCTGTATTCAGAAGCAAGATGGCAGTATTGCTGAAGATCTGATGTTTAATTATGTTGTTGTTTTCTCTATCTAAGCATAATCAACATTACTAACCTACTAAATAAAGATTTCACTGCAAACTGCAGAAGCTTATAGAACAGAAAATCTTCTATTGACTTAAGAATTAAGGGTCTTTAACAGGACTACAGGTTTAACACTGCATGGTATCATTTAAAAATAATTCTAAAGGACAGAATTAATTTTCTGGGTGCATTATTTTCATTATATTATCTATTATATTGCAGTGTCTGGAAAGTGCTTCATTTGAAGAATTTTTTCATGGCAATTTTCAGGTAATGAGCCTGTTTAACACATGTTGAAGAAGTTTTGCATTCAAATAAAAGGTATGGGAAATACAGTGAAAGAAATACAGTGAAGAGGCACATGAAACTTATTACAGCAGAACTGAATTGATGCATTCTTTGAGGTAATTTCTAAGCAGAAAACAGGCCACAAAAAGAGACTGAAATACTAAACTGCAGATTACCTTAAGTGATTCTGCCAGTTGTACGTGATTATCATAGACCAGAATGTCCACTGCTAGATTCCTCAGCTGATGAAGAAAAGCTTTTTCTCCTTCCAGGTCTTTTGCTTCCATAGGCACCTTCCATGTGGGGTAGGGACATTTAGTGCCATCCCAAACCTGCAATGCAAATGAACTATTTCAATGTGCTCAGAATACTTTAGATTTAGACTTTAAATAACTTTTAAATTATTTTGTTTGATTAAAAATTATTAACAATAAGAGATCTTAGTTGTAGTCTCAGACTATAAGTCCTTAAAATACTTGAATTAGACCTTATGGGATTTTTTAACTTATTACTCCTTACAGAGCACAAAATAATCTCTACAGAGAACATAATCAAGTGCTAAGACCTGGAATTGTTAATATTTAAATAAAAAAGAAAAAGAACAGCTCTAGCAAAGCCTCAGCTGCTTATCCAGCACAGAATGACACAAAATTCTGAGCTGGAAGGGACCCACAAAGATCATCAAATCTAACTCTTAAGTGAATGGTCCACATGGGGACTGAACCCTCAGCCTTGGTGCTCTCAGCAACATGCTCTGACCAGCTAAGACAACGTCAGGGTCAGCTGTTACAACTATCAGAATTCATCACATGCAGAACTTAATATTTTAATCCCACTATAAGGGTTTTTTAACCACTCCAGCTACAGCACATGAATACTGAGTGCACAGCATATATTCACTTAATTACTGATATCTCCTATAGCAATATACACTGCAAGTTACCCAGAACATATTAGAAAAACATCAGTACTTAACCTATTTTTATTAACAAGGATTCTAAAACTTGTTTGCCTAAAGCTAAATCCTTGATACACTCTAAGTACTGAAATATCAGTAGTTATTTTTCAGCTATCAAAGTGTTCTGAAAAGGTAAGTTTACTGACAGGCTTAACATCTTGAACCCAAAATCTTACTTCTTAACCCAAACATTATTCTGTAAACGATGGTTTCCTGAGTTTCTGAAGATATACTCTTCTCAAAGACTCAAAAATAACAATTTGATATACTGGCACAGTAAAACAAAAATCTAGAAGCATTTGGACTTCTGAAATGCTGCTTTTCACAGGATTTCATACATACAGGTTCAACAGAAAAACCTATTTTTCAATTTTCAGACAGTTTGTGATTCCAAGGTGCTTTGTCCCATGAGTTAGGCACTGCAGAGGGCAAGAAAAAAAGACACTAAAGCCTAATTTTTAAAGGATTTCTACCCCTTATGGTTAACTGCTTTGGATCAACAAACCCACAGGAAAAGATCTAAGAATCAGCAGAGCCATGTATAAATGCACTAAGAATAACTCATGGAATACACATCCAGAATCAAGAGATAAAAGGGAAAACCGTTCACAGCGAAAATGACCCATGACATCAAATTATGTTGCCAAATAAGAGTACATTCTGAAAGACCCAGATAATGAGGTGGTATATGCTGCCACAGATTAAAAAAAGCCTGTTATCTTCTGATCCTGAACCATGAAATACTTAAAACCACCTTTGAAAGAGAGGTTGTCTATTGTTTGCATTATCATATCTTTCCCAGAACTCAGCTTGAAAACAGATTTAGTGCATATATACTACAAATTTAGTCACTCTGACAAAGTAAAGAATCTTAAATTTTTCAAGTTTTCCATTATTTTTCAACTGGATTTACTTGGTACACTTTGGTAATTCTGCACTGGAGAGATGATCTTACAAATGGATAAAAATCACCTGCATGCTCCGTTCAGATAAAAAGGATGGTGACTTAGGTTTAAAATGTCCTTCACCAGAGGAATTAACAGGGCTGGCACCAGGGCACCTTTTAGAGGAATTTATAAACTAGTGAAGTTTCTTAAAAAAAAAAAAAAAAAATCTTTCAAAAGTAGTTGGGTTTGGGTTTTTTCTCGCACAAATATGAAAACAGAAAAAAGCTCTCTACCTCAGGAGCCTGGAAGCTCTACTTTATACTAAACATGAAAACATCCTGGTTTCAAAATGAATACTGGAATAAAACCCAAAACTGGTTAAATTAATTCTGAGTAAGAAACAACAAATTGTTCTATTACTAGTCATGAGCAGATTGGAGCTAAAGAAAAGTTAGTGATAACATTTGATCACCATGACTGGAAAACACTGAAATGGGAAAGACAAAATACCTGTTTCTATCTTCAGCAGAATATGCTCATTTTATGACTTAACTTAATGTACACCATTTAACTGACAGACAGAAACTAAGAAAAGATTAATAATAAAACTCTTATGAAAGACATAATGACAGGATAATTTCTAGTATGTATTCTTTAGTCTCCACCAATATGACTAACAAAATTCTCAGAAAATGGGAAACACTAACTCAGAGATACCATCTTTACGCCATGTCCAACTCTGCTGCTGTGCAAATAGGATTTAATTTATCAAGTGTAATTTAAAAGTTATGCTACAGGTGATGCACAAAATTGCTGAAATTCATTTTAGTTGTCTTTGAAGCAGTCTCCAGTAGGTACATGAAATAATTTTATACTAATTTTTATAATAATTATAATAATTTTTCGTAGCATAATCAACCTCTAATTTAACGGATAGACTTGGAATAAAATAAATGTAAAACATTATTATAAAATGGACAGTAAAAATAATTCAATAAAATAATATTTAATGATCACTCAATTTGAGCTGGTATTGAACTGGTTGTTTCTTTTGATTTATTTTATTTAGCAAATCAAGAAAAAAATCAGAAATCTGCCAACAAGTTTTTAGAAAGGTTTCTTTTCTATCACAACCAGTATTTAATATCAGAAATGGATTTTGCCATTGTTGAAAAATGGAGGAAATTAGCAACAGAATATTAATGTAGCATTTTTTAGCTTGTCCAATGTATTGTAATACATATTTAAGTATTTAATATTTTATACTAAATAATTGATCAACCATTATTTGACCTCAGACTTCTGCCTTCCTAAGTCTACCCTAAAATTTCCCCAAGTCACTGCCTTTACTATACAAAAGTGACAAAATCAACTTCAGGTCTTACAACACAGAAAAGTGTGTAAAGAAATAATAATTTAAGAAAGCACTTGTCTCTGTCCTTGCAAAAGGTCCTTCAATGCTGAAGATACACTTATTAATGAACAACTTAATTATAGTCCACAAAGTCATGACAATTTACTGGGTCTCATCTGACACCTATTTTACAAGGCATAATTAAATGGAAATGTTTGTAGCAGTTGCAGAATATGTTATAGCATTCACTTAAGGTTTGTTTCTCTGTAGTAATGCATTGTTCTGTATGAGAAAAAGCTTTGCTGCTTCACTAAAAGAATAATGCCAAGTGCTATTTCTAAAAATATTGTAACAATACAGTTATACACAGTGGAACCAATAAATAATTTTATGAAGTTACAAAATGGAAAATAACAGCTTGATCAGTACTCATGTTTTAACAATCACGTACAAAAATAAATATAGAAGAGTCTTGGAATAACACCAGACTGATACATCTGAACTAAAATTAGGAATATTGTGGAGACCTCCTTTTTATTTAGTTAATGTTAAGGATCACCTTTAGAATCTGCTCTCCTGTTCCACAGCACTTTGCATTTTGTATTTTCAGCAAGCACTGATGCCCAGAGTGCTTATGTGTAACTAAAAGAAGCTACCTGAAATCCATCATGATAACATAACCCATTCATTACTTTTTTTGGGCAGTGCTACTTACTGCATTAATCATATCCATTAAACCTAGAAAAACAAACAGTAAATGCTGCTAACTAGAAAACAAGGATACAGTTTAAAACTAACAATATTCTTCAAGGTTAAGAAATCTTGTGATATTTATCTACAAATCTTTGTGAAATGATGATCCATATAATGCCATTTTAATAAACCTCTCTAAAAAACCAAATCAGGTGATCAACTTCAAAGACAACCAGGCTTCCTATATTGTTTTCATAAAAACAAAACAGCCAAGGATCACAGATTTGTTTACACTAAAAATATTTATCTACATAATATTATTTAAATTAATATGTATGTTTTATTGAAAAGTGTATCACAATGTCTTAATAAACCTAAAACATTATTTTTAAAAAGGAAGTCTACCTTTAGAAGAAAAGAAGATCCATCCACTTTTGCTTTTCCTACCAGCTGGCAAGTGAGATCAAAGAACATCATTGGATGAACACCAGACAATTTTGTTGCTGGTCCAGAGATGGAAATATTACTGGCTGCCCAAATACGTAATTCTTCTATAGTTTTCTGTTCTTCGTCCATGAAAGTGTACACTCTGCTAGAAGTTCGAGGAACTACTGGAGCTCCTACAGTTCCATCAAATGTTAAGGATGCAAATCCCCCACTGGCAATTCCCTGCATCTGTCCATTGTATTCCCTGATCTGTAATAAAATATGAATGAGAAAAAAAGTTTGCACTGCATGGATAAACAAATATATTTCTGCTTTATCATGTGCGTGGAAAATGGACCACTGATCATTTCTGTCCCTGGTTCTATTGGGAGAACAGAGTCAGAGTAAAAACAAAACAAAAAGGTAAAATTAATATTAACAAGAAAACAAAATGTATAAGCAGAAATATAATCTTACACAAAAAATTTTTTCCAGAGGCAGACTAATAACTACCTGTAACATTTATACCTACAGCATCTCTGAAGAATATTTTATTTGCACACATCAAAATATCTGTGTGGGGAACACATCAGGATTGCTCTTACAAATGGAGAAATTAAGGCACAAGAGGAATTAATTTTTAGGGGTTACACAGCAGAGTAATGGCAAAGTTATTATGGATTTCAGTTTTTGGCCCCTAACAATAGCCATTTCATACTACTGAACTGAAAAAATGTATCAGTTCAAGGGGATTTTTTTTTCCCATAAAGCAAGCAGTGATGAGCTTTCATTCCTTGAATTATGAATACAGCTATCACAACTATTCAATGTCTATTGCCCTGCTCATGGCAGGTCTCCAGAATCCTGCTGATTTCTGTGTATCTGCTGCCATATGAAACATTGTATTTAAAGTCTGAAGCATTCCTTCAAGGGCCTAGTCTAGCCTTACTTCTCCCTGCAGTTATAGATTTATCTACAGCAAAGCACTGTATAACTCATTATCCAGAAATCTGAAACAGTCTGTTTTGATCCATCCCTTTCTAATTAATGTGGGGTTACCAAGTAAGCAGTAACATGCATGAACATGGCATTTGTGAGACAGTCTAGTATGAGATTCCCAGAGCTCAACTTCTAAATGGTTGAAAATCCCACTGATTTGAAAGTGCAGAACATGCAATGTGTGTCAGAAGTTCTAAAAAGCAAAACACTGCCAATGATTTAGGCCTATATTTTATAAACATGTTGAAATTCAAAAAGCACACAAATCAGGCATTCATTGAACTTTGGAAATTCATATGCAAAGCAGTTCAATCTTGGTGACAGGAACTCCTTTAATCCCTGCTACTCTGACATAATGCATAAATGCATTAAGGGTCATCTCTAAGACAAACTTTGATTTACTTAAGAATTCTCCAAATCTGACCAATGGAGCACATCAATTCAGAATGAAGTTTTTATTCAGTGAAACACTGAAAAGCTTCACTCTTTTAACCTTTACATTTAAATATTGAAAACACAAGACAAGCCAAAGGACAAATAAGGAAAATAAATAGTTTCATAATCAATTTGCCCCCCATTATCTATGATCTGGAAAAACATGTTCCCCTGTAAGATGTTATCTAATATAAACACACAGATTTACTTTAGTTGCTATCACTGGCTTTATATTCCATAGTTTAGTCTCTAAACAGGTAACATCCAGAGGGGATGAAAAGTCTCATCACTTTTACCTATCCAACCTGTATCAAAATATACTTTAAGAGTATTTTTCTTATCTTGTCTGACATGTCAAATGTTTCTTGAAGTGTTTTAATTTCTAATTTACCTATTCATTTATTTCTTCACTAGTTCTTTAAAATTAACATAAAAGCATCTTGATTTCTTCCTTAGTAAAAATTCTGTCCTAGTTTTCTGCAAAGGCTCTAAGCCTTTCACAAAACCAGAAAGGAAGTACTTTGTCTCTCCGGGCTTCTACCATCAGTTTCTCTTTTCCCAAATCCTTTATGTCATGCTTTGAGCATTCAGGAAGCTGACATACTGTACTTCTGACATCTCCCAGTATCCTCATTTAGTGAATTTGAAATCAGCCTTAATGTTGGAAGAGATAATTACAAAATAATAATTAAAAAAAAGAAATAAAATATATTAGAAGGTAAATCTCAACTGTCATGATGAGAAAATTACCAATGATCTTTAGCAAAACCAGATGTCTTCAAGTACAGGCAGGTGGAGGATCCACTGAGTCCTCTCAAACATAAACAGAATTCAACAATATTATTTAGTGAACAACAGAAGAAACAGGAGAAGAAAATGTAGAATGGGTTACAGAACAAAGTATTTCACAGCTGGAAAGCTCCTTATGTTGGACCCACAAAACAGATGATGGCCAACAGAAATTCTCTGGGCTTATCCTTTTAAAACAAATCATTGCTAAAGTCATGAGGGATAACTGGAGTGTAAAATGAACAAAATTAATGGACAAATGTTGTTTCATTATGGCACTCTTAAGCAGATCTCATGCTTAACTTATCAAGTTAAGCAGTGATACTGTAAACATGTTGTATTTTCCAAACGATTTTGAAATTGAATTAAACTTATAAAATAGCCAGTCTAGGAGTTTTGCATATGACAATGATTTCCCCTTTAGTAGATTTTGTGTCATTTCTAGAGAACATGGACATATTTTTTTAAAAAACTGGTGAGGGAGGGTGAAGCAGGGGGTTAACAGGGAAGCAGGGCAGACTGCTATCTCTTTAAAAATTCCCTGGGAATTTAAAATAATTTCAATAAATAATGATTTCTAAATAAAAATATCCTCTGGGACAAAAAAACGGAGCAGATAAAATGCATTTAGCTTGTTCTAAGCAATTAAATTCCAATACATATTGCAGGAGACTGTGGCATAGTTTTTCTCAACTAAAGATCAATAGGTGAAATGCCACCTTAATAAACTGCATGGACAATAAACTCTAGTGATTTCTATGGGGTACAACCCTATCCTGAATATGGTTATTGAAAAGAAGCTAATCTTGAAATATTTATAAATAGATTTACAGCAAAGTAAAATACCCCCTTTTTTTTTATTTCTGAAGATGGTGTTATTCGTTTCACTAAATGGAAAAGTGTGATAGTAAGTAGTGTATAAAGCTGGAACAATAACATCTCTACAGTAGCTTTCCATCAAAAGTGATTGTTAAATTATAGAAGCAAAGGACTATTATGAAACCACTGCAGGCACAGATCATCTCAGAATATCAAAAAATGCCTAGGGAAACAACATATACCAAACTAATGTATGTTTTTATACTAAGAAGGAAAATTTCATTTTTTTTTATGATTGTCACTGATGATATTTGTATGAAGGAAAGTATCCTGTCAGAAAAAAACCCACCAGAATGCATCTGGTATAGTTCATTATATTTTGTAAATGTTTTCTCATCTAAAGTAAATAGTCTAAACAAATTTGGATAATACAGGATACTGATTATATTTCCTTATATTTTAATAATGTAATCCTAGTTTACTTGTACCGCCAGCTGTATGAACTGAGAGATACTAATGAAACAGAGAAGTCATTTGAAGTATAAATTAAACCATTTTGAATATGTTTAAATATCACAAGAAGAAAGCTGAACTACCAAAACTGTGTGGAGGCACCTTCTAAAAGAAAACTAACAAAGATAGTCACACGGAAGTAAAATAGTTTTTTTTTTGAAGACATGATAAACACATTTAGATATTAGGACCATAAATGACAGCTTATTCTCTAGCATTCCTGAATTGCTGCCTGCAAAATAAGATTGTCTGAAACACCTGTAGCAACGGAAACACAAATTAAAGAAGAAAATGAGCAATACATTGTATTTTATTTACTAATTCAATTCACCTGAAGATGTAAGTATTTTGTGGAAAAATTTGTATGCAAGAAGTTTATATACTTAAGCCAGTTGAAATAATTTCTGGTTTAGTAATTTAAAAAGCCAGCAGGCACTGTGATACTGCTTTAGAAATTCTAATGGAGTAAAAACTTCCTATTTTGGAGTATTTTATACATATTTAAAACCTGATCCAGTAACTTGACCAGAAGTACTGATATGAAAATCATATTTGCAAATTGATAAGACTTCAGATTACAGAGACACTCTATCACTGCCTACAGTCATTATTTCCTAACATTATTTACTATAGGAAAAATACTGGTTTTTAATTTAAATTCCATTCAAAGTGAGTTGCATGCCTTACAGAATTTTTGAAGGCAAACCAAAAGCAATAGTAATACTGACATTTATGAGAAAAAAAAAAAAGTTTTTTTCTGTATTAAAAAAATCACCTAACTGCTTACTAAAAAAAATTAATTCCTTCCACTCTTCAGAAAAAGAATTTGAAAACTGGGTAGCAGTGCAACAGACAACACACTCTTCGATATCTTTTTTAGTAGAAAGTCTCCAATCTAATTTTGGCCAAGTTTATATATTTGGACCACATTTACTCAGAAGACACTAAGAGTCTGGGAGGTATTTTCTGCCAAAGTTTAATGTTCAGTATGCTATATATCTAAGCTCCAGACTTTCCCCCTCACCCTTATCAACCTGACAGCTATGGCTAGAGCTGCCCAGGAACAAGAAGTGAGCAGATACTTCTGCTGTACCTTTCTCTCAGTACCTTCCATAATGCATCAAGTAGAAAGAAGGAAAGAAATCAACTTTCATTGGACAAACTGGATTAAACTAAAGAAGAGAGTATAAAGAGACAAGGAAACTGCTAGCTAAGTGCAAAAGTAAGATTGCTCCTGGAAATAACAGCAGATTGTTTAAAGATCAAAGTAAGTAACACAGTAGAATTAATGCTATGTTAAATATTACTAGATTTAGGAGAGTGATGTACAAGAAGAGAGACAGAACAGATCTAGTAAGGATAACACAAAAGGAAGTGTGATACTCCTATGTTGTTATGAAGCCATGCTCCATATATCTGACATTCAGATTCCCCCTCCTTTGTAGATAAACACCTTAGAAACTCACTAACATACATCTTACACTTGTCAATCTACTGATCTATGGAAGGAATAACCGTCTATATTGTGGTTGTTAAATCCTTCTGCTCAAAGAGACTATGCTTTTACATTGTAACTCTAAAGAGTTTCAATCAGATGAATATGCAATTAATAGCATTCAAGGAATTTAATTTTTCTCCATTTTTTTTTAATTCTAGAGACCTAGGATGCTGCATTGGGCACAGTGGCATTTGGTCAAAGGTTGGATTTGATGACCTTGAAGGTAACTTCCAATCTTAATGATTCTCAGATTGTGATCTAACCACAAAACTAAAACAACAGGATTATAACCATGATTATCCCAAGGTTAGTAGATGACAGTTACTGATGTCTGTGCAAACTCAGTTCAGCTCATGGTGCATTTATGTTATGATACCACGTTCCAGCAACCCCATGACCCTATTTTTCTACAGAACATTTTCTGACATGGTGCATGACTTGAGAAGTGCAGTGGTGATGCAATAATACTGTCCAAGAAAGAGGGTGACAACTTTACAATTCTTACTTCATTGTTACACCAACTGGCATCTATGTATAGAAGTTAAGGTTAATGAAAGTAAGAGAGGAGAACAGCATCAGGATTACTATGACAAAAACTACAGAATTAAGGCTTTGTAACTGCTACAGAGTTTGCATTATGCCAAAGAATCCATACAAGTGAGGTTTATAATCAGAGGTCAGTGTCTTGGTCTTCATTCTCCAAGTGTTGCACATGAATCACACAGCTCTGCAATGCTGTGCATTCAGGAAAAAGACCCACCAGAACACATCCTGGACATCCTGAGTGCATTAAACAACTAGAGTACACTGAACAAGATGAACACCAAAATAAGAACGTGCTTCACTTTTTCCAATTCTCAAACATTAAAACGGAAATCAAACACCAATTCTATTCACCAGAAGTAAGGAAATAAGTTCTTGTTTGTGAATCACTCAGAGGTAATAAGGAATACTAGAGAAAAGCCAATGAGGAAATTAACCATTTTATCATCATGGCAGGGTTTGAGGCATTTTAAGAAAGGCAGAATACCAGTCAAAACTCCTAAGTCAAGGGAGAATAAAATATTGCAGGCTTAGCCAGTACCAGCAGATTGCCCCTTCCCACTCTCTAACAGTGTACCATTAGGCATTATATCTAAGATACTAAGAGCATTCACAGTGAACAATCAACAAGAAGATCCAAGAAAAATCCACCTAAGAAAACTCCTTCTTTGCTATGAAAATAGAAGGAGAAGACTAGACAAATAGATCACAGGCCTGGCTTTTATATTGGGAGATGAGGGGCTTGCCTTCCACAATCTTTGCAGAGCACTGATTGTGGCTGAAAGCCCAAGTACAGTACTGTAAATCACTACATTCTATAATTCATGAGAAATCATCATAAGATGATGTGCATAAAGATGCACTTCAAGAAATATTAATAGAAATGTAATTAAAACTACATAATTTTCCAGTTCTATTACTAAGACACTTAAAATTTTCCTTTTCTGCAATAAATACTAAGCAAATTAAATTACCCTCTATCCAAAGTAATTCCAAGAAAATTCTTCTCAATAAATTCTTATTAGCTCTGACCATCAGATCATGCCAACACCTCTGCCACTATGAGGAGAAGTTATCCATTAGAAGCCAATAGTGTAAGTGGGAACAGTAATTTTTAAAATGTGTTTGCTATCAATGTCAACTTTCTGAAAGTCCCCTGAAAGCATGTCTGGGGCAGAGAGAACGTGAGCACACACTCTAAAGGCTGTGTATATCTAACTGCCCTCATTGGTAAGCACAGCTTTGACAGACTGTGGCCTCTGCCACCCTGGCTTGCTTTCCATTCAGCAAGCTAAGAAAAGGTGATTAAGGCCTGAAGACAAAAGCAGGAAAGAGTGAAGGAGGAACTGCAGAAAGTGTAACTAGAAGTCATACCTACTATGCTGCTTGTGGCTGAAAGAGAAAGAGGTCCTCCCCTTCCCAGTTCATTCCCAGAAGGTGGCACCAGGCTTTTGTGTCAGATTTCTACCTGCTCAGATCAGACATGAAAACTTCCAAAATACCTTTTTCTTAGTCTGGGGTAATCAGAACATTCCCATCCAGAAAAAGACATTTTAGTCACTCTAGATCACTTTCACTTAGAAAGTAATTAAACAAGCTCTCAGTTCATGCATCTGAAGAGACATACATTGTGAGCAGCTGGAGGTCTGTTAGGACTGGAAACCACTTAGAACAGCTCAACTGTGATGAAAAAAAAAGTGTCTATGAGAAGCAAATTGATAAACTCTCTTTAAAATACTGGAACACCATCTTGGAGAATGATAAAGTACCAACTGACAAGGATTCTAAAATTCTACATCTCCTCAAAAAAGTGATGCCAAATCAGAACAGTGAGGTCCCTTACACCTGTGCCATACCAGTAGGTTTCCTTAGTAAGTTTGTGATAATAATAAATAGTAGAAGTTAGACAAAACTATGTTTGCATAAAAGGGGACTCATACATAAATTTCCTGACAGTGGTCTTGTTTATTTTCTTAATGTGTACTTAGAAATCCAATACTGACCTACCACAACCACACAACTTTTCACTTTTCAATTCTATTATTTTGACCAGTCCCTTTCTACTTTCTCCTTCTTCACATATATAAAACATGTATTCTGTTTTCAGAAGCAATAAACAAGTTATCTCCACTGAATTTCTGAAATGAACGTATCTGTACAACATCTACCCTGATAGATTCAAAGAAAATATTAAAATTTAGCCTAAGACTTTCCCATCTGAAGTCAAATTCATGAACTTCCAAGACTGATAACAAATCTCAAGTGCTGATCAGCACACAAGCTTTAAAATGTAAATACAATTTAATTCCACTCTTATTACATATATAGATGACCTTAGAGAAACCTTATACTAACCCAGAAGAGGTTAGCTCATTACTCTCTCAATTGTAAATACTTAATATAGAGGAGTAACTTAAGACTGTTTCTGAATCTTAACAAGATCTTCCTTAACAATATACTACAATCTTAGTAGTATGAAACTCAAATACTGGATAACTCTTACCACTTTTGACATTTATTGTCATGGGGTTTTCTTCTTTATTCTCCAGACAAAACATATCAAAACGTGCACGCTTAGTACTACACATATTTATCCCCTTTATCATCCTTTGTACAATCCTAAATTTCCTAGATCTCTTAAGTTTCCTAGGACACTCTCAAGAGTGTTCAGATATGCAAACTGGGGTGTTTTCTGTTGTTCTGTTCTTGGCTTTTTTTGGTTTTTTTTTTTGGTTTTTTTTTTTAACTGGCCTCTTCCACTACATTCAATTTCTGCTATAATTACTTTACACAAAAAGTAAATACAAAATTATGTATGATTATGTTGAAAATTAATGGTAAAATCACATCTTTGGTCCCATTATGCACCTCTTTAAGTATGGCCCAGCACTACAAGATTTCCATTCTGTCCCTGTAGGGTGGTTCCTCTTCCCTATACAGTTGCAGCAGGCATAAGAAAAACATCCAGCAAGAGCAGTATCAAAGCTATTAACAGTTTCCTGCATGCCCTTTGATACAGATAAATAGGGAGTAATGCAGGATAACACTGAAGCAGCAGCAGGAGCACACTGCACACTAACAAGCCCAGACAGATTCCCTCTACTGGAGTAATTCTCCATCTGACCTAAACTGCTCCACAACAGAAGACAAAGAAATTCCTCAGTTCTATCAGTTTGAAGAGGAATAAATTGTGCTGATTTATGTCAGTTAAATTCTATCCATCTAGAAGTACCAGACGATTTTTTGTCAAATAGTTTAATAAATATTGTTGTTGAAAAAATGTCATAGTTTACTTTCAGTTTTAGTCCATACCATAAGCATAGCTGTTTTAACAATCAGGTGCTTTATCCAAAGCCTCCAAGAGTTAATTTCTGTACATATAGAACTAAATTATTCCTGTGGTTCTCTCACTGCAGAAAAGCAAGCATATAAACTCCCCACACTCCAGTACATACCTTCATTCTATGAAATCGAACAATATCTCCAACTTTGTAAATTTTTGGTAGAGAATCTAGGTTTCCACTAAAAAGACTGCATGTTAGCTTCACATCTGATGGGTCCACAAGTGTTACAATTGAGCAATAATCTGTAAAATATAAAAGTGTCTGGATGAGTAACAGGCATTATGGAATTATTAATACACAGATACTAAATTTGGGAGGAAAACCCCTATGGCAAATTTTTTTTTTGCTATGATCTGTGTAACTTTTTTAAAGTTACTTTTTTACAGTACCACAATAACTGAAGTGTGGCCCATCTTGACGATAATTAGCCCAAATAATTGAAAATGAAATGTGTGATTAAGCACAGCTCTGTGTGCAAGAACACACAAACCTTTTTCTTCTGTCTGCAACAGGCATGCTATTCTTTCACGTTTCAATTACTTGTTCGACAAAATGAGGCGCGTATCTTCAATTTAATAAAATCATTTTCTAAGATTTATTTTGCACAGCTTTCTGAAAAGGTAATGAGTTCTACATGTTCTACAAGCAAATTAAAGCATAAATTACATATCATTGATTTCAACAAAATATGCAAGATATATATATATATACCACAAGAATAAAGTCACACAGTGACTAGCTACTAGTGGTAGCTAGAAAATGGAGTAAAAATATGAAATATGCCTTCCTGAAGTTAAACTTCATAGTATTTCACTTCTAATAATGATCTAAAAATTAAATCAAGACAAGATACAAAGATGACAATGCAGACCAGCCCAAACTTGACAATGCAGACCAGCCCAGAACAGAGCAGTATTTGGGGATGACATAAATAAAACATGTATTTTCCATTTCAGTGTATAGAATATGTGTGCTCTGATACCTTATAAACATAAAACAGAGTAAAAAAAAACATTTGCTCTTTCCCAGCATGGCAGCTGTTAACCTACCTGAGAAACCAAGTAGCAGGAGAAAGGCTACATCCTGGCCCTGATCTCCTGTAAATCCTACTGTCCCTCCAAGAGACACCTGTAACCACAGCCAGAGGAATGGCTAACCATAGCCACTAGGAAGGAACTGGGTGACTGGAGTGAAGCTGAACCTGGGAAAGGTGGAGGAATGGTGTTCTCCCTAAGTATTCAAATATTTATTTGTTTCTTGATATCTGAATAAGTTATTAGATGTTTATGTTAACTGGCAATGAATTAAATTCCCCAAATCAAATCTGTTTTGCCCTGACACCTTCTCATCTCTTAAAAAGAAAAACCCAAACAGAAGAGGAAAAAAAATCTAGATTATTAAAAACCCCAGCTTCCCTTAGCTGTAATTCTATGAGGCACCTAGTGACCATGACATTATGCCAGTTTATACAGCTACGAACTGAACAAAGGTGTTGTAGGTCTAAAACAAAGTCAATAAAAACCCCATCATGCACATTATAAAGGTGCAGACACATAAGCTGTTGCTAGACAGTTTTGAAAGAGAATGCTATCATTCTAGTAAAACTGACATATTTGCCTTATAGAAAAAAGCTACAGGAAGGCAGTCATAAAAAGATGAGGAGTTTTATATGGTAACTCTGAATAGATTCTCTAAACATGAAGGCAGGTATGCAAGACTGGATTAAAATACATGCTTCAAAAGAAATATTCTTCCATTTCCAGCACATATACCCTAAATTCTCCTATAATTTAAACTTGAAAGTTTAAATTCCCTAATGATTTGAGTGAATGAAGTGGTGAAAGAAATCCACTGAAGGCTTATCGAGAAATAAAACTTTTCCTACAGACACAACTGTCTGTATTTCTACAAAACTAGTACTCTTCTTCCTTCCCAGGATTTTTACACAGATTCAATAATGATAAATCATCATCTTTTGCATTCAGAAGTTGCTGAGGTGACTCTTTTCCACTCCTACCAAAGGCACAAGGTCCACATACAGTCTATTTTAACATACTATGCTAGGAATGTCAAGAATAAACTCCAGTCACTGGCTGACAAAACTGCAAGTATTTACTACTGTAATCCAAAGACTGATATATTTCTTTGGGCATGAATTCAAGAGGTTAACTTAAAAGATCTGTTGCAAATATGAGCAAAATGAGCAATTAAGATGAAAAGCCCATATGGTTCATAGATTTACAATCCTTTGGGGATGCAGAATAACATGCTACAGTGCACTGATATAATCCAACATCACAATCAAGGGGACATAGCAAAAACATTCCACATTAAAATTGTGGTTACACTTTGATGCTGTGATTATGCTACCTAGTCAGCTTCATACATGTGCAGCTGCCTACTTAATGGTAGAAGTTAAACACACCACTCAATTTTCTGTGTAATTAGCATAATCATATAAGACTGATAATCATGCTAGTCAAAGCAGTATAAAATAGTACACTTGCTTTACATAGCCAGGGAACACTTTCTACATAATAGAGGTTCTCTGTCTCTGTGACTGTAGTCTTCTCTTCCTTACAATCACCTCAAAACGTCACTTCTACAAACCTAATTACAATAGAGGTCTCTGAGAACAAAGCAGAAATACTGATTTTTTGAATAAAAACTTCATTAAGCAAAGTCCTTTTTGAAGGTTAAAAATAAAAAGCCACCTGTCTTTTCCAGGTGAAATGTGAAAATTGTTTCCTGCTTTCCACAGTAGCACTATAGATCAGTGAATAAATTCAATTTTTTGAAAACTTAGTGAGTCAAACTCTACAGAGGATTTCTGAATTTACATAATTCAGAGTCCTAGAGTTAAACAAAACAATATAATGTCATTGGTCACATTTTTGATTTTTCTCAATATACTACCCAATAAAGCAAAATTCCTTCATTACCAAGCTAATAAGTCAATAAATAATGGAAGTCTACATATTGGAGTCAATTTTCTCTTACTAGAGAAATTTACTCCACTCATTAAAAAAAAAAATCCACTGATTTTCTTTAAAAGAGAATTTTTACCACTGGTAGATTTTACTTGCAACAATCTGTCTTAAAAACATGACACAATGAATCCACAGTTCAGCAAATTTATATGCTACAGAAGAAAGGTTTTTACTTTCATTGTCTCAGTAAAACACTGAATTTCAGCTGACACTACATAGAACTTCAAACTGCACCAACCTTTTTTTAAAATATATTTAATTATTATGAAGAGGTATTCTCACTTTGGCTTAACATCATGTGAGGAACCACCTGCCATGGACAGCTACCTATGCTTGTAACAAGCCAGAACTGGTGTTACGAAAAAAAGGAGACATCACTCATGTTTAATTTAAATGAAAGTATAGAGTGATGGTCTGCATGCATCTTACACACTTTTTATATTCTTTCAGGTAAGTCCTTATTGTTCTTTAAAAATACAATTGCTATAACTTGTTAATGAGTTCGTTATTTAATTTTATTAAAAATTCCACATCTATTTGATAATCAGTAGAAGCTTGCACTGTCTGCATGGAGAATACTGATTGTCAAGCTTCTAGGTCCTTTAAAGAGCTTGAAATAGGAATCTCTTGCAGCCCTGTAAAAGTTATTGAAAATCTAAAGTTGACTCCACTGTCATGACAGTCTAGGTTCATTCTTCAGGTTACAACTTTCCCTTCATAATGCCATAGCATTTCCACGCTTTTTATGGAAATCTCTGTTATGCTGGCTATTAGCATGAGCAGAAAGCCAGCATCTCTCCACAGTGTGTTCAGATAGATAAAAAACCACAAAAACCCAATACCTCACAACTTCACGTACAAACTCATTTTTCAGTCATCCTAAGAAAACCAAAATTGCTAAAAAAGCTTTCCAGATTAGTAGATATTGATACTGTAGGACCAACAAGTTGTTTAGTATTTACTGCTTAAAAATTTATTGTAGTTCTGCTGAGGACTTCAGCAGTTCCTGACAAATATGCTTGCATAAATTGTTAAGGTGGAAAGCATTGATCTAATTACACATCCCCCTTTGGGCAATCACATATTTATTCTTCAATAACATTTAGTGGAAAACCCACTACCCTGAACCAATAACTTCTCCCTTCCAAGAGATAAAAAAGGTTTTGGGCAATATTGCTAGCATTCAGGGACTCTAATTAAAGATTGCCTTCTGTTTCTTTTATTTCAATACACACAAAAAAGACAGATTATTGTAGCAAATTATTCTCTCTTCAAAACTAAATGAAACATTTATTACTGTTTTCAAGAATTACTGAGGCCATTCAATACACAAGTGTCTGCACTAACACCAAACAGCTGACCCAACTAATTTACCATTTATATTTCAACAAGACAGGAAAAAATAATACAAATGTACACACACTCCTGTGTGTGTATATATATGTGCATACAAACATACACTGAAGAAGCCCAAAACAAAACCTCTGAAGAATCAAACTGTTTTACTAAAGCTTGTTATTTCTAACATGGTGATACACTTTAGAGATACAGTTTGGTAACTACCAGAAGCATCTGGCTAAACAGATGTTTCAATGCCATCACTTGTAATTTGTAGATCAAAGTAACTGTCTTGAGATTTGTATTAACAATTTATTCAACTAATTATTATTAATTTCTTTAATATTTTTTTAATCTTTTATTCATCTTCTATATTTTAAGATAAGAAAGAATGGTTATTTTAAAAAGAAATGCATATAAAACACTGGGAACAGAAGGGAAAACATTATTCTAATCTCTAGGGGTCCAGAAATGAAATTGCTGTCTTTACCTCTGCAACAGTTTTTATTCTGTTCTGCAAAACTTATATAAATCTTCAACATTTTGATTCAGAAAAAAACTCCAGAACAGAACACAATACTTAGAAGGAAAAGCTACTGCAGATATTACTGAATCTGCTTCCTCACAAATGGATACCACAACATTCTGTGATGGGTTTGCTTTGCACTGTAAAGTTAGTTTGCTATTACTTGCTAAAAATTGACTATTGTAATTCAAGTTGACCAAATGGTATTGTTTAAATTAGAATTCATTCTTTCAGCTACATAATTTTAAACAAATTCTGGGCTGTTTGATGAACTTGGCTCAAGATCAAATAAAAATTGAGAATAAAAATAAAACTTAAAGCTTCAAAAATTCTTTAAGAATCTGATTTGATTCTTAATCTGCATGTTGGGCATGTAGAACTGTTGACATGGAAGTGGTTAAGCTTTTTATAAGTGTCTTTTCCAAAACCGCTATCCTTTATTAATTTTGATCCTAAGAAATATTTCATAAAAATAAAATAGTTACAATCTAAATGAATGTCTAGGTAGGATAAAATGAGATTTAAACTGAACATGTGACATACAAATATACTGCATATATCTAAGATAAAATGCTAGATGCAGGTTTTCCCAGAAGAATAGTGGAAATAGTGTGGAAAACACTGACCAATATCTACATGAAAAAAGAGGGTTGGGGAAGCAGTAGGTGTCATGTTGTAATATCCTTAAACTTTCATGGCCAAGCACATAATCTCTGTAATTGGACACTACAAAGGCTCTTTTTTCTTCTATTTACTTCTCTATTCTTTTAAATCTCAAGGTTAAGTACTTGAGATATCCTTAAGATTAAGGGAGGGAAGAGAGGAGAATATTATCTTTGTTAAAAATTTAAAATAACTATTGGGGAAGGAAAGTTAGAATATAGTTTTGAACACCTCCAACAGATCTTCTAGCAGACAAAATCCCATCTGTCTCTTGTAGGAAGCAAGACCCAAAGCACTTTCTTGGACAGTTTTCAGAACTCATGAAGTTCTCATACGGAGGTTTCAAACTATATGCCCCGAGCAAAAGCCTGCTTAGCTAAAACAGCTTTCCCTGTAATAAATGATTTATGAACATACTGAAAACTCATTTAGTTCATCAGTGTTTTAACACTCACCTAATGGAATAATGGCAATGAAAATTATGAACTTTTAATTATAGATTATATAAACCAACAAGACTAAATTAGGTACCAGTCCAATGGTATCCACCTTCAGTGGGAACACAGTGCAAAACCTCAGCCTTAAGCCTTAATATGTGTAAGAAGGGCAGCATCTTATACTTCATGGCATATCTATATAGTGAATAAAGACCCATGTGGATAAAGTACAGTGGCCCCACTTTCCATGCTTCCAGGGGGCATCAGCTTAAAGCTACATGATTCTATTATTACAGTGTCAGACAGAGAACGTGTTGGTCCAGGATTGGGCCAGATCTAAAGCAATTAAAGAATTTTCTGACAAGAGCCCTGACAATGCAGAACAATCATCAACCATTTTGTACCCTCTCAAGCAAACATCACTCTGGATTGTGCAAAAAAATATCAAAAACCAACACTGAAATACTTGACTGATTAGTGACTATTTTTACTCAAAACCCCAGACTAATTAAAGCTGTTTTAGAGATTTTCATAATAAAGTAGCAAGTGAATTACAACTATCTTCATAAAGAAGAAATATCAGATTGTGTCCCTGTTCTCCACTGATACTGTTGTGTTATTTTAATAATGTCAACTGAAAATATACAGGGAAGACATATTAGGAAGTTATTAATGACATTTTGGCAAGGACTAGTTGCTAAATATATAATCATTTTCCCTATTAAATTTATATTACTTAAGAAATTGAAGCAATTAACTTGACAAATAACTCAGTAGAAAAAAATCTCTCCTAGCCTCTTTAGAGACATGCTAGCTCGAAAGTCAGTGAATTTAACTTCACGTTTTTATGTATCTGGAAAGAATGGCTGCCCTAATGATTTCCAGCAATCAGTGCTTGTCTAATTAAGATGTTCCAAGTCCTCAGTTCCTGAAGTCTTGGTAAAGTAGCTTGACAAAAGACAAATCTCCTTTAAGAACTTTCTCCATTTGCTATCTCCACCAGTCTGCCTAAACTGACTGATGTCTCTTATCTATTTTTTTTTCCTGTTTCCTTGGTATTAGCTGGTCAAAGCTATGGTCAAAGGATAATGTGAATTTGTTGTTCTGGTTGATTTTGAACAAACATAGTAAGAACAGTTCTGGCTGGAGGAGATTTCAAATCTCTTGAATATAGTACATACCAGTTCCTTTGCTAATATATGGAGGCTTGAAGAACTTCACAACGCCATACAAGTTCACTACAGTTCCATCTTTAAGATGATTCAGGGGCGTATACACATATTTTGGAGCAACAGACTGAAAAGGCATGATACAATGAGGGACACAAAAAAAAATTATTCAAACATTCACACAGAATTTTGTCCTTCAACATCATTCATCCTCAGACATATTTATTTCATCTTAAAAAAAGAAAGAAAGATATCTATCTCTTTGGATCTTATTCACTTGAAACTCAGAAAGCACACGAGATTTTTAATTTCTCTCTGTGATTGCACCTCTCTTACAGTAAGCCAACCAGTTAATTGAACTAAGTTTCAATACATGAACCAGGTGAGTAAAAGTCATTACAATAAAGAACAATGAAAGACAATTTTTTACTGATTAATTTTTACATTTATATCCAGAGGACTTTTTGAAGCACATACATAAACAGCTTTGTATTTCTGCTTGGCAGTGTCACTGAACAGAATCCTTGCCTTGGGCTGGTGGGGGGGTTACCTCTCACAGCCACTGCACACACCTCCTGATTAAAATACCACAGTTCTGGAGGATTAAAGAAATTAAGGGCTACTTTCTACACTTTAAGGACTATTCTCCTCTCATCTTAAGGTTGCTGATTAGACTCTTTTAGAATACAAGTTCACTCAAACTGATTGAAAACTTAGGTTTTCAGGTACTATACTGAAAAAATGAAACTAAATAAAAATTAAAAACAAGCTCTATCACCATTTATACTGAATCTTTAGCATCATGATAAAGAA
The DNA here is from genome assembly GCA_013397555.1 of Urocynchramus pylzowi. Taxonomy (NCBI): domain Eukaryota; kingdom Metazoa; phylum Chordata; class Aves; order Passeriformes; family Fringillidae; genus Urocynchramus; species Urocynchramus pylzowi. The sequence goes on along the minus strand of VZRH01001693.1, from coordinate 1,472,261 downwards.
CATGAAAATTTCAGTTCCTCTGCCTTTAAAAAACTATTTCTTGTAGAATTTTAAGTCAGACACATAAGGGCTTGTTCCAAACAGAAATCAAAACAAATGTTAAGACCAGTATTGGAAGTCTGATTTTAAACCAAAGGAAGTTTAATATTTCCATTTTTCTTTTTACAACACAAGCATGCAATCTTATTTAGACCAACAGTTACCTTTCTAATTCGAATTTCCTAAACCAACATGAAATCTGTTCAGAGATCGAGATGGGAACTATACTACAAGTACAGAAAATGTACTACTTTTTTCATATTTTGTTCTGTGTTCCAGGTATATTATTTGCAAAAGTAAAAGCTAAATGACTGAGTATGAGTATGGAAGTATGAGTATGAAGTAAATTAAATGAGTTTGGAAGTAAATTAAACAGGAACAAAAATGAACTCCACACCTTCTTATTAACATGCAGTTAATCTCATGTGATTTAAAATATCCCAAATACAAACTCACCACAGATGCAGTTTCTGTTGTTCCTGGTTTAGTGTAAATCTGTGGAGGAAAAAAAATAACAAATTTTCTAATCACAAAATTGAAGGTACTGAAAATATAACAACATTTGATAACTTTAAAGCAAATACAACACTATATAGAAATACAAACCAGCCCTACAGACATTTTTGCCATATCTGAATCACATCTGAATCTAGTAAAATTTTAGCTACAGAAAAAAGAAGGCAGTATTTATTGCACTTACACTCATACAAAAGGTTTTTCAAAAAAATACACACATTTTCTGAAGTCACCCAGTTGAATATGTTAGGTCACCTTAATAGAGTAGCACTTGAAAGCTGGAGGCCACAAATTTAAAAGTGCACTTGCTTAACACAGACCTTAAACGGGTTTAAGGTTTTGTACATAAAGATGTATGCACATGTCAATGCTTAGAGCAGATCTATTCTCAGTGACTTGTTACTTTCCTTGGGGGGAAAAAGTTCACCAGAATGGGATAAATTTTATTTAAAGAGAGTTCCTAAGCTTTTTGAGCCTTACTATAAGCCAGACTTACCTTCAATGTAAGGTCTTTTAAAGAACTAATGGTGAAGATTTGATGAAAAGCCAACACCACCCCCCCCTCTGGGAGGAACCCAGGGCTCAGCTGCCGTCCCGATGCCACAGCCCAGCCTGGCTGCTGGACACAGAGCCCCGTGTCACAGCTGTGCCCTGCCTCAGCACTGCCCACTCCTGCTGGGGATCTGCTTTTGCTCTCCACCTCAGCTGCATTCCTGAAGCTGATTTTACTTTTACACAGCTGAGTGAAAAGTTATGGCTGGGGAAGTGAAGCACACACCAAGTCTGCTCATTTGTATTAATGTTAAGCATCCAATATGCGAGTCACCAAACAAAGTGCCACAAGCTCCATTCTGTGGTCAGTGATGAGATAAACATGTCAGCACAACCAGGCATTCAGGGAGCTGCACAGTGTCTTTGGGATTTGACTGTATGCCATGAGTTTTTGCCAATACTCAGTTGAAGGCCTGGAGTAGTTTCGAAAATATAGACACTTTTAGCTTACACACACCTATTCAGACTCAGGGCAGTTTTGCTATCCATGGTCTTCAGTGAAAAATATTCTTTCTACCAACAGATCATCATCATCAACAGATAATGAATGTCATGAAACAGTCTGCACTATCATTTTTAATACCTTTATTTCTCACTGAGCTGTGTGCAAAGTTTTAGTTACCTATAGAGGACAATTCCAGAACAAAAGTGCCTTTCTGAAATTTATAAAAAAAAAGGTTTTTTTTTCTTAAATTTAGGATTTAATATGTAAGAATACAACAAAAGAACAAATATTTTACGCAAGACAAAAGGGCACAATTCTCTGTATAAAATTTAGATTATAGCAATCCATGTATTTGAAAGGCAACAACTAATGATTTGAGTTAAAACAGTACAAACTCATAGACCAGAGAAAACTAAAAATTATAGACCTGAAATCGCTCTTGCACTCTCTACCTCGTCTGCATTATTGAAATGTGTTATGCACAAGAGTAGTTTAAACAGCTCTAGGAATCTATCTAAAGCCAACTACAGTCAAATTCTTGCACTCAAACAAGTAGAAATTTACCTGGAAAATAATTTGGTTAGGGCTATTATAAAATAACATGTCATGTTTCCTGATGAACAAGGTAAAATAACCTGTACCATTTCAGTTTCTAATAGATTTTATTGATTTTTTTCCTATTATAAATCAAAATGTTAATGTAAGCATTTTGGAAATTAGAAAAAAAAAAGAAAAAAAATGTTGGGCAACCACATACATAAATGGCTGATCCAGCTTCTTCAGACACTTCCAGTTGACAATCATGTCTACCATCCTCTCTCGCTGTAGGCAATTTTATCACCTTAAATCCTGCAACTATGAAGGTTTCCTATGGGGACAGAGCAGTAAACAGAAAATTACACAGACTCTAATGCATGCTCTATTTTAAGACTATATAATGTGGAATTTCACTCTAAAGTCTCAAGACATTGAAGAAACAAAAATCCTGAACAAACTGTAAAAACTGTCTTTAAGTTTCCCAATTTAGTACTTCTACCCATGGAATTTATATTTATAATAAATGCCAGAAAGCTTTTCTTTTTAATTCTGCTAAAATTTTCACACTCGTGATGCTACTGTAACGGAGTGCTATTTTTGACAAAGCCTAGGGAGGAATATTCACACTGAATAAAGCAAAAGAATCATTCCTCTTTGAATATAATAGAGACTGACTCCTTTCTGGTTAGCTTAACTAAGGTAGAAACGAAATCAAATGTCAGACCAGCAATAAAACATTTTTTTTTTAGAGCTTTTTTCCCATTGAATTACAGCTGTACTTTTAAAAAACTCTCTTATAAACTCTGTTGTGGCTGGACCAACAACTTCCTTAGTTATTAAAAAGGTAGGTCAACCAACAGGTAAGTTTCTGGTAGCAAAAGGGACCTTAAAAATGTCTCTGGCATTGCTCCTGAGATTGTGGCTCAGAAAGCAATCGTAACTCTATTTTCACATTGGTACAAAGTTCCTCAGACACCACAAAATGAACAAGAAAAAGAGGATTTAAAGGGTAAATTATGTAAGTCCCTGTTTTTAGCAGGTTGCTGCTAAAAACAGCTCATGTTTTTAGCAGCAACNAAGAGGATTTAAAGGGTAAATTATATAAGTCCCAGCTCATGTTTTTAGCAGCAATCTCACCAAATCAAAAAGGAAAAAAAAAAGTAAAAATTAAAAAGGAGGAGAAGATAAAGAATACATTAAATATCTTTAGGTAATCAGAGGTGATTAAAAAACTGATGTGATACAATGTAAAGCTCCTTTACAGTCAGGTCCCTTGCTGCCAGATCTGTTCAGCAGGGCTGTGCCAGTGTGCTCCATTCCAATAAACATGTTAGGCTTGGAACCCTACTTCAATTCAAGCTTCTACCAAAAGCACTTCCACAAACTTTTACTGAGTAACTTTTCTTTATGTATTTATTTGATTACAAAAATAAAAGAGTTTTCTGATTGAAGTTGACAGTTTTAGCAAATATTGCACTATGACAGTGCTTTTTTTGCTATTTCAGCAATCTGACAATGCTACGCTAAATGATTTAAGATCCAAAACATTAATGTTTTGTGCAAGAAAAAGAAAGGCTTTAGATTAAGTGACAGTGATATATGTAGTTATTAAAACATTGGGGAAAATATTTCTGCAGAAAACATAAATTTAATCAGACAGTTTAATTCACAATGAAACTACTTAGGGCACGGTGATTTTCAGGTAGTGTCACAATGTACACTTTGACGAAAAAGTAATAAATAAACCTAGAAGTAAGCCATACTCAAAGCTAAGTTAAAACATGTCAAAACAATTAGAACACTCAGTATTCTCTGCACCTCTAACACGCTGTCCTACTAACACACATGGAAGTTGATTCTTTCTTTCCAGATACAGAAACACACAAATATAAACTTCAGGAAAGTCCATGAGTTTTGCAGGTGTTAGCATATGTCCTTCCTTTCACAGAGTTAGGTGTGAAACACACCTAGTTAGGTGATGCTACCCAGAATGTTCCTTCAACAGTAAAAGCACCCTTCATCTAAAAAGCTATGCCTTGCTTATACATTATTTCCATTTCAGCATTTTATTAGAATGTAGACTGCACAAGATTCTGGGATATGGCTGCTGAGACAGGATTGGAGATCTGTACAGGTAACTTCTCTTGTCTTGCTCTCCTGTGTCAGAAGAAACTTCAGAATTACAAACTTCAGAATTACATAGACTTAGCCTTTTAACAAGCTGATAATGAGTGAAAAATTTTTGGAGTAGTATTAGGTCACTAGTGATTACTCTCAGGTAATATATATGCCATACATAGCACCACATTAAAAAAAAAAACCAAAACAACCTCCTCTCAAACTGTGAAAGGACTGTGCAACTTCCATGAGAAAAAGACAGCCCTAACCTCAAAATCTAGTTTTACAGGTGGAAAGAACAGATATATTCTTAGATTTTTTACAAATTTGCAGTCAACTTTGACAGGTTGTGACTTGCAGTCTCTAAACATGCAAAAAAATTTTCCTAATATTTGCACAGTGCTTTGAAATTTAATGTTATGTTAGTTTTCAAAATAGATTAGTTTCCATTTCACCTTTAGCTAAGAAGATCTTGTAATTGCCTTGGGAATCAAAGCTATTTACATAAATTGGTGGATTTTGATGTCAACAGAAGTATATTGCATAAATAAATGATGAGATTCAAACAACATTTTTAAATGGTAAAAAGAAATTCTATTTCTCTCATTCAGAAAGCATGAAATACAGGAAATACAGTATTTTTCCTGATGGTTATTCTGTTACAGATCGAGAAGACTCTCAGGAGACAACATAGTTACTCAGATTTTTTGAAATCGTCAGTTCCTTCCCCTGGCTACTTAGCTAAAGATCTTACAGTATTCCAAGGATGAAATGGAAATTTAAAAAAACTAAAATCTGAAATGGTATGCAGCAAATAAACAGTACCTTCTGGACCTTACTGAAGTAATTCTTTAATAGCTAAAAAATGGGGCTTTTTTTCAAACTCTGCTAGCTTCAAACTAGCTTCAAATCATTGTTTCCTCATATTCATACTCTTCCAAAATTAAAATCCCTTTTGAGACATGAGGGAAGCACCATGACAGTTCAGTTCACTGGGGAAGAACAAACTGAGGTTCTAGCACACCTTGGCTGCCTAAGGGCTGTTGCCTGTGGGTTGCAGTTTCCTACCCAGCTCTTTAGTAATGATCTTTTTATCTTCTAATTGCTGCTCAGTGCCCTGTTCAACATTTGCATTTTTATCAGGACAAAACTGATTTGTTCATTGAATTTAAAAAGATTCTGCAGCTTGCATATTTAGCAAATCAGTTCAGGAACTTTCCACCCTGGCTTCCCCATCAAAATTGAAAATTACATGGAATTGAGTAATCTGTATAAAGACTGTAATTTGCCCAGAGAAGTTGTGGATGCCCCATCATTGGAAGTGCTCAAAGTAAGGCTGGATAGGGCTTTGGAGCAATCTAATGAGGTGAAATATGTCCCTGCACATAAGTCCCTCCCAATGGCAGGGGGGCTGTAACTGGCTGATCTTTAAAGGTGCTTTCCAGCCCAAACTATTCTATGATTTAGTGTGAATTCATATCACACATGAAAAATCATTAACATGAGCTCATAATGCATCATATACTAATTTTAATTTCATATTTGGCTAATATTGAAATGTCAGTAAACTGATAGGCATTCTTATAAAAAGACTGAGGCAATTATTTTTATCTTGTTTTCCTTCTTTAGGGGTAACACATTGTCTGATAAACTCACAGGCTGGCTTGTCTAAGTCTTTTACCTGGAGCTAATCAAAACAAATGTCTACCTGTGACAAAGCAAGACAGTAAAAAACCAGCACCAAGTCAGTAAAAAACCCTGTATGCAAAGTTTTGATTTCTTTTTTTCATCTTTTAGTGTAACTGTCTTTTAAGTGAATTTAATTATATCTTATCAAATGGCAAAACATTCAAAATATGAATATAAATGGGTGATTTCTCTATTATCCATATTCATGATCCTTTTGCTTGCTAGGTAAACAGCACTGATAAAAAGAATTGCTTTATTTCAATATTAGTGTGAGAAAGAATTTACATAAGCAAATACTATAGATTTGAAGGGACTGAACAGATTATTTTTAATTTTAGGGATAGGTAGACCAAGACAAAAAAAGAAGTCAACATACATGTGTGAAAAACAATTCCTAAACTAAGAATTTTTACGTATATATGTTTTGGTGGTTTTTTTACCCCATGGCGTATAATCTTTGCACAATCCTCTGCCATTTTTCCATATATTAAAACATTGATGCTGTTGGTCTGGGAACACAAGTTATCCAAATCTGGAAGAAAAAAAGCAAAAGTGATTCCAATCACTATACCTTCTCCAAAACAAAACAGCAGTGGAAAGAGATTTACAAAACAAGTTGGTCTAGACTCTTAACATTTTTCAATTAATGTACAAACAGGAAATGTGCTAACTACAGATATATTGCTCAGAATATTCTTCATAAGAGGATTAAAATGTGCCTGTTGTACACCAATGTACAATTAAACAGAAATGAAAAAGATTTCCACTTGGATAATTCAATATACAGTGTTAGATTAACAGTCACATTAGCACAGATCCTACTGTAGAATCTATTATAAAGTGAAGATATTCTAGGGTATAGAAATATTAATTAATAGTCTTCCAGGAAGACTGAAGCAGAAATCATACTGTTATTTTAAGAGTTTTCTACTTTTTACTGTTTCAATGATTTAGATGTGCAAACTTATGTTTGTATGGAGAATGTGCATGAACTCTCCTCTCCTGAACAGTCACTGAATGCTGCAAGACTCAGGGAGGTTAAGCATCCTTTTGAGAAACCTGGAGGCAGCAGGGAGACTGACTGAGGTCCCAACAACTCCATTCTCCTTTGCTAACAGCAGGCACAGGCAGCAGCAGCAGGCAGGACATGCACAGCCAGGCTGGCTGCTCAGGAGTCACGAGGCTCAGAGGGAGCACATGTGATTCTCTAGCCACTGTAAGGAATAAGCTGAGAATGAAATGGAAGGAAATGGAAAGTTCCTTGAATCCAACAGACCCTAACAAATTACATCCTCCACCTTCCTGGCTGGAGGGGATGATAAGCTCAAGACTTAAAAGGAACATATTCATTTTTCCTATCATTTCATATAATGACAAACAACTTAGGTCTTTCAAAGTGCTAATCTAGCTACTGGTATTCAAATACTTGAGTAGTCAGGTGAAATTTCCTTTTCTCAAACGCTTAAATTAAAACAGAATGAAACACATATATTTTGCTGCTATTCAAAATATTGACCTATACTAAAGGTGCTCCTACATAGTATATGCTATACATATTACGTGGCAACTATTATGTGTGCAATTTTCTTGTCCCTTCTTATGATAAGCAGTTTGAAAATATACTATTAAAGCTATACATATAGCTAATACATTCCCAGGACAGTCTTTTTAAAAGTTATGCAACAAGAAGTCTACTGAAATATAAAGACTGTATTGTTTCCATTAACTTACCTGGCATGAGTTTATCTTAAACTTTTTTTTTTAGAAAATGAACAGTTTTAGAGAGCATTTTAAATCTAACATTCTACTGAACACTATATAAAAGCAGGAACTACTGATGCAGTACCATAAATTTAAAATGTATACTTAAATATAGTACCTTGAACAACAATCTTGAAAAAGTCTGTTCCATCTCTGAGTTTTGTTAATGGGTAGGAAAGAGTAACTATTCCCTACAAAGCAAAAAAATAAAATAAAATGTTGTGAACTAAGACTGTGTGCCTCTAAGTTACTGCAATACTGATAACAGCTAAACATCAGTAAGATAAAAAAGGCAGAATTTATGGAACAAGCATAAATTGCTATTTACATTCTTAACAAAAAGAAAAATCAACTGCTGTAGACAGCAACAAAAAGCAACATTATTGAGATATAACAAAGGAAGTATTTATTACAAGTCAACACTATTTAGATACCCCCAACTAGATGATAAACTTAAACAATAAAACAGTAGCTATGGAACTATACATGTAACTTCTTCTATTAGTTACAAAATAGCAAAAAATACTAGAGTTTTAGCACAAAAGCTGAAAGCCATCTGAAGAGATAAGAGATCAAAATCTTGAGATTCAGCAACTCCTCCAAAAATACTGGCAAAGGATTACAACATAAATATCAAAACAAAATGACAGTCAAGATATAATAGACACATATGAAGATAAATAATCTTCTGTGAAAAAAATACAGCTGTGAGAAGAGCATATCAAAGTTTTGAAACTGTCGTGTCCTAATTATTTGGCAATAATACAAATCTCTAAAAGATCCTATGATTTAACAATTAATTCAAAATTCTCTTTATATTATAATGCTGAAGTTACAATGAAGCAAAAATCAGCAATGTCAGTGATGTCAACATCTCTTTGGAATCATCACATCTAGTATGAAAGATGGTATCATCAACAGTACCAAAAATGTCAGTCAAGTGTATTCTTTCACACTATGGCAGATAAAGCACTGTAACCTTCTCAATGATAAAACCACAAAAATTGATTCAATAAAGAAAAATAAAATTATTGAAAACAGACTCTGTAAAATGCTTAAAAAACTACACAAACAGCATAAAAATAGACTAAAAGGTTTCTTGTAAAAAGAGAGCATGGTAGTATGTCTATAAATGCAACATTAAGAGGACAGTCAGGTAAATCACAGTGATTTTACAATACACATATTCAGTGGGAAGCTTGACTTAAATGTTTCTTTGACTTAAGAAGCATATGCTTCTTAAACCAAATCAGGATAAAACATGCAGCAGGGAATTGTTACTCCAAAGGCCTTCCACAGTAAAATTTGTCCTACAACATGCTAACTGAGGGGTAATCCAAATCAAATGCAACAAGACTTTACTATCTGTTTTATAAAGAAATAATACCACTCCTCAAAACCTCAACATTATTTACAAATGCCGATTTCCAAAATAATTTGATAATTTAATCTCCTTTACAAAGCTCCTTAGCCTTCTCTGTGAAAAGCAGGAACTTACCTGTTAAAAACAGAAAGGTTTCTCACTTGTTTTCAAAATTACAGCTTTGTTTAAAATTTCACTATATACGTACACACACACATATACATGTGTGTATATATATATATATACATATATATATATTTGTTCTTGCTGAGATTGTCTTGAATTGTATTCACAGGTAAATAAAAGACTACAGAATTTTTCTTGTAATAAAATCTTTGCAATGAAACAGTCACCTCAGAAATACTCAACATTTACATATATATTTTTTTCTTAGTAAGAAATTTCGATCCGCACCAGCACACTATTTAAAAGTGAAATTCATTGATGTGATAGTGGCTGCATTTTGACCATCTTTATTTTTGATTTGTCCTTTTACATCCCAGTATCTTCCAAAGAGTTTTCAAATTCTGGGACCACGTTCTTTGCTATAATGTTCTGGCCCCTCCACTTTCCTTTGTATCACAAACACCTACACTACAGTAGGTGTTAGTATAGTTCTCTTCCTCATACTGCCCCATTGTCTTCTCCACATGAAGAAGGATGCCTGAAACTCTTGAGCTCCAAACTTCAAAAGAACCTACCTTAGCAAAACTTGCTCAAATTAGCTCTTCCCTCACAAATCCTGCTCTGTTTAATGAGCTCAGAAGCAAACTTTTTCCAAAAGGGTTTCTCCAAAACCCTCGACACTCCATATGCCACTAGACACACTCTCAAACTGACCATGTACAATTCTTCTGCTGCATGTTTCTCCTTCCTTATAAGGCCTTGCTCCCTCAGTGAGAGGCTCTATAGCTGATTTGGCAGCTGATTTTAAGGTTTGGTTCAGATTTGTCACAGCAAAACACAGAGAATTATGAACTAATAGGATATGGCATCATGTTTAGTTAACATGACACGATGACTGAGGAGGTACAAACATTGCTTGTGCTGTTTTTCCAGAGTTTGAAACTTGCAGTTTTCAAAGAGGTGCCAGGGAGGTAAAAACATGCAGAAGAATGAAAGGACTGAGGCATACAAGTCAGACAGAAACATCCCAAATGTTTTTTATTGCTTTTCCCAGAACACATTTCATAAAAAACCTCTTCTGCCCTTCCCGCCTTGTCAAAGCAGGACCTGATCCCTATTTTGGCAGGTCTAGAGTGACAGTGTGCCACCACTGAGATAACCTAACATCAGTGCATTCTAAGGTTCACTTCAAGCTCAGCCTGCAGAACTGGATTTTCCTTCACATTTAATGGTGTGTTAGCACCAGCTTTATCAGCTCTCCAGTTGTGCTGTTTATGCCAAGCTGTTTTAGTCACCTACTAATCCATGTCAGCAGCAGCATGAAGTTCTCTTAACATAAGGCAGAAGTCTGAGAAAGACATTCCACAAACTTTCCCTTTCAGAATCAGCTATAGCACTGCATATATGCTTTAAATCATAGCCTGGTAATTGCTCTGTTTTCTGAACGGAAACATGTATTTTGGCAGAAACATTTTCTAATTTATAATGTTCCCAAAAATGTATTTTTGTCTCTTTCACCACTTTCTTCTGAGCAAGAATCCCTGCTCTTCCACGTCAGGGCTGCTTGCAGACACAGCTCTTCAAAGCAGGAAAGTCTATGTATCGTGCAGGTGAACAGGGGCAGGGAGCTACCCCCTGAGGAATCAACCCTGTTTGCTAGCAGCAGTGGCTATTGACGTTTCCATTTGTTCCTTTACAGGACCTGAGGGAGGTTGAATCACTCTCAATCAAATCACCTCCTACACCACTCAACTGCTGCCTGCTTCCAAACAGGGCAGTTCTGGTCCTTCACTATACTGAAGTGCACCACTCCTGGCATCAATCTGACACCACAATGATCCAGTGCAGAGTGACAGCAGCAGAAAATTATCCTCTCTCCAGCAATATGGATAGTCTTCTGCCAGTTTCCTTCTCATAAATGGACTCAATCACAGGGTCATATAAGCACTAGATTTGGAACTGAGAATATACAGCTGTGGTAGCAAAAAATGTTTCTTTCGGATATAGACAAACATCAGTTCAGCTCATATTTTTAAAATGTTTGTGCCATTTTTTGAAGAATTCAAGACAACTTAGGTTTTCTACAGAACCAAATTTCCTTATTTTTCCCCCTTTTTTTTAATTAACAGATTGAAAGAAAGCCTGGGGTAATGATGATTTCCTGATACATAAGCATCAGGGATGCCTAAAATGATTCTCAGAGCCACAGACAAAAAAAAGTTAAACAGGATAGAAAAAGAACACACTCAAGAATTGATGCTGCATTCTACAGAGTATACTTGTTTTAGGCATGAAAAAGGTTATTTTTGCATTTCATTAGTATAGTAGGATTGTACTTCCAATCCAAAATACATTTGGGATTACTGTCAAATCTAAGTGCATACTTGGTAATGATAAAAAAGACTAATTATGCCTTGATGCTGGTAGTTGCTACAAACAACACTTTTCATAAAACTGGATATTGCATAATTTCATACAAAAGGAGAACTACTTTAGAAGTTTTTTTAGTTACTCTGAAATCTGATCTTTAATAGGATTGGGGTGCTTATCATTATTTCTTTGAAACAAAATACCACTTAACCTCCCCCAATCCCTCCATTTTCAGCAAAACATTCTGCATATTAATGTGTTTTTAAATTGGTCCACAGCTTATAAACTCTGAAAAGAGAAACTCCTACAAAATTTTAGTCTGATAACATAAGAGAAAGTGACAGACTGTGAATCAAGGTAATAGCAACATGCAGGACTGTGAATGAAGGTAATATGAAGGTCATCATTTTTCACTGCTTCAAGATATGCAACAGATGCACACAGTTGCAGAAAGTCACCAAGTGAGACAGAATACAAAAGCGCCTTGCTAATGTAACAGGAGCTATTTTGAAGCAAGACAAAATTTTTTTACTGGTCAGTTTACCTGAATGTATTTGTTGGTATGATCACACCCTTCTTGCAAATGTTTAAAATTCTCCTTCTGCAAATGGCTTGGTAGTGGAATCTCAGATTGTCCTTCAATGATCTTCAGCAATTGAACAGGCATAGCTGCTTTATCTAAACAAAAATCATAAAAAGAGTCCTGAAGCTCTTCATTTTGCTCAAATTATGAGTTACTAGAAGTTGCATCTTACTCAGAAGGGCAATATTTACCTATTTCATAACAAGACAGTTAATTATGTAAAACTAATAATTTTCAGAGGGATTAGCCTCATCTCAGTACCATACACAGCAAGAAGAAAGTAACATTTCCTTGGCAATAGACAACCGTCCAAATTCCTCGATTTTTCAAACATTCCAAAACACCATAAATAGCAATAAAATATTACTTTACATATAAATAAATAGAAATACATATAAATGTAAAAGGTAATGTAAACAGTGTTAATATTTTACCTACAGATATAATATTTTATGTACAGAAATACAGATAAAAACCACACAAAGGCTTTGAATGACCCCTTCCACAGCACAAGGTCATGGACAAACAGTCTCCATATTCAGTTTTTTCTGTATAAGAAAATTTGACTGCAAGAAATTAAAACATTTTTCATTTTAACTTAAAATGAACAACAGATGCTTATGTACAGATTGAAAAATTTTCATCAATGAATCAAGTAAAGAAAAAATAATAAAGAAAATAAGATGGTTATCTACAGATGCTAAGCATGGAAGGCACTCGAAACAAGGCAAGAAATGTATGACTGTGTCATCTATGGTCTGCCCTCACTGTAGCAAAAGTTAATGAAATAAATTACTAGTGACAGTGTTATAATGCTGAGAATAGGGGAGAGGAAGAGTAGTCTATTGCAGTGAAGTTACACATAAGACAAATAGAAAAAAGTGATCTAGCAATAAGTAGCTATTGCTGTATTTTCTCATTACATTGTCATCTCATTTCTTCTGGGGGTATCTTTGTCTTTGCAGTATAATTTTTATTTCAAGTGGGAATCTATAAAAAGCTGCAACATTATCAATCTTCTCTTTGCAGTAAGTTTCTAACTATTTCTGTTTTCTGGAAATCCAGATGGCAGTATTATAGCCACAGCCCTAATTTCAAATAGTTTTAGCACTTTTTATAAGATAGTAAAGAATGGCAAATAAAGTATTTCCTATAGTTTTGAATGGACACAAAAACTTGGTAATCTACTCAGTAAAAGCTTAAACTACATTTCAGTTGCAGTTCAAAAGAGCTTTTGCAGTGCTATGCAGACTGAATTCCTACGAAATATTCAGTTACAATTAAGTGGATTTGGGAAATCATTGCAAAATGGAAAGACCAGTGAATCACAAGTTACAAACATAAGTCAACACATACAGGTGCAGAGAGCAAAATTATACACATTTTTTAAAAAAGTACCTTATTCTTCAGAAAAATCAAAAATCCACCTTATTGTTACTCCAGTATCCAAAGACATCAGACTTCACTAATAACTCATGATTATTTCTCTTGTTGTGAGCTACCCTTCTTTCTCCTTCCTCATTTTCCAGGAAACTTCCCAGTGCTGTTAATCTAGCAGATATAAGCAAGAAGTCACAGTCAATCATGACATATCAATAAAATACTTTGGTTTGAGATGTCTCAGCTGCAATGGAACATATAGGGTGACTAGCTTTTGTTTTTTCCTACCTTCCAATTCACATGAGGAGGAATGAGGCAGAAATGAAGCATTATGAATTGACCACAAACCCCATTCTCTGTCCCCTGCACTGCTCAGGGGGAGAAACTGGTGGAGAAATTGGAGTGGAGCTAAGCCCAGAAAATGGGAGAGGTGGGGGAAAGGTCTTTAGATTTGTTCTTATTTGTCATTATCCTACTTTGGTTTGATGACCAGTAAGTTACTTTGTTTGATTGTCTTTTGTCCATGTAAATGGTGAGTGATCTCCCTGTCTCAACCTGCAAGTTTTTAGTCATATTTTCTCTTCCCTGTCCTCATGAGGGGAATGGTAAGAGTGGCTTTGGCAGGCACCTGGCTTCCAGCCAGGGTCAACCTATGACAGGATGGAGCTGGTAGATACAGCACCAGACAGGTTTCAATTTCTGCTTCAGCTGAAGCAGAAGTAAAAGCCTGCTACAAAGGTGCAGATGCTGTTCCTGCTTTTGACTGAGGTATTAGAAGTTAGAGTTTCTGTAAGATGTTACTAAATGAGGCTAAAAACAATGCCTTTATCTGTATGGTTTTAAACACACACCACAGCAGCATTGTCATTAGCTTACTGGGATTTCAAGTCTCTGGTGAAAAAAGCAACTGGAAGATTTACACAGCTTTTCAGATCAAAGTATCTACTTCCCACTTTATTCTAGCAGACTGAGAAGCTGATCTATTCCACCTAGAAAGAATCAACTTCAAAGTTAATCAGCAATATTGATCTTCACCCAGCAACTGTCTAATGAGCCAGGGAGATATACAACATTACAGAATAACAGATTAACGTGTATATATATATGATTCTCTCAGGATACTACTACAGGATTACACTACTTGAGCAATTAAAAATAGATTTTTCTGGTTTTTTTTTTTTTTTAATTTTATTTTCCCAAGAAGATGTATTAACAACACACAGCATTGTAAATAACATTCCAGTAGAAAACAAGTGGGATGTTTTTACAGATCTTAAACTCCTATATATATAAAACTAAGGTCATGTGTTCCAACTGCTAATCTCTGAAGCTTTCAGATTCTTGTTCCCAGCAATTAAAAACCAAAGATATGAGTATCCAGTACTAAGAGTTATAAAAGTAAATTTTCCAAAACAAACCGATAGAGTACAGGCTTTCAAAATCCACATGAAGACATTGCTAGTGCTGTCCTTGGTGTTCCCAACTCTTCTGGAGAGCAACTAAGTGCAAGTCAGTAAGTCTGTCAAATACCCTTGTTGCTCTCAAAAGCCTGACTAACGCTGACAGGAATCACTCCAACTTGAGCCTAAGAAGCCCGCAAATGGTGTGAACAGAGCTATACATAAGAATGGATATTGAAAAAAAAAAACCCCAAACAAAACCAACAGAGACTGCAAGAAAGGCAGACAGCAGCATGGGACACTCCTTGAAGAGGAGGGAGACACAACACATACACAAAGCAGATAGAAGAAGACTGTGAACTACAAATACCTTTTGCCTTCCAGTAATTAAAGTGACAAAAATTTGGAGAGTGAGGAAACAAAGAGCTTCACAACTTTAACAAAGAATTATAAGAAAGGATGTAGACTGTTTAAAGTAGACTATATACTGTATATAGGATGTAACCCACAACTTAACACCCCAGAGAAAATGCAATATGCAACACTCAAGTGAAATATAACAATGAGGATGGCCACGGCCTTAACCCTTATGTGCTGCTCTGCCCTATCCTTGACATTCTGTCTACTAACTAGATAATTGAGTCCTTTCTCTACTACCAAGAAATACTTCAGTCCCACAAAATTACATGAAGAAAATAATGTCATTTTGGGACACAGAAGAGAATAAAACACGTGACTATGTGGACTTCTGAAGGAAGCCTCACCAAAGTCTCATGAAGAATGAAGGAACAGCCAAGAGCATCAGCATCTTATTGACGTGGTCAGTCACAGTGCTAGATACCTGAAGCCCCTGTAAATACAAATACTAGTCAGTGCAGTATTCGGGCTAATTATGCAAAAGTTAAAATGATTATGAAATAAGTCATGCTTCATTATAAAAGCACACCCCAATGTAGACCAGCCATACATTCCTGCTATATTTTATGCAACATTTTGTTATAAAAATGAACATTTGCAGCTTGAATAGGCAGTACAGAACTACCACAAACCCAACCTGCCGTAACAAGACAAAATTTTTGTCATAGAGCAGTCTTAATGAAATCAAGAAAACCACCAGTGAACAGTGTGTAGCCTGTCTAGAATTTTTTTCAAAAGTCTAATTTTGTAATACATTAGTTCCTTGAAAAGTCTCAAGAGGTGAAAACATCGTGTCAGATTAACTAAAATAGACAGAGGAATCAAGTCAGCAGCGTGACACATCTTATTCCCTTACCTGCAAGGTTTCAGCTTGCCCTTGCTAAAGAGCACTTATCTTTTTTGGGAACTATGTCCTCGGCTGTTCTTACTAGAGTAAGGTGATACTTAGTTTCCTTAGAAAACAACTAGGTTTCTTAAGCAAACAAACTTTCCTTTATTTCAGATTACAATTTGCTTATCTGACATTGTGCAAAAGAGACTACAATCAAACATTACCTGTGGAAAAGGGATTCTTACACAGCCATTATTATCTCAACAGTACTCCAGCTCTAGAAAGCAGCGGCCCCAGGAGGAGAGCGCTACTCTGCAGACCCCACACTTCACACGAGATGAACTAATCGCTTCAGAAACTCAATCCACCACTTACAACAAGCCGAGACCTTTAGAACCGAGACCTTCAACACAATTATCAACAAAACTCCCCTTTCGGTTCACTCAGTGCCCGGAAAGAAACTTCCAAAGTCGTGGAGCACTGTGCAGGGACTCAGCTCCCGGAGCAGAGCTCGTGTGCAGGGCAGCTGCGGGCCGGAGGGAAGCAAAGCCGGGCCCCGTGAGCCGCCAAGCCCCGTTTATCTTTATCTTTATCCCTGTCCCTGTCNCCCCGCGCCGGCGGCGCATCGCGCATGCCCGGGCGGCGCGCGCACGCGCAGCGGTGGCGCTGGGCACACCCGTCCTGCAGGGACAGGGCTGGGAATGGCCCCAGGGGCAGGCTGGAGGCTACTGATGCTCTTCTGTTTTTTCCTCCGGTTCTTTTTTTTCATGTCTGTAAAAGATCTGTTTAGCAATTAAAACTACAGTGAAGTGAAATCATGGAAAGTTTATACATTGCAGGTGAATTAAATTAAAATCATTTGGAAACATCAAGTTGCACCCCAGAGTAATTTAAATTGTTACTTGATCGTCTCCGCTTAACTCCTCTCCTTTTTTGCTGTTTCTTTTTCCAGTTACTTTTTTTTTTTTTTTTTTGTTTAAATTTATTTTTAATT
>VZRH01001693.1:1423227-1454896 GCA_013397555.1 Urocynchramus pylzowi | reverse complement strand
TTTTTTTTTTTTTTTCCTCTCCTTTAATTTTTAATAGTGTTTTTGAGCGGTAGTCATATTCCTCTTCAGGAGGCTGGCACGGGTGAGGGGAGAGCGGTGACGGCAAAGCGCGGGCTGTCCGTGGCGCGGCCGTCCCGGGGTCCTCGGTGTTCCCAGTGTCCCGGGGCCGCTGCAGCCCCTCCTGCAGGCCCTGGGGCTGTCCCGGTGTCCCCGGGCCGCTGCAGTCCCTCCTGCAGGCCCTGGGGCTGTCCCGGTGTCCCCAGTGTCTCCGGGCCGCTGCAGCCCCTCCTGCAGGCCCTGGGGCTGTCCCGGTGTCCCCAGTGTCCCCGGGCCGCTGCAGCCCCTCCTGTAGGCCCTGGGGCTGTCCCGGTGTCCCCTGGCTGCTGCAGCCCCTCCTGCAGGCCCTGGGGCTGTCCCGTGTCCCCGGTGTCCCCGGGCCGCTGCAGCCCCTCCTGCAGGCCCTGGGGCTGTCCCGGTGTCCCCTGGCCGCTGCAGCCCCTCCTGCAGGCCCTGGGGCTGTCCCAGTGGCCCCGGTGGCCCCGGTGGCCCCGGGCCCTTCCCTCCCCAGGCTCCGCTCCAACTCCCAGCCCCCTGGAACGGGAGGTTCAGTGCCGGCAGCGGCCGGACCGATGTGGGCTAACCCATAAAACGTGGATGCCACGGCCGTGTTCAGGAGAACTTAAAAGCTGTCACCTGCAGAAAGGTAGAAAAATACGGGGGGAAAAGAACACCCTGCTGCTTGCTGGCGTCTGTCGTTTAAACGGCTTTGGAAACCAATATTCATCGTCGACAGCGACACGGGGTCCCTGAGGCTTGCTGGTGTTTGGATGCTGCAAGTTGACACATGCCAAGATCCCACTGACACATGCCAAGATCCCGTTTGCAGTGCTTGCCAATTCAAAATTAACAGCAGTCGTGGCTCAGCTTTGCAACAGTGACGCTTCCTCCTTTAGAGACTTCAGCTTTCTGCCTCCAGTGCCTCAGAGATACGTCTGCTTCCAGTCTATGCTCTCTCTGTTTCCTTTCCCATCTCTGCAGTCCTGAATATCTGGGACAGCTTTCTTTTTCTTCTTTCTCATCGCTTAGTGATTTTAAAAAACTCCCACTGGAAACAATTTTCTCCTTTCTCTACCTTCAAATTGTTTCCTTCACAACCTTCCTCCTATTTTGGAACTCTTTTAGTTATGTCTCTGGAGTGTTTTATAGTTACACTTAGAATTCAAATCCAATTCAAAAAAATGGAACTTGGATCCATCCATGTTCAGAAAGCCTCTGGAGGGACATCTATGCTTTGTACTCATTTTCACCGTTGACAACCTTTTCTGGAACAGGCTTCTTTTCTTTGATCATCACAGTTCTCAGTAAATTTTAATCCTGTACCTTCCATTGGGTATTGATGTACCATGCTTGATTATGAACAAAAATATTATTAAGACCTTGTTATATAGGCATGATAAAAGTAGCCCACAGTGAGAGCTAAGTCAGAGCTGGGAATTTAAGCACAGCTAGTTACATGGAGGACTAATGATCTGCCATTTGAAGAGCCAGCTATAGCAGATAGGCTGAGAAGATTGATGTGATTTGCCCATGTCCTTTGTTTCCATCAAAAACTTTTGAGAAATCAAACTTATCTTTAAGTTTTGATCTGTCAAGTGAGCATTTCTGGTGGAATATTGTTTGTCTTCTTTTATGACATCTATTTTTAAATTTAAATTTTGAAAACAATAGTTTTCAATATAGAAAACAATAAGAAAAATTCATCAGCCAAAAAAAAGTTGATCAAGTGGTAAAGGATAGATTTAGGAATTAAACATTTTTAGAGCCTTGTGTAATTCAGTAAAAAAATTGGATAATTTGAAAGAATATGGTGAGGAAATTGTGCTTTAATCCACTGATGTATTTCTCTTTTCTGTTAGTTTGTTTTTTTTTTTCTCATGTCTGTAAAAGATCTCTTTAGCAATTAGAATTACAGTGAAGTGAAATCATGGAAAGCTTATACATTATAGGTGAATTTAATTAAAATAATTTGGAAACATCAAGTTGCACTCCAGAATACTTTACATGATTACTTGATCTTCTGGTCTTACTTTTCTCCTCTTTTGCTAGTTCTATTTCCATTTACTTTTTTAAAATTTACTTTTAAATTCATTCTATAAGTAATCTTAAACCTAGAAGAACTGGAGTATTTTATGTCCTGTATATAATCAGAAGGGAAAAACTGAGAAAAAGCTGTATATATGCAAAATTTTTAGTTTGATAAGAATATACTCTGTTTTTATGTGTCAACAAAACAATTGGGTCTGCCAAAAATTTAGCCTGAAGTCTGTTTTTCTTTAATTTTAACTTTGCTTATTGTGGTAGTTACCTTCCTCATCTTCAGTTACTGGTTTAATTCAAGAAATTTTATGAGAAGTTAGATGAATTACATCAGAAGGTGATTTTTAATGTTCCAGTAAGTGTATGTATTCTCATACTACTTGCACTAATCTTGAAATGTGCTGCAATTTATATGTATCATAATAGATAATAGTACCTCTGCAGAGGAAAAAACCAAAACTGGAATTCTGATCTTAATGTTGGTTTGCTTTGTGGCTTTTAATAAACCACTTATGCTACAAAACTAAAGTCCATAAATAAATAAGAGGGTAGTGTTATTTCTTGAACCCATGTTTTGAAGTGGGGTCTATGTGGAAGTTACACATGCTCTTAACCAGTTTAGTAATCCTTGGAAATCCCCAAAAGCAACTGAAGTTCTGATCTCACTGAAAATAATAAAAACTTTCCATTCCCTTGAGGAAGACCAAGAGGTCCCCCTGTGCATCAAAATTGTATGTACCATTAGACATTGAATCAAAGCTTTCAGGAATAGGAGCCTTATACATTAAATCCATACCTAGTCACAGGAGCTTCTGAAGACTGTTCTCTTAATGAGGCAAGAAATAGATAAGGGTTTTGGAAACCAGCCTTGAGTCCATGGGTTTGGTTTTTTTTTTTTTTAAAGAACAAAAAAAACAACCCCAAAAACCCTAAAAACCAAAAAAACCCCACCCCAAACAGCTGGGCAAGGTTTTCAATGATGTCTTTCCAAACACACATTGCAGTGTCAGTCATGTCCTTAAGCAATATTGAAAATTCTATCTCTTCAATCTTATTTTCCTCAAATGTCTTAGTAAACAGTAGCAGGAGAATTATAGAATAGTAGCAGGAGTCCTATAGAAATACAGGCTATTTTCATTAGCAGCTGCCTTGGTATAATGTTTTCCAAGTTCAGCCTGAGACATTTCACAGCCTAAATGCAGCCCTTTCTACTCCTTTAAATTTGCTTTGCTTTGATGATAGCACTTGGTTTTTACTTGAACTTTTATGGACACCAGCCAAATTCAGCCAGCGATCCTTTTCAGTACACCTGAAATTAAGTGTTGCTTGCTAGAACTGATAGGCTAAGAGAAGTCAAAAATCCAGATACATTAAAATTACAGAAAATATTATTACATATATATAGCATAAATGTTTAAGAATTTCTAGATTATTTCTAGGAATTAATTTTGATTAATTGCATCTTTATAGAAATAGTTAATGCGTAATCACTCAATAAGAAATCGTATGACTATAGCATGCTTCTCATTACAAAGTACTGTGCTTAAAGCATTTTCCTTCAGTAAAGAACAGTCAGATCCATTACTTGTTGTAACTGCTGGGAAATCTGAAATGCAGAGACCAGAATTAGAGTAGTTTGAAATAAGTATATATGAAGTACTAAAATAAGTAATTCTTTGCTGTTTGTCTTACGTGTTCTGTGTGATTGAAGCTCACTTACATGGGTATAACTTATGTAGGTGTAAAAATAAATAGAGCATACATTTATAAGTATTTAATGGGTATGTTAAGAGAATTTAAGAAGCAAGAATTGCAGAGGAGGATAAATCTTTTATTAGACCAAATTGTATAGGTTATGATTTGTATAAGTTATATGATAGCACGGAACACTTTCCCAGACTATTACTGATATTTCAGTAGCGCAATCACTGAGCAGATTCATGGCTGGCTCCCTGATCAGAAGAAGCCAGCTTTAAATAACTCATTAATGGAGTATTGGGTGAAGAAAGACTCATTTTGAGCAGGAAACAATTTTCTTCTGTATCTAGGAGATGAGGAAAAATAAATGGGAGAGGATGAATGTAGGCGAGGAAATGAAGAAAGTCTCCACTAATGTGGTCCTGCTTGCAGCAATTCTGTAGTTCAGCAACTCTAAAGTGTATCTGAAAATCTCCAAGTTTGCTTGAAAAAGAAGATGATATGTGATACGTGGAGTCTCTTGCAAAGGATTCTTGTGCCAGCTGGCGACTTCAAAACTTATTGGGATTTTCAGCATTATTAAGATAAATGCTAAGAGAATATATTCAGTTATTACAGTTAGTGCAACTTTTGGAAGCTGACACAAAGCTGTTTGAATTCAATGTTGATCTTTTCATTGGTTCCAAAGGTTTCCTGTTTGTTGGGTCATCACAGATACTGCAGATTAGATTTCTGTTTGCAAGTATTAAGTATGCTTCTTTGTTTAAAATGAGACAATTTTCTAAATTTAATACACTCATTAAATATGTTTGCTCTGTGGTTGTGTTCTTAGCTAATTTTCTTAGCAATAGGATTTTATTTTCTAATAAGGCATCTACACAAAAGCCTCCTGTAGAAATCAACAATGGAAATGTATTGTCTCTTTGCATAGTAGTTTTTCTGTATTTCAGTTGAAATACTCACTAGCTCTTAGAATTGTGAAATACTGTTCCTTATTGTAAAGCCTCAGCTTATGGAGGTTTGTGTTTCTTTCATTGATGGTTATAAGCTTACACTGAGTAAGAAGGCTTCTGCAGAAAAAAACCCAAAAACTGATTTATATAATTGCCCAAAGAGTTGATGTGTTATTATGATGCATATCCTGGGAGTAAGATAACAAAAAGAAACCCCTACACTTCAGAAGCACTGTTTTTTTTCATTTGTTGGAAACCCAGAAATAAAACCAGGGATGTATTAAGATATTTTGTGAGAAAAGCAGAACATTTATAACTACAAGGTAATTAAAAACAAAGTGGCATCACTGGAGTGTTTAATCTTTTAATGTTGGAGCATTTATTTGTATATCCATTTATTGCATGTGAATTTTGGTTATGTGTGCATCAGTTGCAGACAACAGTGGACAGGAATCCATTTTCAAAAAACTCATTGAAAGAGCTTATTAAAGGGTACAATTGTGTGAGGGCAGATAAACAGAACTATTTCTATAAATGCTATTTATGTATTACTTGTAAAATAGTAAAGTGTTTCTTCTTTTATTTTCAGTAACTGAAGCAATTTATTTTCTATGACATGTACTAAAACCTGAGGTTCTTTTATTTAGAAAATATTCTTTAAATAAAATTCTTTATGAACCAGTTTACCTGGAAAATTCAAGTTCTTGCATTTCAAGAATGAAAGTCTAACTATGGTTATTATCACAGGCATCACTTTCCTCACTGTGAAAATCTATGGATGCCATCATGAACTGAAATTAACAATATACATTAACAATGTAGTGGTGAACAAAAGAGCCTGTCTTCACCTCACATTGGTTCGTAGTCAAAATACACTGAGAAAATGAGAATTGGAGTTAATTTAATATGTAGTGAGTTACTTACTTTGAAACAAAAAAATATGTCAAGAAGCTGAAGGAGACTTGGGAAGAGATGTTACTGTGAAGCTTATTCCTGTTAAGTTATTTAGCTTTCATGTGTGTGATGATGGTGCCAGTTTTCCAGACATCATTGAGTTCTCCAGCCTGGAGAAAACTTCTATACATAAAATGAATTATAATCCATATATATATACATATATGTATATATATACACACATATACACATAGGTGTATACCTATATACTTATATATGTATCTCCTATATATAAAATACCCCAAAAGCACAAACCCCATTTATTCACTTCTTGAAATCCTTTAGCTATTAGGGCTCAATTCTGATAATTCTGTCTTCATTGACTACAGTGGGAGTTTTCCAAATTTTTTTCCCCTGTTTTTTCCCTGTTCGTATTAAATTCTCAATTCATTTTTGCATCAATGTGTTTTTTAATCATACATTTATTTTGGCTTTCAGTACAATAAAAGGAAAATTAAATTGAAATTAAGATTAAAATTAAAACAAAGGAGGAGAAAACCTGTGGCTTAAACAGAATGGCTTTATCTAGTCACACTAGTTCACCTAGTCACATAGAAGTTGCTCTACCAGGAATAACAGGCCACCTTATTTAAAAATGTTTATAACTTGGAAGATGTTTGCCTTCAGTTTTCCAAACATTTTTGTCTGTTTATTTTCCTGGGCCAGATGATTACTTTTTAAAGCTTCTTTGTCAGGGAAAACAGAAACAGCACTTTCCAAAACAAGGTAAACATAAACCTTATTTTACATTTGGAAACAGGCAAACTATTCAAAGTCAGGCAAAATATGCCATTTGGTTTTTGGCCATGACAGAAATGAAAGTCTCCCTCAGCAACTGAATAAGAGGGAAGCACAAGCAGAACTGACCTCTGTGTTGGTATCTAACAGTTTAGTGATGAGTTTGCACTCATCTTTACTTCTGGAATTTGTTTATGTCATGGTTTAGGAATGGTGCTCCCCAGTTCAGTGCCCCCAGCAAGACTCTCAAACCATTCTCCACTCTCTCTCACTCCCCCATTTTCCCCTTTCCCTCCTCAGCAGTGGGATGGAGAGGGGAATTGGAGACATGAAAGATAAAGGTCACAACTTGAGATAAGAACAATTTACTGGAAACAGCAATGGAACTAGAAAATGAACAGTAACAGCAACAATACTAATGACAGAGGGTCCAACAAAATAAACTATTCACATGGAAAAAAAACCCCAATAACAGACAATACCAGTGGGCTCCCTCTGCCACGTTTTTTTTGACTAGCAGCCATCTCTTCTCCTCAGAAGAGTGTCCCTTTCCCTTGCCCCCAGCAATGACATGAGGTGGTGTAGAATATACAGCACCATATGTCCCAGCCATGCCCCCTCACAGCTACTGCAAAACATTAACCCAGTCCTGGCCAGAACCAGAACAGCACAACTCAAGAGTGCTTGTGATTTCATCCACTACTGCTCACATTTTTAAGAGTGCAGCTGTGTTGTACTTGATGTTTCATATTCTTCTGGATTTCAATGGCACTTAAAGCCACATGGAATCTTGTGGAAATCAGGATTTTTCAGCTGTGTCAAGACCTTATGTAACAGACTGCTGAGCTCTTGAGAGGTACTACACGAGCTCAATTTCCACAGAAATCTCAGGGCAGATGTTCAGGCCCTGCAGAGTTATGAGAATATGCTGGTATGTTCTTACAACCTTGGCAATGGTCTTCTTGCTGTGCTCTGTAAAATATAGCACACTGAGGAAGTATGGTAAATTGAAGACTCTTAATAATAGCAGATACTGATAATGTCTATTCATTGTCCTACAAAAGTATTTTGTTGAATTGAAGAAAATTGTTGAAAAATAAGATGCAATCAAAAGTGAAAAGATACTAAAACAAAAATAATCACAATCTAAATATACAAGGATAAACAATGGGCTATGTGGCAGTTCTTTAGAGAAAAAAGGAATGAATCACATGCAAGTCAGACATGTCACTCTGTTCTTAAAAAAAAAAAAAAAAACNCAATCTAAATATACAAGGATAAACAATGGGCTATGTGGCAGTTCTTTAGAGAAAAAAGGAATGAATCACATGCAAGTCAGACATGTCACTCTGTTCTTAAAAAAAAAAACAAACACCAATTTGCACAAATAACCTGTAAGGTGCATAAAATAACCTTCCTGTTCAGGAGTTCTGATAAGCTGAAGTAATGAGTCATGTTTCTGTCATAAAGCTTGAAGAAAAAAACCCATCAGTCCATTGGAGGCATTCTGAAGAACATCACTGTGAATGAGGAAGGGCTTGGGAAACATGACCACCAGAGATGGATAGAAAAAGTTGGAGTTATTTAGCCTAAAATTTTTCTAATGTGGAGTCATGTGTATGTAAAAAGAGACTTATTTTTTTGAAAAAAAGAGTATTTTTTTTGTGTGTGTGTCCATGGTACAGAGGAGAAGAAGTAATAAACTTAAATTCTGTAGTGAATTATTTGTATTTGAAATAGGACAGACTTTCTGACCAAAAAAAATTAATGCTGAGGCATGGAATAATTTTCCTGAGATCTGCGTTACTGAATGGATTTTTTTGGGCTGGGTTAATAAAATATTTAGTTTAGCTAGATGATTTGTCTCAGAGTAGATGGATAGATAGGTAAGATACCTTCTTGAAGGTCATTTTAACTTTACGTTTCTATGATTTTTTAAGATTTGGCTTGAAACCTTTTCTTACTTTAAATTTATTAATTTCTTAGAGCTTTATTCTCAGTTAGCATTATTCTCAGCTCTTTCTGTGAACTCAGAGTAATCCATAGAAAAGGATGGAAATTTGTTTGTATGCAGACTGTGAAATATTTACAATTTGTTGCTTTTTTGTGATTTAGTATAAATTCATTTGATGTGATTAATATAAGCCTAAGAGCTGCCATTTAGTTTTATTTTAAACAATCGTGCTTGATTGTTCATTGCCCCATTTTCATGCTACATTAGTTCTTTGTTCTTTTTTGTATATTGACAATGTCATTCAGTTTTGTGGTTTGTATGTTTTAATGTTATTTGTTTAATTGTTGTTTTTTAGATAACATAAAAATCTACAAAGTGCTAAGAAGTTTCAAAAATAGATTTTAAAATTTCTTTGATAGTAGCAAAAAGTCATAAGCATTGTAAACAGCGTTTTCTGATATATCATAGTTACAATTGCATTCAACTGAAATGACTAAGACTAGGTGCTCAACCAAGCATCTAATTGTTTTGAAAAATTGCACTTGGATGCTGCATTGTGACAATGAATATAGACAAAGCTTCCTGATACTTCTGCATCTTTAAGAAAGCAGTCAAGCCTGAAGGAACACAATAGCACATCAAATTTGGAGCTTGCAGCTTCTGCTAATAGAAATAGTGTTTTCTTAAATTAGGTGGTCAAATTATTTGTGTATATCGATTGATGTTATTATTTCTAACAGATGTCCAAGAAAGTGTTTACTAAGAAAACAGGACACTCTTCCAGGAAGACATTATGAAGAGTCATGTAGATCACATTTGTTTCAACTTTGGTGTATATGAGTATTTCTTTGCTATTTTCATGCAAATCTTTTGTGTCATTCAGTTTTCAGAACATTACAATTGATCAAACACTGCACATCTGAATATATCACCTCAAATGTGAAGCTGTCTCTGAAGCATCTACAGCAGTGAGGGTGGCAGTTTTAGCTTCTCTGTGACTTAGGTGGATTACTGTAAACAAGGTTCAGTTCTTTGTAAGAAGGGGGATTACTGAGGAGGTCAGTAACATTATGAAAAAGATAATTACCAAAAAGGCCTGTGGTGGACTGGTCCTGGCTGATAGGCAAGCTCACAGCTCCTTCTCACTCTTCTCACTTTCAGCATGGCTGGAGGAGAGCAAACAGAACAGAAGATAGCTCATGTTTCAGGATAAAGACAAGGGGGTCACAATTGTTATGTCAGGCAGAGTAGACTCAAACTGGGAAAATTATTGATTGCAAATTAATATAAATACTTAATTACTCTTTCAGGTATTGAGAAACAAAAGCAAAACAAGAAAAAAGCCCATTAAAACATTTAAGGAAAATACACCACTCCTTTTCCCAAGCTCCACATCAGGCACCTCTCACCTCCCAGCTTGTTACGGCCCCAGGTTGTACTTTCAATGAGGCAAGGGATCCAGTGGTGGGAGGGTGGCAGTGTTTGCCAGTCAGGATGCAGTGGTTCCTTTTGGTGCTCCTTCTTTGCTTTTCTCCTCTGCTTTGGCATGGGCCTTCCACAGGCTCTGTGCCTTTGGGAATTGGGCTCTGCCATGGAACAGCTCCTGCCTCTCTGACCTCGGTATTCTCTTGCTGTTTCCCTCAGGTTTCCTCCACTTATCTCTGTTCCCTCATTGTCTCTGTGTTCACTTCTCTTTCAAGAGCTTCCATTCTTTCATAAAAACATTTTTGCAGAGGCAACACCAGATTCAGTGATGGGATCATCTTTGGCCTGTGATGGATGGAGAGCTGTCTGGAAATGACTGTGTCTAGTGCAGGACAATCTCTGACCTTCTTGCACAGAGGCCACCCCTGCAACTACTCACCTCCAAAACCTACCACACCAACACAAAAGGTTTTATCCACATTGCATTTTCAAATAGAAAATCCATATCCCCTTGTAACTCTTTAAGAACTGAATACATTCATCAGAATTATGGAGTTCTACTTGCTCTTATCAGCTTTAATAATTCCTTTCTTCTCAGCCTACCTCACAGATTTTAATTTAAACAAATAAGTGTGTATTTTTTAGCTATTAGTCTGACTTATGGGGTATTCAGCAGATATTGCTATGCATTGACAATGACTATTTCATTTGTATTGACATCCAATTCTAAATTTCTTTCAGGATGGGCAAATTTTTATTCTTATTTATTAGTTTTATTACTCTAGCAAGTAGGAGATTTGTAAAGAACTAACACTGCATTGTCCTGAGGAGAACACTAGGCACTTAGTGTAAGTGCTTTCAACTGGCACAAGAGAAGGCCAGCAACGTAGTAAGGTCAGCTTGATGAGAGGTAGTTTTAACACTGCAGCAAATTAAGCTTTGGCACAGTCAGCAGTCCAATTTCTTAGTGAGTTATCTGTCCATTTTCTTGTTGGTCTGACAGAAGCCACTGTCCACTTGTGAGAAAAAGTCAAGAGGGAGAAAAAGTCCAAAGGCATGAGTTGTGGTGAACAAGGTGTAAAAAGGGATTTTAAGAAAGTGTACAATCTTACCTTCATTGGAAAAATAACCAACTGCAATTTCAGAGGATTCAAATATCTCACAACTAGTATATTTTATTAAATGATGGTATAAATCACAAACAGAAATAAAAAAGGGGAAAATGATTGCAGTAGTGATTGAGGAAAATTACTTTGTGCATCTCTTAAACTCTTGAAAATGCCAGCACTACCTAATTCTGCCTTTTTTCTTATCCATCATTCTTCATAGCAGTTTCATGAAATTCTTGGGATCAGAAGAAGAAAAGAAGATTAGCCAGGGTCTCTGGCCTCTATGGAAAGGACTTTCTACAGAGTTTTCTTAGGGCAGTGAAGTTTGGCACATCTCACAGATAAGAAGATTCAAAAATGGCAGTGATGAAGTTCCTAGGCAAGATAACAGCAAGACATTGATTGATAGGTAGTCTATTTGCTACCATAATCTTACTCAAAACTTAATAACCACTAAAATATAGAGTGATTTCCCACATGATGTGCTTGCAAAAGAAATTAATACACTACTCAGAATATTAAAAATATTCCTTTCTTATATTCATTTCAGGAATCAGATTGTTCTGTAAATGTTTGTCAGGTGGTATTGATAAAATGGAAATTTTTCCAGTACCACCTCAAATGATAATGTATGACAGAGCACAGCTTCCTCTGGTATCAACAGGTGTTGCATGTCGTGATCTGAGAATTGATGTGGACTCTCTATATAGAGTGACATTTCAGAGATTAATGAATATTTATGGAAACTCATGAACAATCCTTATATGAATTATTTAACTGCCATAGGCATTTCTACATAGAAAATCAGAGAAAGTTGTTATGAAGAACTGAAATGGAAAACAAGGTAACAAAGCAACAGGACAAGAAGAGAGGCTATAAAACCAATAAAAGATACAATTAATATTTTACTATCTGACCAGTCATCTATAACTTGTTGTAAAGCTATACAATATCCCCTAGGGAATAAACTAAGATGATAAAGAGCTCTGAAACAAGATAGAGGCTAACAATTAGCCACTTAAGTTTATTGATACATAAAGAGGAATACTCCTACAGTAGATTTTAAAATTTTATAAGGCTCTTATGAAAGCCAAAGGATGTCAGTAGGTGTTGTGAAACATCAGAGCTTATCAGGTAGGGCCATGAGTCTCATATAATGCTTTTTCCTTTAAATCACTGCAGTGTTAATTGCACTTTTTAAAAATACTACTGAAAATTCACAATTTTTCACAAAGAAGAGAAACATTCTCAGAAAGTAAGAATAAGTAACTGCCATTGCCTTTTCTACCTGTAAGAACAGGAAAACAGTCTGGAAAAACAAAAATTGGTCTGAGAGGGTAGAAAACACATTCATCTGTTGGCTGTTCCAACTGTGGTCATCAGGGCAACGCCCTGCAGAAGGACCCTTGTTAGTGGAATGAATCATCAGTTGTTATATTTTTGCCCAAAATATTTTTGTTAATGGCCTTGACAAGGGGATAGAGTGCACCCTCAGCAAGTTTGAATATGATGCAAAACTGGGAGGGACATCTGATGGCTGTGCTACCTATTCTTCAGGAAGACCTCAACTGGCTAGAGAGGTGGGCTGAGAAGAACCCAGGAGATGAGCCATTTTAGAGTGAGCTTGTGGAAGGAACCTCACCTGTGGTCCCTGAAGGAGTCTCTGGAAAAGCCTGTCTCTCCCCACTGCTGAGAAAAGGGGAACCTGCCTAGTTTAGGCTTTTGTGCCTGAAGTTACACTTAGGCAATGTGCACCTTTTAAAGCAGCCAGTTTGTAGAGCCCTAGCACAAAAAATCAATCTGACAGAAAGGATATTTTCTATCACATGATAGTCAGTTCTCAAGAAGGGGAATACAGAGCTGAAATGACATGTTTCCTCACTGTGGTTGCTGTTCCAGTCCTGAGTAATGCTACCTGGTGCTTGTCCAACCAGTGTCCTGACAGCTTGTCAAGAGGCTCCTTGGAAATAGTTTTCACATGATTTACTGCATCAAACAAGCTGTCTTTACATTCCAATTCAGGCTTGACAAATTTGTCAGTTTCTCCAATCCATTCACAGTTCATAAAGTCAACATTTCTGTGATGCAACCTGAGAGACTTGCAAGGAAACCCCTGGAGATTGCTTCAAGTGTGACTAATTTAGAAATAGTGCAATATACTTTTAAATCTCAACAAAAGAATGAGGTTTTGGAAGGTAGCAGGAGGTCTTCATTAAAAACTATCTAACAACATCTGAGAGTTTCCTGTGCAGCAGAGATTTATGTTTGAAATTCTCACTGGTCTGGGGAAACTCAGGGCTCCCCTTGAGAAACTATTTGGTTCAGATTCATAAGCTATTAGAGTGTAAGTTATAAAAATGATGAGGATAGAACCTTTAAGTACTTGGCTGAGCAAAAAAAACCACTTCTTTTGCTGTCTAGGTAAACAACTTGAATACTGCATTCCTTAAATATTGTCACACTTTTAAAGTTGGGTTAGAAAAGAAGTTTTCTACTTTTTTTTTTTTTTCTATTTTTTCCCTATTGCAGAGAAGAGCAGGGTATTAAGCTGTTACAATATGTATGTCAGTTAACCAGGAAAGGATGGATATTAACAGTTGTCTCTCATTCCTTTTCAAATATGTTTCTTGATATTTTAGTGAAGTTGATTTTCATGTTTTAACAGATGTCACAAGTTAAAAGAAGCAAAACTGTGTAAATTACTAGAATGCCCTAGTTTCAGCTAGGGTAGAGTTAATTTCTCCTCAGTAGCTGATACAGTGCTGTAGTTTGGACTTGGAATGAGAATGGGGAGGATAACACTAGCTGAAGGGATATTCCACACCATAGAATGTCATGCCCAATGTATAAACTGGAGGAGTTACCTGGAAGTGGGGTTGATCTAGGTTCAGGAATGGGGTCTGGCATCAGTCAGTGGGTGGGGCAATTGTATTGAGCATAAATAATTTTTTTGTTCTTTTCTTTCCCTTTTTATTGTAATTATTATTATTATTATTTACTATTATTATTGCATTCTACTTTTGTTTTAATTATTAAAATGTTTTTATCTCAACCTACAAGTTTTACTTTTACTTTAGATTCTCCTCCCCATTCCACTGCAGTGATGAGGAGAAAGTGCCATTGAAATAGAATTCAGCAGGGTTTTCATCTTAAAATGAAATGAGAGAAGTGGGATTTGGGACATGTTGTCTTCCTGATCCTTCAGTCCTCATGATGTGGCTGAATTGTGCACTGGGATGCTCTAAGGGCATGAGCAGATCTTCAGGGTGCTCTAGGCCACACAGCCTGTTGAATTTGCCTTAGCACTGAACTGACAAAGGTCCCCAAGGCTAAGCCCCATTCCTTGACAAAGCTGTTGCTGAGCATCAAGTCAGGCTGTTCCACAGGGAGGGCAAACCTCAGCTGAGGCTACACCCAGCACAGGCATCACTGCATTCCCAGCTGGGATTAAAACCATGAAATTAGGGAGAAGAGGGTGAATAAGAGTACAAATATATAAACCATTGGGATTGTGTGGAATTCTAAACTGGAATTATTTTTTTTTTCACATCACTGTACTTTATGGAATGATATAATCTGTTCACCGCAGCATGTCATGGTGTGACGTAGAAATATTGTGGGATGGAATTATTTTACTGTTTTCTGTACTGATTGAATCTCTTGCATGAAGTGGAGTGATCAGTTCAGCTTTTTGAAAACTGCATTAGGTTTTCCTGAAAAACGGTAGCAGGCTCTGAACAAAGACAAAGCAGATTTTTGCTTGGCAGAACAACATATATATGGTGATGCTTCAGAGGACAAGAAATGGTACTTTAGTGCTGGCCAAAGCAGTTGCAGGAGTATGAGCTTGAGATTACTTGAATGTGTGGGCAGAGATGTGTAATTGATATTCACAAAATCATAAAAGTCTTTGGACAATTTATGGCACAAACAGGACAAGAAATTACTTACAATCTTTTGTACAATTGCTTCTGACTCACATTCTCAGCACTAACCTGCACGCTTGGCCACTCTTGGCCCTGCTGTGCAGTTATATGTCAGAGAGCCCAGGGTAACTACAAAATTCTTTTGTTCTTGAGACATGCATGCAAGCTTTACTTGAGGAACTTTGATTTGTGCTAGTACACCTGACATTTTCTCTGTCAGCAGAGAGAAATACCAAATTTGACAAGTCAAACTGCTCTTGCTCAAAACACTTTTCTGGAAATCAATTTGTCCATTTCACCTGGCAGTTGATAAATTCCTCAGACCTGATGTTCTGTCCTCAAGATGAAAAATACTTCAAAATATGAGGATGGTTTTTCACTCTTTGGGGTCCATGGCATTTATACCAGCCTGTAACTTGTGAAGCAGTTTGTTCACAAAATCTTCAACAATGCCTTGTGCCTTGAGAAAGTATTCAGTTAATCAACTGGAAGCAGCTACAGGAGATGATCATGGCTGGGTTTGGCCAACAAGAGCCATATTGTTCTTTCTATTTTCTATTACCAAGAAGTGTTTGGTAGTCTCCTGCAATGTTTCCTCTGCTTTAAGTCATGATCTGTGCACTCAAAATATATTCCAAAGGTGGGCATAATAGAACAGGTGCGCTGCAAGTAGCCAGACAGTTTGGATTTTGTTGGAGCTGCATGGAAGCAGTTTTATTTGTCTAGTCTGGCTGGGCACTGTGCATGCAAGTATTTGCTAACATTACACCAACAGAGTTTACCTAGACAGGAGAAATTCCCCTTTGTTTTGTGTGGTCACAGATTCTGCTTGGAACCTGATAATAGCTACTGGTCTTCAGCTCCAGCCTTGTCCATGTAAGGGGCTGTTCTGCTGAATGATGAACTAGCTTGAGAGTACTCTGTGATCTAAGATGGTTAGTTAGAGGATTTTCGTGAAGAATGGCCATAAACTATGTCAGAGTATATGTGACAAAAGGAACATGTGAACATTGTTGTGCTTTGCCTCTGTTTTGTGCGTGCTCTGTAGGTTTGCTCCAGTGAAAATGCAGCAGGTTCCCTTGCCAGGGGACTCATCAGCTTGACTTGGAGCTGAGGAGTGGTGTGAGATCAACAGCAAATAAGTAAACAGCATTAGATCAACCCAATATAAGGTGGGGATGTAAAATTCAATCAGGATGAATAAACATAGTGTTTGAGACTGCAGTGTGCATAGGAAGCCACAGGAACTGTTGCCACATTATATGGCTGTTACAGCATTTATTTTTATATGTTTATTTTATGTACATCTAAAATTTTATATGTGCATATTTCATACAATCCTAATACTTGACAAAAACTTCTAGCTCTTTATGCAGTATGAAATGATGCTTCTAAGTGTTGGAACACAATTGCTAATGCTAGGAAGCTTTTATCTTTTCAGCTAGTGTGTTTGGCAGGATTTTTTGATATACCATGAGGTACTTACTCAAAGAATTCCTAGGCATGATGTTGGAATTGAAAGGTTCCAATGAGGACTGCCAATAGATAGTTTGCATTCAACCATCTAATTTCCCAGAATAACAGTGGTTACTAGTGTAGAAACAAGCTTTTCTGTACCACTTGGTTTCAAAACCAAGGAATACTCTCAGTAAATTTAATTTACTAGTATAATTCCCAGATATCTTATTTTTCTTTTCTTTTAATTTCTTAACTTGATCTCAATAAAATTCTGTGTAATCTCTTGCAATCTAGAATTTCTGAGCCTGCATTCAGTATTGAAACTACATTCAGAAAAGTGAGTTGGATCTTTCCTACTTAGGAAACTGACTAAAGGGTTGATTCAGGAAATAAGTTAAAGTTGCTTTTATTGCTTCAAGCTACCATAAGTGTTATATCTCAGAGGTTCAAACTTTTCTCTGTAACTACCTAGGTCTAGTAGTTTAGTATTTTTGCCCCTCATGAACCACTCAAATCCATACACCATGCTTTGAAAAAATATTGTCAATAGACTTTGCTGTAAATGAAATATGCAACAAAATATCATAAAATGCAAGAAGTGCATAAAGTTAACTGCAGAAGTGCTTAAAAGCATATAGTAGTCAATGTGCCACATCCTTTTAAATTCTCTATAGTCACAGATGCAGTCATTTAATATTACTGACATAATTAATCCTTGTGAAATCTGTAGGACATCTCACGATGGCTGATATAAACGACAAGCACTGGGAATTGCAACAGCATCACATATAGGGAAAGGAAGACTTTTTTTTTTTCAAATTCTATAATCAGATGGTGCAGACTTAGTAAAAAAATCAGAAATTTTCATACCACAAAATAAAAAAAACTCTAAGAGTCAGATCTTTTAAAAGAAGATAATGATTTTGGCATCTTTTTTTTAGTGAAAGTTCATATAAGAAAGGAAAAACTATCTCCTCAGAATTTCACCTCAGGTTTTTAAAATGTAATTTACAGATTCTCGTGATGTAAAATTGTGATTTCACTCAGAGGAAACAACTGGAATTTATTAAGGACCAGAGGTAAGTTATTACAAGCTCTTCTGAGTAGCCTAGTGATTTCTTCTTGGGTTTTTTTTACTATATGAGATTTCCTGACAGAAAAGTAATTGCAGGTGCTCAGAGACATATGGATACAGCTCACAACATCCAAAGTTAAAGCTGTCAATTGAAGTACAAGAATCTATCCTTTCTCTATGGGATTTTTACTTTTCAAAATTGCAGTATAGTTGTATTAACTAATACTTGGACAATAAAAGACCAATGAGCAACTAACTAAACAGCTTCCCTTGAGTTCTGGTGAGCAATGGTCCAAGGTAGATTTCTGTTTTTGTAATACTGGCAAGCCAAA
This sequence comes from Urocynchramus pylzowi, assembly GCA_013397555.1. Taxonomy (NCBI): domain Eukaryota; kingdom Metazoa; phylum Chordata; class Aves; order Passeriformes; family Fringillidae; genus Urocynchramus; species Urocynchramus pylzowi. The sequence goes on along the minus strand of VZRH01001693.1, from coordinate 1,437,177 downwards.
AGCCAGAGGTTTTTTTAATCTTTCTTATGAATAAGAGTAGCTTGACGTTATCCGAATTTACACAACAATTCCATCACTAGAGCACTCACATACTGGGGGTACTCCTGGGTCTTACAACCAGCTGTCACAGAAGGCCCCTAGTACCAGTATTCAGGCTGTCCTAGTGACCTTCTTTCACTGTTGGGAATACTGTTGTAGCCACAATAGTATAAAGATAAATGAAATATAAAATAAATAGGGAGTGGCAGTGGTCAGATACTTGAAAAATGCAGAGCTGGAGGAAACAAGAGTCTTTTAAATGTTTTTCCATTATTGAACAAGTATTAGCATATCTCTGCCACAGTCTGGAGAAAAGTTGGGCAAAGGAATGGAGAATGATGCAAAACTTACAGGCAGAAAACTCTCACTATTCTTGAATTTCTGTCAGGTGGAGATTCCCTCTACAATAATTACTTACAGCACTGCAATGCTATCTGGATGACAAGTGAAGATGTTAATTTTGATCAGACCATTATTTCACCTTGCTTAACAAACACCTTTGAAAGAGGCTTAGTACTACTTCTGAGGAAATGGTGATTATCTGATCATCCATCCCTGCCTGACAGTATGGGACCTTGCTATCACTTGTTTAATGGCCTTTCCTTGGCACAGATTCAGATATTGATCACATTTTGTTTATAAAATAAATAACATTATATAACCAGCCATAAAATTGGCCATTTATATTAAAAATATGGCAGGAACATTTGATTGTAGGAGTTAATAGTATTGAAAGTTTCACATCCTGACTACAGGCTATGCGAAAAAATACCTTGCAATAGCCTTTGAAAAAAGAGTGATGGCAAAAACCAATTACTTCAAACACTAAACTAAGCAATTTATTAATTACATTATACAGCAGAAACCAAGGGGGCTAGAATCAGAGAGCAGAATGGTCTCTTTTAATCTTTATTTCCAGAGTTTTAATAGTTTTAAATTTAACTTACACTAATCGTGAGTAAAATAGGCAAGACGGGCAATGCTGTTGCATCAGGAAGGAAATGTGAAATTTATGGTTTGTGTACTGTCTACTTTCCCAGGTACCAGTTGGCATCATAATCCAAGCACTATTTTTTACAACACCAGGATCAATACTGAAAATGGGAGAGGTAATAAGCAGCTTTAATTCTTCCTGTAAAGTCAGAACACCATCTACCAAATGATAAATAGGCTCAACCATTGCTCTGTTTTCTGAAAAGCTCCTCATCCACAAGGACCTATTTAATTATTTCTTTGTTTTTATGGGTCTGTCTACAGTCATTTACTTTTCCTTCACAGTCGGTTACCCAAGGTAATTCTAACTCTAATGACACTGGGATATTTTGCTACAGACTTTGGAGGACAGCTTAGAGACCCTGCTGAAAGCATTTTCCTCCTGCTAATAGTAAACCCCCCTCCTCTGGGCCTCCTGAGTCCCATTATGAAATATTTCTAGTGCCCTTTCAAGCCTAGCATTGGACCCCTACCCTTCTACACTCACACCATGGCCAGAAGTCTCATTGCAGCTCAAGCCTGGGCCCCTAGTCTCACCTCATCTGCCTGTCTCCAGCCCTGTCCACATCATTCTCCAGCTGTTGATTAGATTTCCTGGACTGATATTAGACTCAGTCATTACCTCAGCTTTCCCTGGATGGTGGGTGCTCTGCTCACCTGCTCAGATGCTGTGGGTCTGGGATCTGCTGGTGGGGATGCAGGGATGCCTGTGCTGGGTGTAGCCTCAGCTGAGGTTTGCCCTCCCTGTGGAACAGCCTGACTTGCTGCTTTGGCAAGGAATGGGGCTTAGCTTTGGGGACCTTTGTCAGTTCAGTGGCTGTTCAGTTTTGCTAAGCTAAATTCAACAGGCTGTGTGGCCTAGAGCACCCTGAAGATCTGCTCATGCCCTTAGAGCATCTGGACTCCCAGAGAACTGTTCAGCTGAGTGATCGGGATGAGAACATGTCCCAAATCCCACTTCTCTCATTTCATTTTAAGATGAAAACCCTGCTTAATTCTATTTCAATGGCCTATTATTCCTGTGATTTATTACAAAATTATTTATCTGTATTTGTTTTGACTGGGGTAGAGTTAATTTTCTGCACAGCAGCTGGTTTGGGGCTGTGGTTTGTATTTGTGCTGAAAACAGTGTTGATGATACAGAGATGTTTTTGTTATTGCTGAGCAGGGCTTGCACAGTGTCAAGGGCCTTTCTGCTACGTGTACCACCCCACCAGCAAGGAGGCTGGGGGTGCACAAGGCAGTGGGAGGAGATACAGCCAGGACTTCTGACCCAAACCAAGCCAAGGGGCATTCCAGATCATATGGGATCATGCTCAGCATATAAAGAGAGGGGCGGGAATGGGGGGACTTTGGGAATGGTGCCATCTGTCTTCCCCAGGCATGAGATGGAGCCCTGCTTTTCTGGATATGGCTGAACGTTCTTTGTTTTGCTTTGCTTGTGCCTGTGACATTTGTGCTTCCTATTAAACTGTCATTTTTCAAGCCATGCATTCTCATTTTTCCCATTCTCTTCCCTATCCTACCTGAAGAACCTCAGTTTGTATGAGGTGAGTACAAGGGGGAATGTGAATGTGTATCCTTTAACCAGACTATGTGCAATCAGTTCTGTAACATAACAAATGAAAAAATTTGCTCAGAATGAAATCTAAGCATAGAATCAATAGACCTGTTTTTAAAAGATAAAACCAAACAGGCAAATCTATTGGAAAGAACAAGCAGACTTTAAGACTGGTGTTATATTACATTTTTTTTGTTGGAAGGGGAGAACAAATATGTAAATTTTGCACACTCTCCTTTTTCATTTGATTATTTTTTTGTTTTGTTTTGTTTTTTTTTTGTTGTGGTTTAAATTCTTCTATATCCATTCCATCTCAGCATCATTCCTATTTGCTGTTGGCTTAAATGTCTTCCTTTGAGACATTAGCTGATAAGTTCTAAAGTGAATCAATGATCCTAGCTAAGCTTTATGGGAAAAAGATTATAAATAAATAATAATTATATTTTGGAAGAAGTAGCTCTTCTCAGACCAGGTCCTGGAAATGTTGCATAGCACTAATGTTGTTCAATTTATTGCTCTGTTTCTTAATTACCTCTGAAAAAAAATAGGCAAATCTTTCTTGCTGTCAGGAAGCTCTCATCATAAGCACATCATACATAGGTCCCCACTTCACACAAAGCATGAATATGAAATTAGCATTTTAAACTCTGTTCTTTAATCATTTTATTATAATCTCTGCCTATTATACTGTAAAATATAATGTTAAGCCCCTGTTAAGAAATGTAGTAGTAACATGTAGGAAGAAAATATGTTAAAGCTTGCGTCATCTGGCTTACAAGGTCTAGCTAAAGCTTTAAATGATATTTAAACTTATCTTTTTAGGAATTAATTTCATTTTTTGCTATATTTTAGACCATTAATAATAATGCTATTGGTCCTTTTTATGTAAGCAAATCACACAGGTTTGGGGTTTTTTTCATTATTTTGTTCCTGATTCTTTCCTGTGAGTTTCAGCAATCAGTCTGAAATTCTGAGTCCAAACTTTCCAAGGGATCATGTTAAAATAAAGCTTTGTTAAATTATTGGATTATCTTTTTTCCTGAAGTAAAAACTCTGACTCTGAAACCTACAGTGTTGGCTGAAAGTATCTAAAATGATCAAATCACTGCAGTCAATTTCTTTTTTCTTGGCTGTTGGAAAGAATAAGCAAAACAGATGTACAAGAATTTCACAGTCTGAGGCGGCAGAAAAGGTGTTTGAACAAGAAGGTTTCACCTTTAGCCTAATTCAATTAACAAGTTTCAGTTTCCTGAAACTGTTGCTTCTGTTGCCAGATTAAATTGTTTCTCAAATATTCCAAACTATGTCATCTCAGACGAAGATGGCTAGCTAGAAAGATTGAATAATTTTTTATCTCTTGTATATCAGCATAGTTTTTCCTTTAGTAATGTCAGAAGTTATTTTCTTTAATTAAAGGAATTACTCAAAAGAGATGAAAATTTTGAAGGTGACCATAATTTAAAATCTTCTGTTATTAACCCGTTACAATTGTCCAGTTTGGGTACTTCAGTAGAAGAGAAATATCAGGAAACTGGAAAGAAGATAGAGGAGGGCCATTAAGGAGTTGGGGACCTGAGGAATATAGTGGGGGAAGAAGGGCTCTGAAGCCAAATTTTTTTAGGCTTAAGGAGGTCTTTCCCTCCTGAAATGGAGTTAGAGACAATGGACTCTCTTTGGAGGTAATTAAATGTCTTCACAGTGAGAGCAGTTAAGCTCAGGAACTGGTAGTGCAGACAGCCTGCAGAATCCAAGCCCCACAAATCCTTGAGCAGCCTGCTCCAACCTTGGAAGTTAGCACTGTGCCAGGGAGTAGCATGAATGGGCTGCTCTGCAAGGGTATGATCATGCATGGATGGGGTTAGAAAAGCCAAGGCTGACCTGGAATTGAATCTGGCAAAGGTATAAGAAGGACAAAAAGAAAGGATAATGTGAATACATAAACAGCAAAAGGAACACTGAGGAAAATCCTGGCCCTGGTGCTGCGTAGAGAAGAGGAGCTACAGACAAAGGGTATGGAAGAAAACAAGGTACTTGGTGCCTTCTTTTCTTCACTCTTAACTGGCAAGACCAGCCTTTGGGAATCCCAAGCCTCTGAGACCAGAGAAAAGTCTGGAGCAAGGAAGAATAACCCTTGATAGAGGAGGACTATGCTAAGGAGAAGTCAGCTGAACATGCAGGAATCCATGCAGCCTGAGTGGTTGCAGCTACAAGTGCTGAGTCACTAGAAGCACAAGACAGTAAAGCATAAGAAGATGATCAGGAGTAGTCAGCATGTTTATGACAGGAAAATCCTGCTTAACCAACCTGATAGCCTTGTACAGTGAGGTGACCAGATTGGTAGGTGAATGGAGAAAAGTGAGTGTTTACCTTGACTTTAGTAAGGTTTTTGATGGAGTCTTCCACAACGTCATCACAGATTAGATGACAAAATCTGGGTTACATAAACAGAGAGTGAGGAAGGATTAAAAGGTCACTGAACAGGCAGGACCAGAGTGTTGTGATCATAAAGTCCATTCAGATGAAAATCACTAGTGGTGTACCCTCAGGGGCTACCAAATCCACCACCCCCCTTGACAAGGGGACAATACTGAGAGACTATAAATTAAAAACAAAAATTTACTAAAATCACAAATAAGAACAACACACAGAGCAAAAGTACACAAAAAAGGATGCCCTACCAACAGAAAGGTATTTACCAGTGGGACAAAGCTAAGACAGCTGCTGTTCCCACACCACATGGCCCCAAGGAGACAGACAATATGGTGGGGGACAGGGATGCTCCTGCATCAGCCTACACGGACCAAGAGAAGACAGTGTGGTAAACGAATTTCTGTGGGTCACTGCACTCCCCCTGCCAGACAGATGATGGGGAGACAAAGCAAAAAGAAGCCTGGGAAAATGGCACTCTCTGAAGCAGGAGCCTGTGCTGCTGGTGTGCCAGCCCAGTGAGGTCTGCAGGGAGCAGGTCTCTCTTGGCGGCTCCTGGGCTGGGACTGTGACTGCACTGCCTCCTGGGGCTACCCCCATGGCAGTGTCCCACATAGGAGCTGCCTTTTCAAGGCCTGGGCTCTACCCAGCTGGAAGAATGATGACCAGTGAACCTGCAGTGATGACAGTGCAGTCCTGGATGAAGGCTACCTCTCCCCAAGCTCCAGGCAAGTGAAGAGCAGCCACGCTTCTGCTTCCACCTCTGCTTAGAGAGACAGCTCATCAAAGGTGACATAGATGATGTGAAATGGTGCTAAACTCTGCCTCCTCCCTCTATAACTGGGACAATTACTTATTTCATTTTTTTATTAGACAGAAAGGTATATTTCAAAATTAAAGAGAGCTTTTCTGTTCAGATTTCTCTCTCTGTTGTCACAATTCCAACATGAAGAGGTTTTGATTGATAGGGTGCATCCTCTCACCCTTGGCAGAGCTGTTGCTGGTTTGCCAGCTTGTTGCCTCTCTCAGTAGGTTTCCTACCAAGTCTCTTAACTGACTGTAAACAGCATGTCAGAGGGTTTAATATTCTGTCCCACATTCTGCAATAACATGTACCTGGTACAACTGAAAGGCATAGAAATGGAACTGAAACATATGGGCTGTCAATAAAATACTGTCACCTTAGAGTCATTATATACTCCTTGTAAGTGCTCAAGTCTCTAAAAAAAATCAGTGTGGAGGTTTCCTTTCCCAACATAATTTCTATCTTTTTAATTTAGTCCTCTTCAGAAACTACTATATTTCATCATTTAACTCAGAAATTGGATGCCTTAGGGCTTGACTTTATCATGCACTAATAAAATGAAGAGAAACAGACCTTTAAAAATAATTGTGAAAATACAGTCTGTCAGCAAGGATTAGATTCAGCTGTGGCACTGGTTTGAAAAAGTTATTTTGCTCTAAAATACATTAAATATTTATTAGCTTCACCTGAGGTAAACATGTATTTGTTTACATATCTTCAAATTTGTATATACACACTTGTAAATGAATTTAGAAAGGAGCACCACATTCATAAATATAAACCATTCTTAGCTCTATTTTTAAAAATAAATCATCGAAGTGTTCCATTAGCAATAGGCCAGGAGTAGAAAGGTAGGATATTTGAGGAGCAGGACCCATTCCCTTAACCTGTTTAATAAAATGTGCTATTAATAATTTGATTTGTTTTGTCTCCTTTCTGTCTCAAACTCTTCCTCTCTGCAAGCCATGTCAATTGACTTAGGGCAGAAGTTATACACAGAAGTGCAATGTATTCTGGCTTTCCTCATACTTACCAGTAAGAGAAGATGGCCTAAACCCATAAAAACCCTAAAAGCCTGTAAGAAATGTCTCTGCTGTGCTCAAGAGATTTGTGAAACTGAAGGTCTCAACAGTTTTTAAAATCTTGCTGAGTGGAGATAACATTCAGAGAGTTTTCTCTGGCACCCAGGATAGATTTTTGGTGAAATGGGGACGTGTTGCTGGACCATGCAACACGGCAATTAAAAAAGCTTATGCCCCAAAACTTGTCACTTTTGGCATCAACATTTTGAACTTCAGAGTTCCTCAGAACTGACTGAACTTCTGTGACTCCTTCTTATGCACAGAAGCAGTGCAGCATCTGAAAAACTGAGCCTATTTCATAACCAGAGTGCCTGGATTAACCAATGCTCAGAGATCCTCAGGGCACACCAGATGCACAGAAAAGAGAACAAGAAAGTATTGAATGGTCTAGTGCAGTATAGGAAAGCTGTGTTCCCCCCTGTGTTCTCAGGACTATTTTAATCTTTTGCATAATGTAAATGAATTGTCATAGGAATTGAGACAGCAGCAGTATTTAATTTTAGATCTTGGATCGAATTTTTTAATGTGATTTTCCAGTGCTTGACATAGTTTCATCTGCTCAATCCCTTTTCTCTGGAACATTATTTACTTAGTGTTTTTTCAGCACTTTTATTTCTACCTCTTTAATAATAGATATCTTTCAGAAGCTATGATTTATTATTCTTATCTGTCTGCTGCTTGTAAAATATTTTTATATGTTCTATGGCGGTGATTCAGATTCTTCTGTTTTGTTCCTTGTAAGAGTGCACAAGTTTTCTTAGCTTTTTACTGCCCTCACCAAATTTTTCAAGTATATTAGATTTCAGTCTATCAAAGCTTGTAGTACTTTTTAGCCTATAAATCTTATAATTTTCCTCCTCTTGCAGTCCATCTATTGCCTGTGTCTTTGATTGCCTGATTTTCTTTTCCTTTTGTAGTGAAATAATGCATGGACACCACATGATTTTTTTACAACTTTCTTCAGCAATTTAGTAATTGAAATTTGAATATGTCTTCTCTATGTATTTTCTTAGCTGCTTACATAGATTTCAACAGTTGAGACAATTAATCCTTAAATAAATTCTCCCAGTGATAAGACATCTCCAGCTTTTCCCATGATTTAAACACCTTTTCATTTGCATTATCCTGTCCTTATTCCTCTAGAAGAAGCTTTGGCCTTCACTTCTGCAAGCATCTCCTGCAGGTCTGTGTAAATTTCCATGCACACTCTCTGGGGGACACTGGCAGTCACTCACTGCTGTGTAAAGGACAGTCAGGACACCTCTTGTAGTGACCTTTCTCTTCAGCCCTTCCAGCTGCAATGCATATTCTCAGTCATGCTGAGCAGTAAGTACTTTAGAAACATTACAATCATATACTGAAAAAATATTGCTACATATGAAGTTTCACTCCCATAGATATGCTTCTGCCAAGTGTCAGCATTCTTGCTGATCTTCTCTTCAGATTTCTTCCCATCTACAGATCTCAGACACTAAATCCTTTTAGTTCTTGTACCTATTGAGTGATTTTTTTAACATTTTTATTTTTTTCTCTCTAGATTATTATAGCTCTTATTTAGATTTTTTGAATTGACCATCAGCTGTGGTGAAATGCGAGAAGTTTCTTACATGTTTTCAGCTTTCAAGTCATGGTCTCCACCTGCAATTCCTAATCTTCAAACTGAAACAAGTCATTGATACTGTCAGCTGTGACCAAAAAATCACCTGGAAATGGAGAAGATTTTATTTTTGGCCCCAGGAAACAAAGACCAGATTCTTTTTCTCACTGTCATTTGATTTAAGATTTAATATCGTTAAGGAATGTCCAAATTAACATGAAAAATGAAATAATTAGAAATACTAAAAAAAATATTTTACATCCACATCTGCCTTTGTATCTTTTAAAATATTATAAGATATTCTTCAAATAAAAAAATCTGAAAGGTAGATGAAGCTTACTGAAATTCATTAAATTCAAATAGAAAAGCTATTTTTTCATATATTTCTATGCTTTAACATTAAGGCAGTCAATGAAAATGCTCCTGTTTCCCAAATGTCATAGTTTTACCTTTCCCTTAGCTTCTGATAGAATGATCAGTTTCTCTATTTGGTGCAAAAGACTGGAGTGCACATTACAAATGTTCTTGATCTGACCCAGTGTCAAAACTCTCTCACATTCAGATGCTTCTCATGTCTGTGGACTAAAACACATACAGCATGTAAACACTGAAGTAGTAGTTAAATTCTAATCTGTGTTAAACTCAGTGATGCCTGCATCACTTGGCTACAAATAAACAATGCACTTTGTGGAAAACACTAGTGACACAACATTGTACTAAGTACAGTCTCCTCTGCTTAAGCAGTTAGAAATGCTGGCATTGTTCTATCTGCAGGGTTCTTTAGCCATTAAAAAGACTTTGCAAGTGTGCCCAGCCTCCTCTGACCACCGAGGGATTTTTACTGAGGAGTCTCTCTGTTCATATTTGATAAAACAAAGGTATGCCTTATCCATTGAGATCATATCATTGCTCAGCAGGTATAAGATGATATCACTTTGTTCATGTCAGTTGTATGCCTTTTAAAACTTGTCAATATGACCTATGATAGGATTTTGAGTCAAACTCTGTAGGATTTTAGTTTGTTAATGTGATTTACCCTATTGTAGTGGATTGTGAAACAAATTGTATTCTATTTGCAATCAGTATGGCAGTTGTCTTCTGTTAAGTGGGCAGTTTTCCTTATCTCTTCCACAAGCACTCCTCCCTCCAGGCAGACATCTGCTGATAACAGGCTATTGAATGTCAAAGCATGACTGATAAGAACTTTAACATCCCATTGTGAGATGCTCCGCCCAGAGGGAGGAGCCAAGCCTTCCTACCCAGATATAGCTGGGAGTCTGGAGAGACAAGGGAACTCTTGCTGGGTTTTGCTCAGAGAGACAGCTACCCCTTTTCAACTGGATCATCAGAGGAAGATCTTCACCTTTCCTTCGACAGGATTCCTGCTCCAACAGAACCACACCTGAGGACTGAGCCTGGGAAGACTGCAGCCACAATTCCAATTGGACTGAGACTACACCCTGACCAACCGGGTGTCAGGTTGAGTTCTGACTCTGTCTGTGTTGTTTTAATCTACTGCATTTGTTTATTTTATATTTTTATATTTTTTTGCTTCCCTAGTAAAGGACTGTTATCCCTGCTCCCATATTTCTTGCCTGAGAGCCCCTTGATTTAAATTTTATAGCAATTTGGAGGGAGGGGGTTTACATTCTCTATTTCAGGGGAGACTCTGGCCTTCCTTAGCAGACACCTGTCTTCCTAAACCAAGACACCTATTCACATATAATATAAGCAAATTAATATTTTTGGTAGCATACTCTGAGGAAAACCTATTAATACAAGCATTCACACTGTGCTCATCTGTGTGTTATGTCTACTTCTTACATAATGAGCAGGAAATAAAGGAAAAAGGAAAGAATTGATGGAATCAGTTTATTCAAGCTTCAGCGGTGTGCATTCATACTATTGTCTCTTTTTATGCCATCTAGTTTGCTCTCACTATCCTGAGTCAACAGAAAACATTTACTGTGTGTGACATTTCTATGAAAAAAAAAGGCAGGAATATATGAAATACAGTGCATGCCCATTCTGCACTATAGAGTATTATACCCCTTTGACACACCTCAGACAAAGTAAATGGAAATTGCACTTTTGTAGCTCAGGGCACATAATTTTAGAAGATAGGATGCACCTCTTGACAGAAGAAAGCTTGAAATATGCATGAGCATTCTTCTGAGAGTTTTCAGTCTTCTGGAATTAACATAGTAAGTATTTTAGCAGATACATCAGGTTAAAAGAGTAAGAGAAGATATTCAGCCCTTGGTGTAGTCTCTCACTGCAGTAAGTCTTTTACACATAGTGTGCTAGTAGGCACAGAAGGGAACAATAACAATCTAATCATGTTTGGGGTCTTTTTTTTTGCAGTTTTAAACATTAAAGAGCACCTTTCTCTGCCATACTTAATTTCAGGAAACTTAAAGCCTCAGTTCTTGGTCCTCTCCTTCTCTTTGTTGCCATATCCATGGCTCTCTCATGCACTAAAAATCAAACTGGTTATTTCCAGCCATGTGGATACAAATCATTACAATTTGATCTTAAATGCCTGCTGTAGCAACTCTAAATACCATTTAGATCAGAGACAGAAAGCATTGTCTCTCATACATTACCTGGGGGTAACATGAAAACATAACAGAAAAAGGAATTGTTCGTATCTTGTGTTATTATGTTTGCAGAGCTGTGTTGACTGGTTCATGCCAACATTTATGCCAATAACATAACAAACATTTCACATTTTTTAGCTAAAAGAGCAGGTTTTTGGTGTGGTTGTCACACATAAAAAAGGATTGCTGCCTTCCTTTTCAGCACACAATCTTATAGTGACTGTGTAAATGATTTGACAGAGGACCTGGCATAAAAATAGAAACATGGTCTCTTTGGGATGGCTTTGGAAAACACTGTCTGAGATATTTTCAATAAATCTTTTGACTTACAAATCGCATTTTTAATCTTCTGGTAAAAATGTAAATATATCTCAGATAGTGTTAGTCCCATTTAAGAGGATATTCTATTTAAGACTAGATTAGAGAAAATGAAAGAAGATTGTTTTGTGTTTGGCAATAAGAAAAAAGTACCTTGAACTACCATCACACACTGCTTGCATACAGAATTGCATAACACTTGAAAAAGATATCTCTGGATTTTCTAAACCACTAGAAATTGCTGTATGTTACTTAGAGGATTTAGTAGCAGAATACTTACTTTTTTTTTTTTTTTTTAATAAACAATCAATAGATTTGTATTCTACTTTGTACTTCAACAGATGCTGAAGTGAACTGAAGGGGAAATTAAGCATTTGATTTTGCCTGGCTTTTGTTTCTGGAAGCAAGTGTTATAGACTCTGTTCATAGCAACTATACAAAATGAGGTACAGGAAGGTAATTAAGGTCCACTTTAGACAAAGAAAATTGTTATCTGCCATCCTTCAGGAATCCAGATCTTGTTTACTATGATTCCTCACTGTATAAGTTACATTTTAAGAGTCCAGAGCAGTAATCTCTATAAATTTGCTTTAGTCACAGAACAATGGCTATTGTTGATGGAGGGCTACACACCTCCGAAGTGGAGGAGAGCATGAAAGTAGGTGGCTTGATACTTCCTTGACAACTAGTGAAAAATTTAATTAAAAACAAGTTATTTCTTAATAACACAGAAATCTACATTTGAATTTTGTGGCTAAACATTTTGTTTTAGCCCAGAAAGTGGTATGAACATAACTTCATTGAACCTTTAATAGGATATGTCTCACCTACCTTTAGTTGTGTGAAAATTACATGTTCGGCCTAAGGTGATTATATAGACAGCTCTTTAGTCAGTAAAGGTATTTTCAGTGTGGGCCATTATAGCCAAAAATAGATTTCTAATACAGAATGGGATTAATTCCCTCTGGGTGTGCTCATTTCTCTCCACAGGTTAGAGCACAATGACAAATCCAAACTAGGCACACAGTTAAATGACATAAATCCTACTTCTAGGTGAACAAAACACGCATAAAGGAGAGGATGAAATTTTAACTTGATTAACTCTCCTTCCAGAATTAGTTTGAATATATTGTCCTGAGATATTTGTTCACCATATGTTTATTCACCAGAACCCCTTATTTAATTAATTTTGTGAATATGTGTGTATTGACCACTGAAAATGAAATTTTGTCCCATGTTAAACGGAAAGTAGGGTCTGCAGCTGCTGTAAACTGAAACTGCTGAGTGATGAAGAGATGCAGAGCTTGTGCACTATAACATGCTGAGTAGGATGTTCCTATTTCTCCAGTCAGATGAAGAAATCCAATCCCATGAACTTCAAAACAGGCAATGTTTTAGCCACGAAGCCCATTTGATTATCCAGATTTGCCACCATAGAAAGAAAACCTTCTAAAATATACCCTAAATGATGCCAAATTATACTCAGTCCTTTCTCAGTGAGCAGCAGAAGCTGGAAGAGTGGCAGTACTTTGCAACAGATGAAAACTGAGAAAACATCTTGGCTAATGACACACTATTTGGTATCAGGTCTCTTGGTCCTTTCTCCCCATTGTACCCAGGTGGAGATAAAAAAGGAAGACTAAAAGATCCCATGTACTCTCCCTAATTCCCAAGCCTGCTCTGTAGCAGACTTTGCATAGCATACTTTAACCTTGGACCTGAAATTATCTGGGCTAGTTGATAATAGAACTTAAAAGGTTGTAAACCAGTAAGAATTTGCATCAGCATTGTAGCATTCCAACAGCTGTCCACACAAAGCAGGTAACTTGCAGAAAGATTAAGTAAGAAGTGGATGTAGAGATATATTTCTGCCTGATGCTGCAAGAATGGATGGAATAGAGCAGACAATATGGTCTTTTATACTCACATCTCTTTAAATTTTCCTTAAACTGAAACACTTTGAAGTGCATTAATAATACAGACTTGTTCCTGTACAGGTTCTTTTATACAGAATAACAGAGTAGGAAAGGCTGATGACCCTCATGATATACCATAGAACATTAGGAATTATTACCTCATTCAGATAATAAGGAATATTTTTTTTAATCTATTACAAATTTTATATTCAGTAATGCAGTTTACTTTTCCCTTAAAAAAATTGACCTTGTCAGGTGAAATGAAGAGTAAAACAAAGAGACAGCAAAACAACACTTACTCCCTGTTAGCAGCTCAAGTCCAAAGGAAAAGTTCTCAGCAGTCCCTGGCTCTAATTCTGTTCTCCCACAAGAAACACTGCAAGCAATTTTCAACTTGTCATCCAAGCATGTATTTGGATTTGATGATGAAAATTAACTCAGTATTTAAACAACTCATTCTGAAAAAAATTACTAAGCCTAGGTTTAGCAGCCAGGGATTACAGATTACACTACAGGTCATGAAGCTGAGCCACTTAGAGGAACCAATCCCTCTGCATATGTACAATAAGCTCTGCAGGATTGCTCTAATTCTGTTTGAGTTTTTATTTTTTT
>VZRH01001693.1:1283465-1423159 GCA_013397555.1 Urocynchramus pylzowi | reverse complement strand
TTTTTTTTTTTTTTTTTTTTGAGTGGGGTTTTGTGTGTGGATTTTTTGGTTTTGCTTGTTTTTTCACCCTCTCAGTAGATCATACTTAATAGACTCTTCTGTGTCTGCCTGAACTGCCAAAATCCAGACACTATGTGCTAATTGCTGTGATTATGACATTAAGATTGAAATTTCTGACTCTTCCGTGGCAGTGGGGCCAGCTCAGCAATCTCTAGTGTAGGAAGGATACATTAAAGATTTGAATATAGTGACATATTTATTCCATAAGTGTCACAGTCTTCTCTCATAATTAAATCTGTTGGGTATTCCTTTGTAAAAAAAGGGCTTTACTTGCAGTTAATTTTTATGCATTTTTGGAAACAAAAAGTAACATTGGTTGATTTCCTTTGACTGGCAGAGGAGTATCTTTAAAAGTAAGATGTGGTGCTAATACCTCCCATTTCCTTCCCTTCCAGTTTTTTTTAAGTAGAATTTCCTGATCCTCATTACAACAGTGCCCCGCAGGGATGTTGATGTTTGCACATAATAATGATTGCAAGCAGCACTGTAGATAAATCTTGGCATGGAAAGAAAACAGGTTATAAATTAAAAAGAAAAAACACTACTAGAAATGCAAGATAATGTAGTGGGCTGGTTTTGCTGCTGTTTGAAACAAATTTATTTAAACAGAGAGTGTTAGGCTGAATAATTAAGAATTATAGAAGAGAAAATGCAGGGAAACAAACACGTACATGGTTATGGTAAAATGAGATTTTTACTAGAGAGAGAACTTTCCCATTTACTTCCTTATGTTTGAAATGGTGCCAAAAATGAGTGAGCAGAAGGAAGAACTTCAAGACAGATCAGACCTAAGAGCAGTGTTCCTTCTTCTTTTGACTCAATTTCTTTTATTCAACAGCTATACAATAATTTTGTTCCTACTTCAACTTTCATAGTAAGACTGGGAATGGAAAATCAGACCAACATCTGTGAAATAAGGAAAGAAACATTTGAAAGCCTTCAACATAAGGATATAACAGATACCAGGGAGAGTTCAGGCTGGCTTCTTTTAAGACTCTAGTGGGTTTCAGATGTTTGGCCACTTCCATGTGGCCAAACATGGTTGAAAATGAGAGCGTTTTCTAAAATATTCTCGGAACATATTAATTTTATATCTGCTGAAGGGAGATGCTCTGCTCAATGATTACATTATGTCCTTATGCACCTTGGGATTTTGTGGCAACACACATACTCTTTGCTTTCAAAGTCACTTGAGTTGTTACTTGGAGGGTTCCTCCTGGGTAGCAGAGCAGAATTTGACCCCAAACCATCATTCCTCCTCTGGCTGTCAGCTCTCCCAGCAGCACGCCACACAGGCTGCAAATGGAATCTGGCTATTAACAGTCCTAGTGAGTTTATCAGTGGATGGCAGTGTGGAAATGTGTTTCCTCTGTCTTGTTTCATATTTAAAAAAAAAAAAAAAAAAAGAAAAAAAAAAAAAAAAAAAAAAACTGTTTTTTTTTTTAAAATAAAAGACANAGGGTGGAAATGTTTTTTCCCTGTTTTTTTTTATATTTAAAAAAAAAAAAAAAAAAAGAAAGAAAAAAAAAATGATACATACTGTTTGTATTTCTGAAATGACAGACATGGAATGGAACTGTATAAGTGGCTATGATTCTGTTCTCCTAGTTACTAGAGCTGAAACATTTATCTGTCTGTGTGTGTATATATATATACACACACACACACACATATATTACATATTGAAGAGAGTCAGAAAGGACTTAGAGAAAGGTCACTGTAATTCAATTCCAGTAAGTTAAATTTAAGAAAAAAATATAGCAGTGAGCAAACATATACATACCCACATACTGCTGAATGTCACCCTCTTCTGCATAGCTCTATGAGGTTGTTCTATATGACCTCCACATTTCTCCTTCCTCCAGAAAATCCATCCTTGATAGGGTACACACAGAGAAATAAATGGAAAGATGATCAGCTTTTATTCTGTTTGCACAAATGCACATGATTTCAGTGGTAGCTGTGTCAACCCCTTACTGACTGAATATACAAAAAGAAAAAGAAAACAACAAGGAAAGGTGATGAGGAGGTGGGAAAGGTTCTGTGAATATGCCACTGGCACTATATGGATAGATATAGATATATAGATATAACCACTGATGTATGAGCACTGGGCTCTTCATCATGGCATTGAGGCCCAGCACAGCAGCACTCCTTTTTGGAAGAGACCATATTTGGTGTCTAATGAGCTAGATGAATTTACTGAAGTGATTTTGTGAAATGATAGCATTCCCTTGTGCTCAATATGAGCTGAATTATCTTGTAAAATTAATTCAGTAAAGGACTTCTGTCCATCAGTTGTAAAATAGCATATTATATGATGTATTCCAACTAGACCAAAATACTGGGGCATGGATTTGATGTCTATAGCAAATCAAAGAACAGGGTTAGAGGAAGGGAAATAGGATTACTGAAGTAAAAGGGATGGAACTTTTGCAGAATAAAGTGTAACTTGAATCACAGTTATGTTTGCAGATAGCATCTATTTTGGTACAAAGACAGCACAATGCTCAGAAACGTGCCCAGCCCTTGCTTACTGTCACTGTTCATTTCCCATTTCTGGCTTGCTTCTTTGTATGGACTATTTTTTTCTTCAAATTAGTTTAGATGACTATACCATGCTGTAGTCCTAACAATGATGACATCAGCGATACCTAGTCAACCATAACTGTTAAGGATTTATTTTATAGTTTTTCAAACACTTGCTGTATTTTTTTTTTTCCACCAGTTTGTTACTCCTCAGCAGAACAAAATCATTTCTCAGTGAAGCTCTTTTGCCTTGGTAGAAGATAATTTAATAGAGGTGGAGCTTTTGTAAAAAGTGATGTTTTTGGTATACCTGTACGATGACACATTTTGATCTATCACTCCTCTTTACAAGATTCATATTAACATTTTTAAAAACACTTCTTTTGATTTGAGAGACTGAAGTTTCCAGCTCAGCACAATTCAGTACTTAATTTCTGAGTCATGTGTGTCTCATCCAGTACCCTGTCTAGTTTAAAAAGAGAAAGTTTATCTGAAAATCAGTACCAACTGGTAAGGAAAACACTGAGACACAAAAATCAATTGCAGAATAACCTTCCACACCAAAAAACCAACAAATTCTATGGATCAAGCTGCAAAAGGTAGAAACAAGGGGATTTTAGGCAATAAAGTAATAACCACATACCTTGTCAGGGCACCTGACACTGGGGCTGTGGCTTGCTGCACCAAGGGCTGGCTTGCCCTGTTCCTGGCTGGCAAACAAGGCAGGACACCCCAGGCAGAGCCTGCCCTCCTGCCAGATGGACCTTGGCCTCCAGCTCCTGCTTTTGCCACCCTGGGGACAGGAAGTGAGAATACAGCCAAACCTTATAAACTTCTGTTAGATTCAATATTGAATCCATTGAATTCAATATTCAATAAGAGTTTTTTTTTACAAAAATGAAAATCTCATGTGTTTTTCTGATGCACCAGAACAGTGTGGAGGAACTTGGCCCGTCACTGAGGATGCTTCTTGACAAACTGCAGGCATGAGCAGGGGGAGTCAGAAAATACAGTCAGATCCAACAAGAATAATCCAGTCCAAGGATAAATATAGGGAAATAACAACATTTTATAGTTTAGGAAGGAGAAGACTCAAGAGCAACATGATCACAAGTTAATAAACACCATCAAAGTAACAATAAAATTGAATTAAAAGAATTACATTGTCTGATGAGATGGCATGACTAGGAATGATGGTATGAAGGTAGGAAAAGAAACTCTGAAGTTAGACATTAAGAAAACATCTTTAAGAGCTAGAACAAATGGCCAGCTTGGGAAATCCCCATGGGTGGCAGTCAAGTTACTGACACCATGGGGTTTATTCAAGAAACAAAGTTTCTTTCAATGTGTCTGATAAAGAAGTGCAACAGAAAGTAGAGTGACAGCCCAGAAAATTAACTGACTTTTTTATAGCTGAATTTGTGAAGTTATGATTTTTTTTATAGCTGTGACTGTATACTTAGAAGAAATAGACATAGAAATTGATTTTGAAAAAGAAATATTCTCTTTTATTTTGTATTCACTGAAATCAACTTTCAATTAAGACAAAAAATCTCATTTTATTTTTCCAAAATACTTTTTGGGGAAAATACCTTTTTTTAATGACTTCTGGCTCTAAATTTTTGGCGATAAATAGCCAGGTTTTTTAATGAGACATGGACTATGTTCCTAAATAGGAACAAATGAGAGATGTGCTAATAAATTCCTTCTTTCTGTTTCTTCTGATGTATGACATTAAAATACAGATCATAATAATGCAGAGTAAAGCACAAGACTGCAAGTTATGGGAAAAACCTGATTTCTTAATAAAGAAAAGCAACTGTTCATGATTCTGGAGATATAAAAATAAGCCTCTTGTTGGTGAATTTGGGAAGACATAAAGTGAAACTGCATATGTTTCTAAGAAGTAGCAGCTGAGAACTTGATGGATTAGTGAAAAAAAGTCCTTGTTCTGGTAGAGCCTAGAAAAGCATGGTTTTTTTTTTTTTTTCTTTTTCCCCAGCAGCCCAGTAGAAATCTTGGAAATTAACTCTTAACACTTCCAGTGGCCTATGAGATCTAGCATTAGAGTACTGGTAAAACGTCAGAGACAAAATCTAGTTTTGGATTTCTTTGTACTCCACTTGAAGTACTTTAGGATTTTCTTTTTGGAGCCCAGCTGCAGAGATGTTTCAGCATGCAAAATAGAAAACAAATAATACAAATGCCTATCTCCAGTTTGTCAAGAGGCAGATTACAGTGACTTTAAGTGCTATATCTGTGGTCCATATAGACTTCCTACAGAACACATTTTTTCTGTCAGAGACCTATTTTGGTATCAGGCTGGTATTAGGAGGAACTGAGTTTATGCCTGGTGTATTTTACAGTGATGGCTGAATTGACTGATCTACATGCTTTAAAAAACCCCAACAAACAAACAAACCAACAAAGCAAGCATAAAGACAATGTCTTTCTTGTTCAACTCTACTCAGAGGAAATGTAGGGCTTTCAAACTGAAAATGTTATTAGGAGCACTGTATTATGATTCTTAGGAGGGCTGAAGGGCTATTTTTTTAAATCACTGATCTAGGAAAGCTTTTGAATCAGTAATTAGGTATCACAAATCCATGGAGCTGTAGGTAAACAGGACTTACCTGCCACAGAAATACAACCAAATTGAGACTGGCATGCAGCAGCAAAGAACAGACAGTAGAGTGACATGCAATTTTGCTCTGAATTAATATCAAGTAGTGCTCACCAGAGGGACTAGACATTGTGTAAACTGAAATCAAACTACTCTGAAATGAGTAGTGACGTCTGTGTTTGAAACATTTAGGTAGACAGACTGTAAGCACCAGCAGATTTCAGCTACCTGCAAACCAGCAAAACCTTTCTTATTCTGGTTGAAATACATTGTCCTTTCCTCATCCAGTTCCCTTTTTATCTCATGGTTTTGGTTTTAATTTTGGGAATAAATAACCTGCATTGACTATAAGCAATATTTCTCTAATATTCAGTCCTCTTGAATTCTGTCATTCAGTGTTGACCCTGATTAACTTGTGACATTTTAAAGAATCACCATATAATCTGGTAGACTGGCAATATCAAACATTAAAACTAGTGGAAGGGTTCAGAGGATGCTTAAAACCTACTCCTGAAACCAATAAACATAATTTGTGGTCTGAAAGGGAATTTTAAATGAATGAAAGAAGATCAGTGGAAGGTTTGGTGCACTGATGACTGGAGGCATCTTACATGAAGAGAAGTTCAGCAGTGACTGGATGAAAATGTTAAACATGACCAGGCTGGGATACTGATACATCTTGGAAGGAAGAGGAACACCAGAGACACTTGGAAAGGAAAGCTGTATGCTAAATAGCAGTGCACATGAAGCTGAGAACTCTGCTTATTGAAAATACTTTAGGGCCAGAATTTAGTTCTTCTACTTTTTCACGTATCACAATCACAGAATATGGCAAGATTCAGGCACGGGGCAGACTGGTGCAGTAGAAGCCTGCCTGTGGGTTCCAGAATGGAAGGGCTGCAAAGAAGGACACTGCCTATACTAACAGGAAAAACCTGGCCTAAGGCTTGTGAGGATGTTCCATACTGCTTGGGATGCCAGCCTAGGCAAGGATCGAGATGGCCTTGTTTGATACATCTACCTCTCAAGCAGATTTTGTTTCTTAGGGCTATGTCTGGCCAGGATTGTTGCACAAGGGGCACTGGAGCTTCCTTCTCCCAAAATGTGAATCCTGTATTTGTAGTTTGTATGGTGAGTAGGTTTTTGCAATGTCTTCACTGGGACAAACTGCCTCATCTTGTTTTTTATAGAGAGACGATTTGATCTCCCTCTTTGTGTCTCAAGACTTGCTTGATGCTTGTAGACTCTGGGGAGCATGCTCTGCATATTAGAAGGATTTGAAATAAAGATACTAATACTTGCAAAAACTCCAGTGTAAATACAGTTTGTATGATTATTTCCAAGAGCATAGTTTTACTCAATATAAAAACTAATCCACAGATAATAAAGGGGTCTTGGAGGAAGATAAAGTCATCAAACTTACTAGATATTACTTTCAATTAAGTAAATGGGAAGTGCTTTTGCTACCTCTGCTCCTTTTGCTTTATCATCTTTGTACTGAAAGGGTTTTATCTGAGAAACAGTTGCTTGGTTTGGGTTCATTGATTAGAAGGATGTTAGTGTAAAATAGCCTTCTCAAAAGGGCAATCATAATCTAAGGAAGAAAAAAAGAAAGAAGTGAACCATGGTAAACTCTAGGAAGCTGGCAGATCTAAGCCTGCTCTTAACTCAAAAATTTAATATGAATTTTAAAGAAAGTTAGAATAGGCTAACATAGAGAAGACAATAGTGGCCTTTTCTTTGATTAATAATAGTCACCATGCATTTTTGTTGTTTTTGTCTCATCAGACACTACAGAAACCTGTGCCACTTCTAATAGATTATTATAGTTGAAAGTTTGGTGGTGAAGAAAAAAAGAACAGTTAGGGATGGTGCAACATGAAAATATAACAGAATTTTGTCCTCAGTTCTACAATGAAATATGTAAGCTTCAATATTTTCACTGCAAGAGTCTCAACAACAGTTGTGAGATTTTTTTTTTCTTTAATGAAATCTTTTCCCAATAAATTCAGTCACTAACCTGTCTTAGCTCAAATATTTGCCATGTACATGTTATACTGTCTGTAAATTTGCTTTTCTTTCTGTCTGAGGGAGATGCAATATGTGTTAAAAATTTAGATAAGTTCATTTTAATTTCACCTGCAGAGAAATCATCTAGGTATTCTCTACTGACACAGACTGGTGATAATTGGGCTTCTGATGTCTCCTCTAGGCCTGCTGTCCTGCTCAGCTGTGCTCAGCATATATTACAGTGCACAGAAACATGTGCAGTCTGATAGCAGCCAGTAGGCTCCTGCAGTTTGATATGGCTTTCTCTGTTTTCTGCTATGGACATCACAGTCATGAAGCAGAAATAATGCATGCCCAGAGAAAAACAGTACTAATACACTATACATGTAATTTTCCCTTTTCTGACCTGCATTTTGATGGAATTTCAGGTGAAAATATAAGCTATGAATGAAATCCTTGCCAGAGGTTTTGCAAACACAGCAACAATATATAAGATAAAACAGTACCATGGAGATCAGTGGTAGTCTCCTTATCTGACTCAAACACTGTAGTTTCCTAATGAAAATATAAAGTGGAATTCTGCATGGAGGCAGAGTGAGCAGATGGAAGCCAGTCCTCTATGCTGCATGGTTTTGCTAGTACAACAGCAGCAAAAGTCAACCCTACACTGCAAGTTAACCCAGCATCTTTGTCTAAATTAACTCATATTCTAGTAATGTATATTTCTCATCACACTTGATGAGAACAATATTCTTTACTGGTCTTTCAGTGGAATGATCTGTAAAAAAAGTATCTGGAGGCTTCCTTTTGGTGGTTACAGTGCATGGCAGCAAGGTCAACCCTAACTTTCTACCTGTGTTAGGGAAAACAAAATTCAGCATCTCACAGGGTTCCTGAATCTAGTATTACATGGGAGCTTAGAAAGTAGTACAGGGCTCCACATCACATTTTATTTCCCTTGGAAAGCCACATAGTGCTCCCATATAGCTGGGGCTCAGTAACTTATTGTGGATGATTGTGATTATTTTCCTCGTTTGATCTTTTTTATTTTTTAATCTGTTAACCTTCTGATCTTTTGAGTGTTAAATATGGATATGCATGGCCCAAAACTGGTCATAGCTCCTTAAAGAAAGAAATGAGTAGCTATCTATGAGTAAAAACAGATTAGATTACCAAAAAGGAAAAAATGTGTGTATGGTTTCAGAGGTAACGTTGTTGCCTGTAGTAAGAAGGAAGGTGAATTGAAGACATCCATACTTAAGAGAAACTTGGGATCCCTGTAGCTATACTTTACTTTTCCTGCAAAATTCTGGTGTCAGCACCAAGAACTGCTGGTGTATTTGCTTCTTGGGCCATGATTCCTCAGCTCTGAGGTGAAGGTAACAACACAGGGTCCTGCTGGGTGATGTCTGAGTTTAGAAAGCAGCTGCTTCCATTCCAAAACCTTGGAGCCTTACAGCTGAGCAGAAACCAGCAGGCACCACCCTCTCGGGTGCCCCCCGTGTACACACATCAATAGGAAGTTGTGCTGTTATAAATAAGTAATAACTTTTCTCCTTGAAATTGGTGTTCAAAGCACTATAAAGATCTGTGTCAAGGCTGTGTAAGACAGCAGCATGTCTGTCTTCTGCTGAGCACTAAAATGTCCTTTTAACAAAATGCCGGGGCTTAGTTTTCTGACAGTAACTTTAACATTTATTTGTTTGTTTGTTTATTTGTGTATTGCATTCTGATTTCTTTGAGGGTTGTGCCATTGCTAGCAGTAGAACAAGTCTGTGGGCTGGCCCTGAGTTCCTGCTGGCCAGAGAGCACAAGCTCAGCCTATACCTTGCTGATGGGGTGCAATTTATCTTCTTCAGTTTAGCTTCTTTATTTTCTGGCTTGAAATTCCTCTGTGTGGATGTTTTCTTTGTCTGCTTGCCAAATCTGTGGCTAGTTACAATTACACATTTACTGACAAATTAATATTTTCTCTTGGTGTCAACCTTACGTGTATTTTCTTCATATATGGAAGACTTTATTAGCAGTATCTGTGTATTTCTAATCTGTTTA
The DNA here is from genome assembly GCA_013397555.1 of Urocynchramus pylzowi. Classification (NCBI taxonomy): domain Eukaryota; kingdom Metazoa; phylum Chordata; class Aves; order Passeriformes; family Fringillidae; genus Urocynchramus; species Urocynchramus pylzowi. Next base: position 1,413,885 of record VZRH01001693.1, on the reverse strand, counting down.
TCTTCAGTATACAGCCCCTCTCTCACAGAGGTATATAGAGAATGGAAAACTAAAATAAACTAAATTATATTATACAAGCACATTTTAATATGCATAAAGAACAGTACCGTTAATCCTTCATAAATCTTTTCTATTTAATAAAAATGACAACTCTCTCTCTCTCTCATCCCCCACTTTCTGCCTGATCTTGATTAGTCTTTTTTCAAAGACTTCAAATCTCTTACGAATGCAAGAAAAAAACATTAGAGCAAGGTAGTCTTGGATAGTTCTTTATATTTTTTTTTTCTTCCTAGTTTTCCTTTTTTATTATTTTCTGACTTCCAGCAGTTTCTTTTGCAGGCCCTGGGTGGGAAGTTACATTAAGGATACTATTATTTCATCTCCTTCAATACATAATTGCTTGATACACTGTGAAATAAGTCCCTGAAGCTTCTATGTTTAACTTGTCTTTATTACGCTGCTTCAGTAATAAAAATTAAATAAATAATATGGAAAAGAGATGCTGAATTTCAATAGGTGGATCTGTTATATTGTTTCTGAAGATTGTTTCAGGAGAGTATGTGTGATTGCAGAGATGCACAGAGGTGATGCTTTTTAGTGAATATTCAGGACAGCTGTTTATTTGTCTTTTTGGCTGGGGTAATATTTTTGTCCTCTTCCATCTTTGCTCCGGAATTTTGAGAACTCTAAACTTCCACTTCACCTCAAAAAGGAAGGTGGGATATGGGGATACAAAACTTCACAGTAATGTAACACATAACCACATCAGTCTCCCTCTGGGATTTCCTGCTGACTTCATCAAAGATGTAGAAATTAGAAGTTGTCTATTACTGAAGAAAGCCTTAATATGGGAATTCTATAAAATATTATACTCAAACTTCCATTTTTTATTCTTTCCTGCAATAGTTTTTTCTGTCCAGAGAGGACACTCAAGTATCTGCTTTTAAGGCTTTAAGTAGCCAGAGTGACACCTAAGTGCCACAGAAGAATCTGGGAAAGCCTGTTATGTGTGAAACTTTAAAAGCCAATCCTGTTTGGTGATTTAGCCTGTTTATTCTGTAGGGGAACTCCTTCTACATTGGCTGCAGCAGGCTTGTGTAAAGTTAAAGAGGGATTGTGTGTCACACCCTGTATGTTTGAATTTACAATCACTTGCTGATTTTACCTGAGGGATACAAAAATCCATGATGGGCTGATGTTTCCTAGGGTCTGTATGGAGCACAGCACAGGGACAGAGCTTCTCCTTCAGAAGACAGCCTTGGAAGAGTTCTCCTCTGTCTAGGCCCAGCACTGGCTCTCCCCTGCCACCTCAACAGCTCCATAAAGAGGAATCAGTACCAGCAGTGGATTAAACAACTGTGTTATGGGAAAGGAGAATTGACATTACCACAGTAATTTCCAAATTTAGAAGCAATTATTTAGAACTGATATGTGATGTTAAGACACCACACAATATTTTATGAAGATAATTTGTATGAAAAAAATGTTGTATTTAGTAAGTTGAGAAATTGCTGNGAATTCAAAACATCATGGTCTATTATTATTATTATTATTATTATTATTATTATTATTATTATTATTATTATTTCCTTTTTTTTATATTGTAGTAACATAATTTTCCCTGAAACTAAGTTTCTCTTGAATTTGTCATTTTTTAGGTATGCCATAAAATGTCCCTTTCCTGATTTTTAGCCATGTGACCACCTAAACTCTGCCACTCTTCTCTTCTATTTACCAATAAATGATTGAAATGTCACTGTGATTTATTTATTTTGGTCCATCATTTGAATTAGTAACAGACATCATTCAGGCCATATTGCAGGAGCCAATGCCCCAGTGCAGGATTGTGTGAACAGGCTGGAGAGCAGCAGACAGAAGCCCGACAGCAGGACAGCTTCAAGTAAGGAATGACAGCCAGATGTCTGTCATAGGTCTGCCAGATATTCTAGTTACTAACTCTGGCTGACCTCTCTGATGTGCTTTTTTAAGCAGAATTTTCTTTAGAGGGGCAAATGATGTTATCACATTTTTCAAGGGGAAGAAACTGAAACAGGGAAAACGAAATACATGCCTGTGATTACCCAACAGAGAAAAGACTGGAATCTAGTTTTCCTGACCATGATCTTTCTTACATGCTGCACATACCTTGGGCCTTGGTTTTTATTAGAACAATATGTCTTTTCTTCATTACACCAGTATTTTCTAGATGATTACATACTTCCCTGATATTCAGTTTTCAGACCTTCATAGCCTCCTGAAAGTAAAACAAATTTCTTCTTAAAGAGAAAATGACCAATATCTGACAGAAATGCCCTTACATAATGCCCCCTTTTTTTTAAACACACTTGTTTCAACTGAAAGATTTTAAGTACATGAAAGAATGTGTATTTTTCTCTCCATCTTTGATGTACACAGGAATAACCAAGTTAGTTTTACTCAGATTCATTTTCATGAAGCTTATTGGTGGTGAGAGCTGAATGAAAGACTTTACTGCTTGGATCTTTAAAAACCTCCATCTGAATTTGTTTTTCCTTATTGCCAGTTTATCTGCAATAAGTTAATAGGTCTAAGTATGATTTTAGAGATGTCACTGGGAAGGAGCTGATTTTCTAAAGTGAATCTTTAATAAATACAGCTTCAAAGATGAATTAATAGAAAGGTAAGAAAAATACAGGGAGAAAAATCTGATTAATTATATACATCATATTTTTCCCCTGTCTGTTTTTCTAATATTGTTTCAGAGTGAATATTCAAAATTACTTCACTGAAAAACACTTTTCATGCTACTTAATTAGTGTGCAGTTAATTACTAATGATGAAATGGCTATAAAATAAAAGAGTGTTCCTATTTCATTGATTGTTTTTGCATTTCCTGCAGGAGGAAATATCACAGATATCCCATTGCAAACCTAAAAATATTTAAAATTTCTTTTGGAAGTTATTTCTCAGAATCAGTATTGCAGAGATATCTAAACAACTGATTCCACAGTCAGATCTCCCTCCATTTTCATGTTATTTCTTTTCACACAGAGATGAGTAAAAATATGGAAGTTGGTTCTTTAGTCACCATTTCAGTTATTCTTTATGTAAAGACTTTTTACCAACCTGTTAATGAAACTATTCTATTCATAAACACTCTAAAGAAGGGTAATTAATCTCCTAAATTGATTTTTCTTCAGATCTGTGGTTCTGTAACATCAAGCAGATGTGCCATTGATGGTAGAACATGGGAGAAGAGCCTTGGGATTCAGCTTACATTTCCTCCAACACACCCTCTTAAGAAAAAAGCAAAACAAGTGAGGCTAAGCCCCTTAGTAGCAGAATCAATGATGAAATGAATTTTAAAAATGATGAAGTGAAGGATGGCATCTTCTTCCTTTGGCACTGACTAACTTTTCTAAATATTGAGCTACTGGTAAGACAGGCAGACAAAATGTGAAAGAATATGCTTATCATGTTTATTCAGCTCTTTCTGAAAAGCTGAAATAAATTTTCAGTACTTTTTTGCTTATATATTTACTTCCCTTCGTCAGGATTGTTTTAATATGTCTCCCTTTAATTTGATAATGAGTAAGTTTCCTGACAAAAGGCTAGAAATCAAGGTTAACAAGTAACAAATTAGTATAAAATCAAAATGTCACAAAGTCTCTGTGGAATGCAGCTACAGACATTGGTTATCCAGGATCAATTTTTCATTATATTCTGCAAATGATTTTAAACCTTTCTTCATCTATGATAAATTGTTCTTTATCAGCTGCCAGAAGATGGAGCTCTTTTAATAAACCATGATGCTGCCATTTGGAAAAAAATGCAAAAAAAAAATTGCATAGGAAAGCTTTAGAAAAGCATTAGGAATTATTTCTATTTGTTACTAACTAAGGCTTAGTTAAATACATTTTAAAGCAGGTAAAATTGTATTCTGCTGCTAATCTAAAATCCAGATTATATATTAATTATATTTTCAGACTTTCTTAGTTTTAACCTTACACCTTAAACTCTCTTTTTCTTCCATCTTCTGAATTTCCCAAACATTTCCAAATAGATCAGGAGTTGCTCTTTAGTTAAGACATATGGACTGGCAAGGGTGTAAAGTAAGTGAAAAATGGACTCCAAATTCTTTTTCTGCGTTCCTGGTCTCAGTGGTGTAAGGCTGGAGTGGAAGGCTGTGTAGCTGGGCTCTGCAGAGCTTCGTGGCTGTCAGACCAAACATCTTTCACTGACACCTCTGACAACTGCTAAGCAGGTGGGCTTCACTGCTGCTGACAATAAGCCACCTCAGACAGGTGACAGTGAAAAGCCTGTGAAGATATCTGTGCATCTCTCCTGCTGCATTGACCATGGAGGAAAGACAGGTAATGAGGTTGGACTCTACTGCTAACTTTAGGATGGGTAATGTCAGCCAGAATGAATCCAGAAATCTTATTAGCAGAATTTGTGAGGAAAAGATTGAATCTCTATTCACAGCATTGATTTAAACTTGTTTAATACAAGCTGTGATTCACACTTCTTTAGTACAAGATGCAGCCACAACAGAGTGCAAACATAAAGTTCAAATTGAAGGGAGGCAGGTATGCGACTCGGAAAGAATAGTGAAAAAAAAAATTGTTGCTATTTTATATCCTATGCTATGTATCTTAGCTTTCCACTTAAAACTGAAATAACTTTTTCATAAGTGTCAAGCCTGGATGGAGGAATCATAAAATACAGATTTTGTTACTTTAGATAATTCTTCCTACTCTTTTTGAGAGTTGATGAATAGTATAATGAAGAATTCTCACATTGACACAGCACTTGAAATGTAGACCTCCAAATGTTGCTTGGTATGACAGGATGGCCTTTTTAATCTATTTTAAGAAAACTTCTTTTGCCTGCACAAAAATTAATCAGTTTGTGTGATCCGTCTGTCAGTATCTCTCACTGACTTTGTCAATCAGCCTGAATTACATTGAAAGTCACTTTAGGTCTGGATTGCAAAGATAATAATTGTGTGTTTGTATGAGTGTATGTATTTTCACCACTCTTCTGATGCAGAGAAATATTTGCTTTCAATGGCAATTAATGATATAATAAATGCTTTTGCATTCCAGCTTGGTGTCAGTTAAAATGCAGCAAGTCCAGTCTGTGGGTTATTCACTTTGCAAAGCCTTTGCAGTGGTAGACAATAGCAGTTTTGTCCTGCAACATCTTTGCTTTGTATTACATTTCTCTGGATGCTCCTAAAACCTTGCACAGCTGTACTGTACATTGGAGGTAAAGGCTGGAGATTCACCTGACACCTTTGCTTTCTCTCAGGCCATTGAACAGAGAAAAGTATCTGCTAACATTAAGAACTGGGAACATTCAGAAAAGAAGTTACAGCATTGAATGCAGAGCTTAACTACTGTCACTCCATATTGATTTTTTAGGAGTTTATGCACCACAATTCAAGCCAAAAGTTCTGAAAACCCTCCTGAAATCCACTTTTCAAGTGCACTCCCTCTCATACACCCTGAGCCTATACAGTGAGTATGGGTTTCAGCTTTGCTCTGATTATTACTGTTTTCTGTGATTGTGAAAGTCCACACTTGTATTCCAAATACTGAAATTAATTTAGAAAAATGTCCAAAAGGACATAATTTTAATTTCATTTTTTAAGGAATTTTTTTTTTAGTTGGCTTCCAAGATATCCATTATCTTTGAATCTTTCTGTAGGTTTCTCTGATGAGCAATGAGAGGATCACCAGTGCCACGAAGGAGAATGCTTACTTGACAGTAAATGGCCCTAATGGACACATGCCAGAGGACTCAGCAAGAATGCATGGTGACATCCATAAATGATGGTGCATAATGATGACAGAGAGAGTGCATATATTATTATTTGAGGCTTTTATTACTTATGGCTTTCATATTTGTGCTGACACATCCTCTTGCGATGTCTGAAACAATGTTACATCAAACTTGCACAGTGTAGCACCTTACTTCCTTCTGCTGAATCTAGAAATATCTTGCTGAAAGATTAACAGGTGGAGGGATTTTTTGGCAGGGGTTGCAGTATTGAGCTTTTCTGCAGCACTCTTCTCACACATCTCTCCCATTTCATGAACATTGTAATTACCTCTCATAAAAATAAAATCCACCCTTGCATTCAATGTAAGTACTAGAATTGACTATTTTTTTCTTAATTTCCTTTACTCATTTGAACAAGTGATAATGCAATTGAAGGCTACTCAAATCCCAAGGGAAATTAAAAGCAGCTTTTGGTACTGAACTTATAAATGGTACTTTTGGATTGAAACTGATGCTTTTCCATCAATTAAATCTGATTTTAGAGCTAGCTCATCTCTCTTAGTGATTATGTAAAAGACCATATGTAAGATAGATAAGCAAATTAAGAAGCAAGGCTAGGAGGAGAGTAGAGAAACAATACATTGCATTTCTAAGGTCGTCTTTAGATATATATATATCTAATATGCCCCTTGTACAATTGTGGCCATAGTGGTAAAAGTGTGTCATCAGTCAAATGTGCACTGAACTCTGAAAAGGAGTAATTCTATTACAGGAATGCTTTTCTCCTGATATAGATATTCACAAAGCAGGAACTGTGTCCCTTTTGATCATGTAATTATTTCCATTCTCAAGCAAACTATGCTTGACTCAAGCTTCTATGCTCAACTAAAGTAATTAAAACAGTAGCAAATCTGCAAGTTAATCAGGACTACTGGTTTTCTGTTGTGGTGTTGTCCAGTGCATCTTAAAATTTTCAGGGAAATTTTTCATGAGGAAAGTGTTTCAGTTGATGGTAATCTGTAAGACTTTGTTGAAACTACAACCAAAATCAAAGTGGATGTATTTTTTCAGAGTATGGGGGATCCCATGACAGAGGTAGTTACAGGAAAAATATTTATTCTCATATTAAGCAAGGATATTGGTTAGAATGTGGAATACTAATTTCTCTCATATATTTAAATCTGACAACCTGGAAGATAATTCTGTTTTGGCAGACCTCCTTTTACTCTTTTGGAGGAAGGCTTCAAACTAAGGAAACTAGTAGAATAGTTATCCCCACAAAACCTAGTGGCAAAGGAAGTCCCTAACTCGATAGGTATATAGGTGATACACAAGCTAACTAATATTTTTGTTTAGTACATCTTGGACAATAATAGAATTAATGTGATAACAACCCTTTGGAGAAGACATTGTACATCAAGTCATTACTTGTAGATCCTTTTACTATAGTTCAAGACATTTATAATGTATGCATTTTCATCTGACTTGTAGAAGTGTTATCCTCTGTGTTTCTTTTTAATTTGTAGTAGCCTATAAAAGGCAAGAACTGGGCTGCCATAAACTTAGAAGAGTAACCTAAAACAAGCTTTAAAGGTCTGGGAGTTAGCTTATATTTTTATTACAAGATGGTAAAACCATTACAGGTTCACTCCAGGCTGTTTCACATTTCATTTAACTATACTCACAGTTTGATGTCCTCTAATTTTATATGTACATTTACTTAATATAAAAAAATAAAAAAATCCCCAAAGATGTGAGGAGTCAGAGCCGGATTGATTTTGGAGGCTTATTTGTCCCTATGAGCAGAGATTAGAGCTCAAAGAAGAGTGACTCACGATGTCTGTGCTCTTTGCAGCATGACTGACAGTTTGTGAGTAAAGAAAGACACCTATTTGTCTGGGAAGTTAGCAGGAGAAGGCCATTTTATTCAGCCAAACTAGGGCTGTATTTTGGAAAAGGTTGCATGCATTTTTCCAGTCTTGGTGGGCACTAATATGGTCTTTACACCCAAACCAACACTTTCCCAATTTGAGCACTTTGCATTTATGTCTGTCCTGACTGCACCCTTTACCTTTGGCCTTTGAGCCTACTTGGAACAATGAAAAAACCTTTGACTTTGGTGGAACTTGGATTTGATAAAAAAGTGCATTGCTAGGGTTTATTTGCAACAAAATGGCTCTTTGGCTCCTTTGTAACAGATCTACTGATGGATATTGACACTTCTTATTTAATCTTCTATTTTCAAAGAACTTCTCTCTGAATTGCCCAATTTCCAGTAAAACACCTCTAAAAGACTTCAGATTCCTCCTATATTGTGAAGTGCCTTTAGATTTAGTTGCTTAGCTTTGAAGTGGAAAACTGCAGCAATCTAGAATAGAATTGTTAAAAAATATTCTGGTTTGTTTCAGTAAAGTCCATTATCTTCCTGCAGAAGACAGGAATATATTTCCTTTATCTTGTTTTTCACTCTTTTGTTACATGATTATAGAAAAACAGACATTGTATTTATTTGATAATGTTATGTTGTGAACTACTACAGAAAGAACAGACCAAAATAGGGAACAAAAAACCAAACCAAGACAACACTTTTCTATTTCTAAGATTACAGGTCTGCTTCATTTAGTCAAAGTTACTTTGTTTACTGTGGACTTCAGATGATTACCTTGAGATCACATTTAGGCAAAAGTAATATGACTCTTCCTTTCCAGTTCAGCACACTTTCATTTTTTGCTTTTTCTTTTTTTCAGTGTTTTATATTATTGAGACCTCCACTAATGAAGATACTTACATTTTCCAAAGAGAAGCTGGATATTCCAGCAGATTTAAGCATTTCAGGAGACAGTCCTAATTTTACAGTGTAATTGTACTTTGATTAATTGGTTTGATTTTTCTAAGTTTGATCCTGAACCATGCACAATCTTTCTGTTGTGGAAGATGTGCTGGGGGCAAATACTGTGGAATTGGAACAAGTCTACTTTGTTCCAACACATTGAGTGGAGGATATTCCTTCTTTTTGGAGGATACATAATAAAAAGGCGAGGCATTCAAGGCGGCAGGATTACCTGAAAACTCAGGAAAACCTGAGTTTCATACAGCTGTAAGCTACAGAAGAAAATGGTGCTGGACTACTGTGCCTGATGCAGAGTTTTTAGAACACGAGGGCATATATAATTTAGCAGTGACAGCAGTAACCGCAGGAGAAGGAAATTTACTTCAAAGGAAGAAGGAACAGAGGGAGGGAGATGTTTTAACAAACCTGGGAGCTCTCTCTGGGAACAGTGCCTTACAAGATTCAAATGCAGAAGGCCAGACTCTTCTATTGATTGCTGACTGATCCGTATTTTTTCTTCTGTCAAAGTTAGTGTATATTCAGCTTTTAGATTTAAGATCTGCCTTTAACTTTAAAGGAATAAAGTCTTGGATGAATTTTCTCTAACACTTGCTTTTCAAGGAAAAAAAGAAAAGTAACACATGCAGAGAACAAAACCTTAATGCAATAATACCTTTTTTTTTGTCTCTGGAGGTGTAGAACAGAAAATTTAACTACCTAGAATCTCCTTTTATCCACATGGCAGTCATCTCCCTATAAACATTGAACTCCTCCATAGACAGAGGTCTGAACATGCTCTGGGATAGCTTTCCCTTAGCTGCTTTGATCTGCAAGTCAGGTGGTGCAGAAGATTATCTAGAGCAAAGAATCAACACTACGGGAGTTCTAATGATCAGGCAGCAGTCATAAATTAACAAGTCTGTATGTTGAACAAAAGCAGAAAGCATCAGTATTCTGTCTTTCTAAGGTGAGGTTTGTCTTCTTGTGTCCCAAGGGAATCACAGCTTTAGCCAGGAATCTCAGAGTCATCTTTTCTTACTTGGTTAAAACTCCACTGGTCCTTTGGTGTCCCACATCAACTGGGAGCACCTACAGGAGAAGTTGCCTGAATGTTTATCATATTCCATAGATTATTAATGAGAGAGGGAAGGAAGGAAGGAAGGAAGGAAGGAAGGAAGGAAGGAAGGAAGGAAGGAAGGAAGGAAGGAAAAGAAAAGTAAAAAAGTTGTTCTCATTCTCTTGAAGGATTTAATTGTTCTCTTCGCTGAAATGGGAATAATATTATCAAAAACATTTAAATCACTGTAGGATATGCTGAATATGCTGCATATTCATCTTGAACTCATCCATGAGGTAGCAATAAAAGCTGAGATTCTAGCATGTGTTCTCTTTCAGTCTTTCTTCATTAGGATCAGTTTGCTGGATGAGAATCAGCAGGTATCTAGATTATTCACTGCATATACTTTGAACAGTCCTATTCATTTGAGGATTGTGAATCCAGAAATAAAGTAATGACCCTATAAATGTGATTTCCCAAACAACAGTTAGCTTCTGGAATGGAATCTCCCATCCATTTTAGCACATCCCTGTTATGTGACACTAGGAATCCTGACAATGATGCACTGCCTAAGTAAAATAGTAACTTTTATGAAAGGTATCAAAATTAGGGGAGGTAATGTTGGAAAACAACATTTCAGCAAAGTGTCCAAATTAATATTTGTTTCCAGCTGTTAATTAAATAAAAGCACTTCCTTTGAAAGACCCCTGCCAGCCTTACTGAATGTAGTAATAATGAAGTAATTTTTGTCTTGAGAAGGCTGTTGTTTTCAACAGCTGTGTATTCTTGTTAGCACTGGCAATCTGTGTTACAAAACAAAATCATATGCAGCTGTATTTCTGACACTCTTTTTGGCTAAGATTCACTATTTTGTGGTTAGAACTTATAATGTAAAATACTGTTATTATGTAAAAGGCAGTTGGTACTGGGCTATAAGTTACAAGAGTATGAGATAATAATTGTATTGACTTTCTAAGTACAAGGAATTATTGCCATACTTCAGATGTCTACTAATAAAATTTACACTATAAAATTTATATTATATTTTTGGAAATACAAGCTTTGAAATTTTATATTGGTGATGGAAAGGACAATTCTGGAAACAAAATCTTTAGCTCTTTTGGGTTGTTCTATGCAATTTTGAAATGGTTATATTAATTGTGTGAGTTGACACGGGCAGGCACTCACTACTACCACAAAACTATGGCTGAAATGCAAGGAGTAAATTTATTTCATTACTTCACTACTTGGAGGATCCCAAAGCAATGCTCAGGTGGAGACACAGAGGTGGGAATGATGGCACTATCATGCTGAACCCATCCTAGCAGTGTTGGCATGCATTTATTAAGGGCCCATGCAGCCTGTGCTGTGACCTTCCCTGTGCTCCTTTATGACCTCTGAGCTTTGATATTCTCTCTCCCAGCACTGGGAGCTCAAGCAGGTCAGTGAGAGTGCCTCCAAGCCTCTGTAAACACCTATGTTATCCTTACACAGAGATCCTACTCCTCAAAACAGTCAGAGGATCCACAGCAGAAGGCACAATAGATATGGTTTTCCACACTGTTATCTCCAGGCCTTGGCATTCCCAGCTGCAAGGTCACCTGAGCCAATTAACCATCCTCCTCACCATTCTTCTGCTTTTAACCCTTTCCTCCCAACACAGTTCACTGCAAACAGACTTACCATAGAATGCTGAGGGGTTAGAATCCAAGTCTCCTCAGTTTGGAGACAAGGATGTCATGTGGGATAGTGCCAACTGCTTTGCAGAAGTCCAAGCAGACAACGTCAGTTGCTCTGCCAGATCCACCAGTGCTGTAGCCCCATCACAGAATGCCACCAAATTTGTCAGGCATGATTTGCCCTTTTTGATGCCATGTTGGCTGCTACCAATCCTCTTGACCATTCAAATATGATTGTCTATAAAAAGCAACATCAAAAATTAAAATTTTCCAGATTTTAAAAGACATTTTCTGTAACATTTAGAGCAGGAAGCAACCAAGGCACTTGGCCCATGAAGAGCTCTAAACTTGTAGCTTCATGCAGCAGTATTAGCCAGGAGACCTCCATCACCCTGAAACTGGGCTTGTGTATCTGTGTCTGACTTCTGATTTGCTGACCATATTTCCTTATCCTTTGTTGCTTAGACCTAACTCCTTTTTTTAACCCCAAAAAGCTGTGGGATTGCAAAGACCCAGCAAAATTGATTCAGGTTTACAGTACTTAGTTTTGAGGTAGCTAAGAAATGAGCAAAAGGGAAACTTCCAGAACATGTATGAAAGACACAGTGGGATTTCTCAGGACATTTATTCCTTAAGAAGCCAGTTCTAGAAAAGGGATGCTTAAATGTTGAGATATTCAAATTATGAAGTTTATTGCATATTTTGTTTTTTTAGCTGTTAATTAGAAATTTCATGCAAGAGACTATTTACTTTCAGTCATCACAAGTTGTAGGGATAATGAAAATATATCCTATTATCAGAAGACCTTATTTTAAATTTGCAATTTTCATTACAATATATTCATAACATAGCAAGCTAAAATTCATTTTANATGCAGCTGTATTTCTGACACTCTTTTTGGCTAAGATTCACTATTTTGTGGTTAGAACTTATAATGTAAAATACTGTTATTATGTAAAAGGCAGTTGGTACTGGGCTATAAGTTACAAGAGTATGAGATAATAATTGTATTGACTTTCTAAGTACAAGGAATTATTGCCATACTTCAGATGTCTACTAATAAAATTTACACTATAAAATTTATATTATATTTTTGGAAATACAAGCTTTGAAATTTTATATTGGTGATGGAAAGGACAATTCTGGAAACAAAATCTTTAGCTCTTTTGGGTTGTTCTATGCAATTTTGAAATGGTTATATTAATTGTGTGAGTTGACACGGGCAGGCACTCACTACTACCACAAAACTATGGCTGAAATGCAAGGAGTAAATTTATTTCATTACTTCACTACTTGGAGGATCCCAAAGCAATGCTCAGGTTGGTGGGAATGATGGCACCATCATGCTGAACCCATCCTAGCAGTGTTGGCATGCATTTATTAAGGGCCCATGCAGCCTGTGCTGTGACCTTCCCTGTGCTCCTTTATGACCTCTGAGCTTTGATATTCTCTCTCCCAGCACTGGGAGCTCAAGCAGGTCAGTGAGAGTGCCTCCAAGCCTCTGTAAACACCTATGTTATCCTTACACAGAGATCCTACTCCTCAAAACAGTCAGAGGATCCACAGCAGAAGGCACAATAGATATGGTTTTCCACACTGTTATCTCCAGGCCTTGGCATTCCCAGCTGCAAGGTCACCTGAGCCAATTAACCATCCTCCTCACCATTCTTCTGCTTTTAACCCTTTCCTCCCAACACAGTTCACTGCAAACAGACTTACCACAGAATGCTGAGGGGTTAGAATCCAAGTCTCCTCAGTTTGGAGACAAGGATGTCATGTGGGATAGTGCCAACTGCTTTGCAGAAGTCCAAGCAGACAACGTCAGTTGCTCTGCCAGATCCACCAGTGCTGTAGCCCCATCACAGAATGCCACCAAATTTGTCAGGCATGATTTGCCCTTTTTGATGCCATGTTGGCTGCTACCAATCCTCTTGACCATTCAAATATGATTGTCTATAAAAAGCAACATCAAAAATTAAAATTTTCCAGATTTTAAAAGACATTTTCTGTAACATTTAGAGCAGGAAGCAACCAAGGCACTTGGCCCATGAAGAGCTCTAAACTTGTAGCTTCATGCAGCAGTATTAGCCAGGAGACCTCCATCACCCTGAAACTGGGCTTGTGTATCTGTGTCTGACTTCTGATTTGCTGACCATATTTCCTTATCCTTTGTTGCTTAGACCTAACTCCTTTTTTTAACCCCAAAAAGCTGTGGGATTGCAAAGACCCAGCAAAATTGATTCAGGTTTACAGTACTTAGTTTTGAGGTAGCTAAGAAATGAGCAAAAGGGAAACTTCCAGAACATGTATGAAAGACACAGTGGGATTTCTCAGGACATTTATTCCTTAAGAAGCCAGTTCTAGAAAAGGGATGCTTAAATGTTGAGATATTCAAATTATGAAGTTTATTGCATATTTTGTTTTTTTAGCTGTTAATTAGAAATTTCATGCAAGAGACTATTTACTTTCAGTCATCACAAGTTGTAGGGATAATGAAAATATATCCTATTATCAGAAGACCTTATTTTAAATTTGCAATTTTCATTACAATATATTCATAACATAGCAAGCTAAAATTCATTTTAGGATGAAAGCAGTAATAGAGTGATAAAAACAGGTAAGATACACAAACCCCCTAAATCATTCCTAGGGAAGAATTACGTCAGACTTGTTTGTATAAAAGCAGAAGCTACAACAATGCATCAACTCTTCCTAGAACCTGAGAACTAAAAGGATCTGAGGGATTGCTTATCTGTGTCTTATTTTTTTTAATTTTATTTTGTGTTATAATGGTACTATTGGACCCAGTATATAATGAGGGCAGTGGCTATGAAATAATGTAATGCATATGTTTCCAGAGGACACAAATTTTTAACAAACTTCCTGGGTTTCCTCCTTATGAGGCATGTGTTGCTCCATCGGCTTCAGCTGCACAGTAAAAGAAATTCTACCTCTTTATTTCTTGCTCTGTTATTATTCTTTCACTCCTTCTGCCTCTGCTCTCATAGTCTCAAAAGAATAGACTTTTCTTTTGTTCTGTTAAGCATGAAGTCACAGAAGCAACTCTTCAGTAGGGAAAGACTTGTACTGATAGGAAGAAAATTTCAAAAGGTCTGGGAACTTCTCTTTTTGTCACCAAAACCCATAAGAGTTTTGTCATTAACTTCAAGAGGAGTGGATTCAGAAATGAATGCTTTCAAAAGTCCTTCAGCAAAAAGTAGCTTTTTTTCCTCTTTTGCCTGCTATATTTCTCTCCATCCTTTCTTTGAACTCCTGCAATAAATTTCTTTTGAGTGTTATTCAGCACATACCTTTAACTGGAATTTTCGAAATACAAGAAGTATGTGCTGACTTAGTGTATATATTTTTACACAAAGTAGTCAATATGGATATAGTATACCAAAAGTGTATTTTAATAGTGCCTCTCAGAACATAGGTGAGAATGATGGGATTTAAGAGACTTTAGATGCTCACCTTTATTTTGCACTACATCCACTAAATGCATACAGCACTACAGACAAATTTTTAATATTTATATTTAGGTGGCGAATTTAAAATGTGAGGGTTTTTTTAAATAAAATTGTTTATCTGATTTTTTTATGAAGTATCATGTTGATTTAAAATTTTCACAGTGATGTTACACTTATTCTGTTAGATTGTATTCTAAAAATACTACCCCAAAAGTATTTCACTTTTGTATTTATTTTCGTATATTGAACATAGAGGAATAATTCTTTGGAATTAAATATTTACTGAATGTATCAAGTCAGATGTAACTAATGTATTCAGTGGAAGTGACATGAAGATTTAATTTTATTTATTTCATTTTATTTATTTATTTATTCATTTTATTTGAACATGTGCCTGTTTTCCCTTTATCAGCATTTATTCGCAGTGCCACATCTCCCGCTCCCTGAGATTTCATGTAAGGAAGTTTCTTTTGGACACTTTCCCATCTGTTCAGGAAAGTGCTGTAGAAGTTCTGCATTACATCCTCCCTATGTCATTATCATAACATCTAATGCTGTCAAAGTCTACATCTGCTATATCATGTTTGCCAACTCTGCTTAGGTTCTCTAGACATCAATGTTTACACCAAAGAATCCTTCCCAGTTAGTCCACAAAGTTCTGTCATGTTTTGAAGGGGATAGAGAGGGCAAGGGTACAGGCACACAAGAGGATGTTAGAACCCCAGAGGTTTCTTATGGTCATATTGAAGAAAAAGTTACTCAAAGCACTATTTTCCCAGAGTATTTAATTTGTTATTTCTTTTTCTACAAAACTAGTTGGATGAACTTTTCAAGGGGACTTTGCAATCTAAGTTAATTCACAACCTGTCAGAAATTGTGGCTTAAAATAAATGACCCTGGAGTTTTTCCATTCTATTCTAGAAATAAGTAAATAAGAAAATGCATAATCTAAAAAATAGCTCTAGTTGCATTTTTAAGCTCACAGTTCAGAAGAATTTTGCCAATTAAAAAGCATAGGTGTAGATTTACTATGGCCTATTTCTTTTGATATTCTGTATGCAAATAGTGTTACAATTATTATGAATTAAAATATGGTAATAAAAATAACTAATTTAGGCTCCTGATCATTTAAAGTATTTGAGCTTTGATGCTTAAAGCACCAGTGGACTTAGATTCCATGTCTCCAGTGTACCCAGAAGGCTCATCAAGAAATCTCATTCTATTGTTTATATTTTAAAATTTACTTCCATGCAGTGCTGGCTCCCAAGACATTATCCAAACATCTCAGAGGTCGTTGTATTACCCTTGTTGATTGCCATTCCACATACAGTCTTGCTTTTTCAAGGAGACAGTCTTTATTCCCCCTTTCCAGCCTCACAATGTACTTGTTGGCTCCGTGCTACTCCAGCCCAAACAGTTACAGAAATCTGGCATGGTAAGGGAAGACAGTTGGAGAGCAGTGCTTTTTAAGAGTAGCTGTTCTCCTGCTGCAGGATAGGGATGTTCTGGCCCTTGATATCCCTGGGCAGTGAACAGGTCTATCAGGCTTCCTGGGTGATTGATAGCTCCTTTCAGCTCAGCTGGGTAAAAGGGTATTATTTGTTAAGGAGCTCTGTCTGTATTTGTGCACTGAACTTTCTGAGGACTGCTGTGACCTGAGCTTTTCTGTGCATCTGGAAGAACAGGATGCTGCAGCTTTGGTTAAAATTTGAGTCCAGTCCTCAAACTGAAATCTGTCAGAAAATAAAGTATTTTAAGCAAAATTCAAATTCTGCAGTTTGGTTTTGCTCTAACAATGAGTAGCATAAATTATTTTATTTCAGATGAAAGCAAACCCATCACTACATTGAAGTTTCCTGTGCATTTTGATATTAAGCCAAATAAATACATCTTTAGAAGAAAAACCTGCTTGAAGCAACACATCAGTTCCTTTGCTTTGCTATGCTTTAAGCCTACCAGTAAATATACTTTGCTATACTTTAAGCTACTAGTAAATTTGCAGGAAATTGCATACTCTATGTGGTAGGGTCAACAGAATTGGAGAAGTCAGGTGGTTTTATTAGAAATGAGGTTTCAGAAATCACTCTGAAAATCCTGCTATATTTTTTTCCCTGTGGACTGTAGATACTCTTGTTATTGTAGTCCCTGGTTAGAGAATCCTTTAGAAAATGATAGAAAGCTGCTTTAGGGAAAAACACTTTTCATATTCTCTCTCTTTCACATATTCTTATGAGCCAATTGGTCAGGCAATGAACCAATAAATTGGATCTTTAAAACTTTGGGAAGCATAGGGTGTTCAGTGCTGAGTTGACAAAGAATTTTTTGGTGGGTTTTTTATCATATTTTTGGAAAGTTTCTCAAAATCCAGTGTGGAGTCTGTGGGAATAGGGAGTAGGGAATCAGAAAAAAACCTCTAATTCAGAGACACAACAAATTAATAGGGAGACCCTTTTCTATCTTCTTGCTCTGTGTTGGGATCTAGTATTTGAACATATGTTTCCAATCTGCAAAGCAGACTCTATGCTCTTATCATCCTGGTCATTGTAACCATCCAAAAGGTCCCCAGCTTTTGAACAACTATTCACTGGGCAATAGACTGTCTCCACAGCAGCAGAGGTTGGGTACCCAGCTTGGAACTGGAAGATTTTGTTTAAGTTACAAAGAACCCACACGTTCAAGATACTACAGTCAAAACAGGTGTCAGAGCATACTGAAGTTAGAGGAAAATGCTCTTATACCAACTTTGAGTGTTCCTCAGGAAGGATAAGGAAAATAGATGACTTAACTGGCTATTTCAGCTTGACCTTTTGTATTGTTAAAATTTCAAGCACAGCATAACTGTGAACAGAAAATAATCATACTAATTACCTTTTTTCCAAGTCAGAGAAGGAACTTGATTATGCAACAAGTATGGGAGTCAGTATCTAAGGAAAGCACTGAAATAGGCAAGTAGGAAAATGTCCAGTAACAGGCTGCCATCAAGTCATCTTGTCTCTATTGATTCAGAGACAACCATAAAAAAAAATAAGAGTTTGAAAAGAAGATGATGGATTATCAGATAAATGTACGTATCACTGGGAGCTGTCACCTTACCTGAGGTGTCAGGCCTCTCTGCCTGTGGAATGTGTGTCTGGAGTGCACAGATAAAGATTTCTTATATGTCAAATAACCCCCCTCAAATCCCATTGGAAACCAGAAGAGCTTTATGTGCTAAATACTTACACTATGAAAAATTAACTGGAATTACAGAGAAGAAACCACAGATTATTTAATCTTTTTAATGTTATAATCTGTCTTAAATTTGCAAGGATCAAGAATGTAGTTTGCAGAAACTCTTCCAGGCTTCTGTATTGCGAAGTGTTTTACTTCACTAAGTATGTGAATGAGAACTGCATACATGAAAAAAAGTCATAAAGGAGCTCAGAAATTTCCATCTCATTTAATTTAGTTTGCATAAAGACAAATTTTTACCTGACATGTATGCATTTATGCACACATATGGAAATAAACACACATTCATATATTTGTGTGTTTATATGTATATACACATATACATAACTCTGAGCATGTATTTGTTGTATCCACTATGAGTACCTGGAGTATATACTCTCCTAAACAGAAAACCCAAAAGAGTCCTGCTTCTGCTGTGAACTGCCTTGGAAGTTCTAGTCTCTGAGGAATCTTCATGTAAACTCCCCAGAGAATGTGACAAGACATCTTTTCTATGTCACCTTATAGAAGATTATTTTCACATTGTAGACTGCTGTATTAGAAAGCCTGGTTGCCTGGAAAAACAAGAGAAATGGCAGTCATCAGATGGTCAATAGATCCGTTTCCTTTGTTAGAGGACTAGAGAGAAAATGGACAGCTTTTGGACAGATGTAGCAATTAGAATTTCTACTTCAGTCTATTAGTAAGCCACTAAAAGTTGTCTTTAAGTAAAAATTATTCTTTATTTTGCTATGAAAATCCTCTCAAAACTTGGAAGACATGATTTTGTCATTTAATAAATTGCTATGCAACTAATCAAACCAGCCTCCCAACCCACAAACCAATAAAAGCAAACTGCTCTGGCAGTACTTTCTGCACAGCAGAAGTCTGACAGTACCATTTCTTGTGCACACAAAAATAGAGGGCTGTTGTGCTTAGCTATGAGAAGGAGCTTTCTGATGGAAAGTAAACGCGAGTAATGACATTTTTCCATCCAGCCACCACATTTATGAGATCAGACTGTGAGAAGTATCTTTGTGTGATTCCTCTTCCTTCTCCTCTCTCCAGAAGGACTATACACACAAAATCTTTCACTTGTATTTTTGTGCAACAGTTTTCTCCAGGGAGTGTGAAATTTTCTTTGTTTTGGCCTTGGAGTATATTAGTTGCTGTTCTCTACAGACAACTCTTGATGTGCAATTTTAAAATTTTTTCAAATATTTAATATGGTGGAATAAGGAAGACAAAATTTATATCCCTAACTGTAAACCTGCATTGTATCATTGCTCTTTTCTCTCCCTAGCTAAATTAATTTGCTCAGTGCTTTGATTCTAAATATTTTCTGGTTATTCTGGATTTATTTTGAGCACAATAAATATTTGACTATGAGTCTTAATGCTCCAGTAATATAAAGACTGTTAATATTCTTTATTTTCTTTTCCTGATAATCTTTTTTTTTTTTTTTGGAGCAGCAGCCATGATAGCTGAGCATGTATTGAGAGGAAAGTCCTTTTGAAGCAAAGCTATTGCTGAAACAGGAACCAAAGGCTATATTACTACTGGTATGAAGGAGGAAAATAACCTGTTAGGTCATTTTCTTAGATAATCGCTCTTTATTTGGAAGGATTCACATACTCACATCCTTGAATGTGGAGCTGAAATGTGTTAGATGAATGGGAAGAACTGACTAATATTACAAAAACTACATATGATAAGGGAATGAAATCCTTGTGTTAGGAATGTGGCCCAACCTATTTCTCCATAAATGAGGTATTCTGGGCAAAAGTGAGCTGGGCAGCCTGTCATAACAAGCTCCAGTTCTCTGACTTTAAAAACTGTAAATTGGGTAGAACGGTACATGGCTCTTCTCCACTTATCTACTTGAGGCAGCAAATATCTTAATCATCAGATCAGAATCTGGAGTAGAGCTCACAGGCAATGCTCCATAGCTGCAGTCATATGCCATTCAGCTCTCTACCATCTGTTTCAATGATCTGTTAAATGGGCAAAATTAAGCCCATCCTCCACTGATCCACCTAGATTCTAAAGGCTAATCCAGCACAGTTTTTTTATGATCAGCAGAGCCTCATCCACAAAGTTCTTAAGAAGATATTCATGCCTTCTAACCTTTAGCAGAAGAAGCCAAGGCAAAGCCACAGGCAGCTATTTTCTCTTTAAGAAGAATCTTTTGGCTCTGTGTTTTCTTTTTTCCAAATTTACTACCATTCTGATATCACAACTGACTATCTAGATAACCAGGATAACCATGCTCATCTTTTTTTATTTTTTGAACACTTTATAATCTTAAAGACAGACAAATTCCAAATGAAGGAACACACACATTGCACAATATTAATAAACATTAAAGTTCATGCAAAGAATGTCTCTATGGTAGGAACAGGAGGCTCCAGAAATAAGGTTCCTGAATTCTGATTGTTTTGTTTTTATTATTGCCAGATGGTTTCCTTTCCTCACCAATTACTTATTTTTAGTTATCTTTTAAAACACTTTTGTAGTGAGTGATTTATTTGAATACTTCTGAAAAGGAAATACAAAAGTGTGTTTTGACACAAGCTGAATTTTTATGAGAGGGTGTATTTTTAAAATTCCACAAGTTGCTTAGCAAGTTCCAGTGAAGGGATATTTTGAAATATAATGTTTCCATCGATGCACCAAATGTAGAATGACAGTTCTGACCACTAAAGTCATTCAGCAGATTCTGGAAACCTTTTTGGCAGAGATCTGCCACTCACATGCTGTAAAGCAGGCAGAAGTCTGGTTTATCTGGGAACCTGATGATGCTCTAGGAGAGAAAGGAAGCCCGTGGGGATGGCACAGCTGCAATCCCTATTCCGAGTGTCGCGTTCAGAATATGTTCAAGGAAAAGATAAAATGTCTGGGTTGCTCAGCCAGTTCCTGTTACCATGACAACTCTGGAGAGCAGTAATTTAGATCAGCCTTAGGGTTACTCTTTCAGCTCTAGCAGAGGAAAGGACATAAGTCCACTTACAGGTGGTGGAGAAAGCAGTGCTGATGATATGACTACCTATGTATGTGTGAATCCGTTGTGTCAGCTAAATAAAACACTGAGGTTGCTGTCGTATTCCTTTAGACAGATGGCAGCAATTGTCAGTGTGTCAGTGGAAAAGAAGAGTCTGAATCTATAAGAAAGGGGTGGGCTCAGGTTGTTTCATTGAACCAGATATGTAGCAAAGACTATGTCTGCACTCTGTCCACTGCCTCCCTGTTCCTCCTTCCAGGCCTTGCCAGGTGTTCCTGTACACCTTGCTGACTTTCCTCATAAGTGTTGGCAGCAGCAACAGCAGGCTGCTAGAACTGAACCTACTCCTTCTCATGTCATTCCCTTGGCTGCTTCTGTGAGGCATCCATCAGGCTGTTCCCTTGCCCCAGCTTTGCTGTCTATAGCAACTCTTAGGGAATGCTCTATATTTCATTTTAAAATTTCTACAGCTCAAAACTTCTACAAATTCATAAGCTTGTAGAAGTCACCATTTCCTTTTTCAGTACTGCTCAAGTGTTCCCCTTTTGATGTGGAGAAGCTTGTCCTGCAGAATCATGTATTTTTTTTTCTCTCATTCACCATCTGCCACCATGTCACTTCTGTTTCCTGGCCATGTGAAACCTGCAACAAGGTATAGCTGCTTTCCATTAGATGAACCAAGACACTTTTGCTCCAGTCATGGTATAAATCACAGACAATGATGACTCATACTCTTAACGTGTTCTTTTCCATGACATGTAATATACAAGAAATAAGACTTTAATCATTTCACAGGCTTGACTCACTGTATTCATAAATAAACCTTTAACACCTCAGTGAAGAAAATGCAATTGAGTGAGCCATGTAAACATGAAGCATACCTAGAGTGTTAATGCAGGCCAATCTTTTCTTCTCCTTTAGCAAGAAAAGACTTTGGGGACCTGAATGAACAGCATTTGTCTCATTATGTCTAGCATGCTCTTGCTTTGCTTTTCACAATGGCATGCTAACCTGCTGACACAGCTTGCCAGACTCCTGCCTCTCTCAGTGGATGTTTAAGCTGGGCTGACGCAAATGGGCTGCATTTATTTGGCAGTCCTCCCACTCAAAAGATGAAGAGCAGCAACTTTGATTTACAGGGCCTCTTCTCATTTACTTCTTTTGTTGGACAATATTTTTGTTTAAGAAACAGATACACTGAGCTGAGAATTTAAGCTCTGGTTAACGACTCTGCAGTGAAAAACCTTTTTGCTTGTGTTAAAGCTAACATTTCTCTGGCAAAACAAGGTACACAAAGACACTCCTGAATTCAGCAAGTCTGCCTAAATATGTAACAAAATTGTGTGGTTGAGTATTTTCAAGTGTGTGGCTAAAACCTGAAGAACAAAATTTTAGTTTGGAAAAAACCAAGGGATGTTCTTAAAATGTACATATTGCCATTGAGTCTTAATTTGAACATATTCAAATTGTTAATATAAATATTCACAAAAGTATTGAATTTCATTAGGAATCTTTGATGTATTTTATTTTCTATTTAAATTTATTCTTTAGATCTGTTAAGGTTGATCAAATAGAGAAAAATGACAACAATGTATTTTTTAAAATTCCTAAAATTTATTTTTAAATGGAGCTCAACCTTTAATTTGAATAATTTTGAACTTTTTTCTATTTAAATAATCCAATTCCTGGTTAAACATTGCCTTCATAATTTATTGCATTTTCCCATTATTAGTGGCAAGAAAAGAGAAATGTAAAATTCAAAACTTTGGACTATTTTGGATTTTCAGACATGATTTTTTGCTTGGAAAGGGGAGTGTGAAAAGTCTAGAGAATGTGACTATATTTGATGGGAAAGGATTGCACGTGAGTTGTTTTCTTTTATAAATCTCAGTTTAATCCTTCTCATGTAAAGCTATAAAATTGGTGTAATGTATTTCCACACAATATAGAATGGAAGATAATAATAGTTTTGGAATATAATCATAAGTTTTGCATCCCTGTGGCACCTGATTCGTGCCAAATCATGCCCAGCAGCAGTAGTACCTGAGATCAGGTTGAGATGACTACAAGAGCAAAGGCACACAGGCATGTTTCAAGAAATCTAAGCCCAGACCTAGCTATAAAGTCTAGACACCTTCAATGAGCTCTTTAATGTATTTGAAGTATTTTTAGATTATGTTTGCTGTATTTAATTCCCCCATCCAAATAGATGCTGCTCCTCACTAGGGTAATTGCTTCTCCTAATCTGTGCTGATCAGTTTTTCTGCCTGCAGTGCTGGAATTAGAGTAACATCATCTTAGTCCTGATTCTAAATGCAGCCTTTTTGGAGATGATAACCTTAACATTTTCCTTACCAGTCTCAAACAGGAGGCAAGAAAGTGTCTATACCAAAGAGCCAAGAGCTTTAGCTGTGTTATCTTCCTGTATATTTCTGCAAGCTATCAAATGCTGCAGAGAAACTTTTCCTTACCCAAAATGCTCCCATTTCTCTTAAAGCATAAATACTAGTAACTACAAGCCAAATTTCCTAGGAAACTATTATCCTTCTGCCTTTCTGTCCCATTCTCCCATCCTCTCCTCCCTGTCAGGTCTAATTCGACAGTTTAGACACTAAGCTCAAGACAGCAGCTGGAATCCCAGCCTCACACAGGCACCACAGATACAGTTTGATTTTTATTATAGGGGGAGAGAAGAACTCCCATCCCTCCCCTTCTTTGACAGTGATTTTGGTTGGTGTGCTTGTCCTCACCAAGTCATGCCAGCCACCATTTTTCTCCCTCGTACCCTGTCAGGGCCGTACATTTTTGTATTGAGGGCGTTTGATTGTCTCTGCAATTCATGCAGTTAGGCACAACTCAATTAAGCTCCCACCTCCAGTCCTTCAGCTGACTGGCATGTGTCATCCCCTGACTCACCAGTGCAGACACCTGATCCTCTGAGCCAAAAGGCTGGTATTTTTACTAGCACTCAGAAGCATAAAATGTCAAATAAGTTCCATATCACCCAGTAACTACTGGCCATGTACTTATAAAATAGCAGGGCAAAGGGAACTTTAAAACACTTACCACAATGCTCAGAGATTGTTGAATCTCCTCTGCATTCCTTTAGAGACTGCTTTTTACATTGCTGCATGTAGAACCAATAACTTATAGTTCTTTGGAATTGAAAGATCTAATAATTGATGTAGGTGCTGCTCCTGACCAAAAAAGTTATCTACTGGGAGATGCTCAAAGTAGAGGCCACTTTGACTAATATGGATTTTATTCTAAAGTTCCAGAATCATACTTGGCAGATTTGGCCAGGCTGATTTTCCTGTAAGGGCATATTGGAAAGTCTCATGTAATAATAATTAAGTGCTAATTTTATGACATGCAGAATTTGAGCTGCACAGAGATAGGATTTCCAAACCCAGTCACTTGACTACGCTGCTATTACATAATTATATTTTCAGATCTCTGAAACTCCTCTCCCAAGCTGTCAGGATGAATGGGCAGATGGCAGAGAGGGGGGTGACAGGTCAGATGAGCAGGTAAGGCCACAGCTCTACCATCCAGTCAGGATCCAATGACAGCTGGGCCCCCGTGGAATGACTCTTTCCCCTCCTGAGTGTGAGGAGCAGCTAACTGCTGGACTGACCAGCTGGTTCCAGCACCCTTGGTCTCAGAGCAGGCAAGGGTCACACTGTAGCACTGCATTGCACAGGAGCTGCTTGGGCAGCTCTCCCTCGGCGACTTGACAGACCTGGATTCTGCTGCTGTCCCTTTGCAGCTCCAAGTGAACCCACTGCTTGCTAATTTATTTATACCAGGTTGTTTGGAAGAGAAGTTGACTGGACCATTAGTGTCAGCTGTGTTAGAAGACAACGGCAGTGGAAGAGTTTTGCTGGCAGATTTGGGACACATGAGAGAGCACTTTGAGGCTAAGAAACTGCAGATATTTCAGATAACTCAATTCTCTTCTTACAGTAAACATATACATGAATTCCATGTAGCAAATTAAAAAAAAAAAAAAGAAACTTAATATTAAGAATTGATTATAAAGTTACCACTATTAGTAGATAAGCAAGACATCTTTCAATATTTCATCTGCTTTAAGACATTATGTTTATTGTTCTGTTCTTCTTTTTTAAAGAAATTATTAGGTTTCATCCCTTCCCTTCCTCCTCCCCACCCCCTCTCCCTACTCTGTCCAGAGTTAGTATTGGAATCAAGATGCTTCCAGAGCTGTGTTATGATATAGCAGCTTTCCCTCCAGATACTGAAAATTTAGGCTGATAGGTTCTTCAAAAGAAAAGAAATACTTTCAGATTACTGGTATCCCACCACTGGCCCAAATGTTTGTTGTTTAGTTTTATTTTATTTATTGAAGTAACCATAAGTAAAAAGCCTTGTCTGAAGAGTTTTGAGAGTAAAGTGCACAAATTCATCATCAGACAGGAAAAGCTTAAACAGATTTTTTTTTTCCTGTAGTGTATATGAGGGATTACTTACATTCATGAGGGTGTGATAAACTTACATCCTGTGTTCTTTCAAACATGATAATGATGAACATTATGGCCTGATGACTAAATATAGGTTTCCAGAAGGAGAGCACATGTGACAGCCTGAAATGCATGTGTCTGAATAATTAGTACCCAGTATGTTAACTATGAGTAGAAGAATATGAATGGGATAATAAAGCTGCATTTAGTTGTAAAAGCAAAATCAGAAAAAACTTTAAACTTGATTGTTAAATCAGGGTGGCTCTTGTGTTAGTGAAAACCTGATATGACAGGTGGAATGTATTTTGATTATCTGTAATTAAACATGTTAGACACCAAACTTTTGGCCAGAAGTCACTGGCAGAAAAGGCTTAAGCACAGAAACCTCTAACTTACTTTCTAATTCACATACATGCAGCAAGTTCTGTTATCAATTGCAGAGAGAAAGTTACTCTTCTATGAAATTTCAAATCTAGCAAAATTCATGGTTTTTTAATTATGAAAAATGTGTAGCCTTAGTGACAAAAATTTTCAATTTTTCTAATGTTCTAATAGAACTCTGCACACCTGCCTTGGAGGGTCTGAGTAAAGGCTTGGCACCTCTTCAAAAGCAAAGCAATACTTGAGAATGCTAAAACTCTAAACTATTTGAACTATCTGATGTCTAGATTTTAGATTAATCCCTTTGAGTCTTTAATGCTCAAAGTACTGTAAGTCAATGTAAAATTTTACACACAATTTAATTTAACCCTGACCCACATGAATTACATTTAGGAATAACTTTTGCCATTAAGGTCTTCACATCTTTTCTACACAATGAAAGGGGCAGTGTACAAGGACAATAATGATGATTCTACATAAGACACAGAGCAGTCATATAATATCTGTTCTTTATTTCCTAGACAGAAAAGGTCTGGGTTTGAAGAGTCTGATTAGATCTGAATATCTATTTTATTACTAGCCCTCTAAGACAAACAGATGCAGATTTTTTCTTTCTGTAAAAACAGACAAATCGCTGAGTGTTGGAAGGAATTAAATTCCCATGTATAACTCTCTTCTCAATCAAATTTTTATTAAAGATCTTGGAAATTCTGCCTATATAAGCTACAATAGAAGATGGCTTTCAAATTATTTGCCATTTGTCAGAAGGTCTTTGAACTACATGGTTAATAGAAAATGGCATCTCTTTTATGTAGAAAGATTGAATATGAAATCAGATGGGAAAATACAGAATTATTTAACACTTCTAGTTTTTCTTGGATGAACCCCTCTGCCAATACAGCTACTTCTGCTGATGTATTAACACTGCAAATCAAATCAAGACAGTATGAAAAAAGAGACATAGCAAGAAGAAAAAAATTTTGCAAAGTGCTGCTGAAAAAAAATTGTTTTCTGTTTCTGAGATGGAAAACCTTAATTTTGTCATGGGTAATGCTTCTGATGGTTCTGAAGTCATTGAGATCTCTATCACCACTGAAAGAACTGTTCCAACCTACTAACTCCACCCTGCTACTATAGATTTAAATGAAATATGAAAGACTTTTTTCAAATTTTATCTTATGTTGCTTACTTGAGGATTTGACCCATCATCCTCTGCTTTTGTGGTTTAACCAAAACAAGTGCAACCACATTCCTCAGGATTTCTTAATGAATTTATGACAATCATTTGAGTTTTGGCCTCCAAAATATCCACACTATATTTCCATTACTTACACATTTCTTAATTCTCCATTACACTATTAGGAGACACTTCATTAACTTAATCCTCAATAACCCACTGTATGGAGAATTCATGGAGATGTAGAGAGAAATTAGAATCCTGCAACAAGGCCAGTGACAATTACTGGTTACCAATCTAATTTCACATGTCTTTTCTCTAATTATATATATATTTTTAAAATTTATAAAAAACCCAATAAGCTCAATTGGCTTTTACCTTTCAAGTCATCTTTTTGCATATTTCTTTTCCATGTTTTTTCCAAGCCCTTCCAGTAACTACTCCAAATCCCTTGTTGACAAATATAGTTTCTAATTTAGATTATGTCTTTCATGTTTTTTAGTCTTTAAAGAACAAGTACATATAGTTGCTCATTTACTGTTCCTGGGCTTGTGTGCTTTGCCATTATTTGGATCTTTGTTGATGTGTTTGAATATTAGGGCAAGAAGATGTCAGAGTCAGTGGTTTGTTGCCTGCATACCTCTGTGATAACAAAAGAATGTGAAAAAGTGTATTTCAATGAGAAGTAAGAGTAAACTAAGAGTGTAGTAAGAACAAAGAACAGGAAATAGTGTATTCCTTTGTTCAGGAATCAAAACCTTGCAGACAGTTTGTGACCTGAGCAGCTCTGTTTCCTCTAAGATCTATGCCATCTGGTGTCTCTCTGGTTTTCTCTGAGTTTTCCAAAAGTCTAGTTTCATCAACTGTGGTCACAGCCCTTCAGTTTGCAACTTCTCCTTAAGTTTTTTCTTTTTTAGATATCTCCAAGAAGCACAACAGACATTAGATGTAGTGTCTTCCAGATTTTAGTCACTTAACAGCTCAAGCAGGCATTGATGAATTCTTTCATGAGACCTAGATGGAAAACGTTTAAAAGTTTGTGTGCTTTAACAAGGTCTGTCTTTCTTACAGATCAAAGGCATCTTTACTAGCACAAATGCTTCCAGCACACTTGCATATTGTCCCAATTAATATCATTATATAAACCTCTCCAAAACTCCTAGGAGTGGGAGGCTCAGAAACTGCTGGCTTGTTTTTTGAGATTATTTATAAAAGACTGTTATCCATATTCTGTGAGACAAGCCACACAAATGGGACATTCTGAAAAGTTGAAAATAGAAAATATAACCTCGCTTCTTATTAATGTATCAATTTTCATTTTGCAAAAGGTTTCTTTCTACTTTTTAGTGAAAGAAAATAATGGTAAAAGTACTTTATATTGTTATAAAAATCTTGGTTATGACTTTAATGTAAAATGAGGGTGTGAAATTAAACAAGAAACGAATGGAGCTGTTAATTCAACTCCTTGATTTCGGCAATTTCACCGAAAGAAGATATTGCTAGATTTCTCTGCATGTTTTCCTTCAAATAGCAGTACACTGACGTTCATAATCACCAATACACGTGTATTCATCTATTGTCTTGTGAATCACTTGGTCAATAGTGGATTTATGCACAATAAAACGTGTATGAAAAGATTAAGAGCTATAGGAGAACTGGAGCTTTGGGTTCAGGACAAAGGAAAAGTTAAAATCTTCTGGAACATTTATAAAGGAAAGAACTAGATAGATGGTAGAAGGAGAAGGTTGCACCAGTTATACCACAGCTAACCCATGACATGCCCTGCACCTTGCTAAATCTACTAGATGTCCTAAGAAGTCACATCTTTCCTGCAGAGGAGGGGTGTTGAGAAGATGCCAAAGAGCAAAGAGCTGGCTTACAATGACACTGATGTTCTCTTCTGAAAGATAAGTGCTCCCACAGCTCAGTTTTGGTGTGGGAAGATGGCCTGCCTTGATTTTTTTATGCAGTACTATCAGTTTGCATTGATTTATTTCAGCTTTGATTTTTGATCCAAATCAACAGTATGAACTATATTTCTTTGTATGGGCAGGAAAGGGTTCACTGTAATTTGCCTCTGTACAGTGAAATAATGGGCTGTCTGGGACACCCCTCCTCAGAAGAATAAGGTGACCAATAAATTAGTGGAGCCAGCCTTATGGTGATGCTTTGTAGAGCACTTTATAGTTCTTGTTGATTCTTGCAGCAGGCTTAGTTATTGCTTAAGCATATTTTAGGATGAATAAAGGCTGAGGGAATGGCATCATAATCAATATCTGAAGTGTAAAATAGATACCCTGGTCCATTGTATTACAGAGCTGCAGCACTATTACAGAGAACTTTTAGGCTCTCTGCCAGACTCATTCAAGTACCATAATTAAGCAGTCCTGTGTTTTGAGATAAAACTCAAAATGCTGTTTCTCTCTATATCTTCACCCTGTAGTTTAATTTTTTCTTCTGTAATATTTTATTACACTTATTCTTTC
Source organism: Urocynchramus pylzowi (assembly GCA_013397555.1). Classification (NCBI taxonomy): domain Eukaryota; kingdom Metazoa; phylum Chordata; class Aves; order Passeriformes; family Fringillidae; genus Urocynchramus; species Urocynchramus pylzowi. Next base: position 1,384,347 of record VZRH01001693.1, on the reverse strand, counting down.
CTTCAGTGCAAGTCTTGTAAATTAACCTATAAAAACCAGTCATCAAATTGGATGTTTTTACAACAGAAATATTCTGAACTCCTCAGAAAACTAATGACAGCAGGCACTTTATATGTTATGGAATAGTAAAATTGCCCTTGGCCTTTAATACATTTAGTATTAAAATCATCATACCAGTGGATGATGATTGTCTCCTGGATTCAGCTGGCTTTTATGGTGTTACTTTTTTCATGCATTTAGCATGAAATTCCAACAGGCAGTGGGCAGAAACTGACACAGAGGAAGTTTCACCTGAATATGAGGAAGAACTTCTTCACTGAATGGTTCAGTGAGCACTGGAACAGGTTGCCCAGAGAGGCTGTGGAGTCTCCCTTCCTGGAGATATTCAAGAGCCATCTGGACACAATCCTGTGCTGTGTGCTCTGGGAAGACCCTGCCTGAGCAGGGAGGTTGGACCCAGATGACCCACCGTGGTCCCTACCAAACTTAACCATTTTGTAATTCTGGGATTCTGTGATGTTTTCCAAGAGTTTTCACAGTTAGCCTGACTGCTCCCCTTAAAACTGGCTGATATGTTGATAGTGAACTGGAAGAGGTAGAGACTAACCAAAAGGCTTAGCAATAAGTTTTTGATTTTATATAAGAGGTAAAAAAAGTCAATATTTTGTTAATTTTAAAAATTTTTATTTATCTGTTACTTGTCAAAATATCAGAGCAAAATCTGTTATTTCATTCAAATAAATAATAAGGTGCTGTCTTGCTGTGAAAGAGTTTTGCTTATGTTGCCTAGTAACAAAAAGGGAAAAAAAAAAGAAAAATGGTGAAAAGCCGAACTTTGGAGTTGGTAAAATGAACAACAATATTTACATCAATGGAATAAGAATTCTTGCTCCCTTGGTGATGAGTGCAAGTTTATCACAGTAGCACATTTGTGATGCTTACTGTTTGAAATGGCTAAATCTGTGTGAAAACTCATCGATGTCCACTCATACTGTAGGAGCAGAAAGATGTAATCTGTGGTCTCTCCTATTGCAGAGCCCCATTCCATTTTCTTCACCATACTGTGAATATTCCAAAGGCAGCTCCCTTTGGTTTAAAGAGTGCTGCCTGTGAAAGCTGACTACTATATCTATCTCTGCTTTGCAGTCTCTGACAGTCTTACATTTTTATCATTGCAGTTATAGAATATTTTTATGGAACAGCATTTATTTGTTTGTGTCACCCAGTACACTAACTCGTTGCACATATATGTAATACATTTTTCATCAGATTGTCACAGAATTTCAATAATTTAATATAGTTCAAAAATAGCAGTTTGCTTTAGGATGCATTCATAAGCATACATAAATCTTTTTGCATAATGAATATTGCTAAACTTATTATTGATAGCTTATGTAATCATTGTTGAGTTAAAATTTTTGCTATTTGCCTGGCTACAAACTGCATCTTTTCAAAACCCATGTACATTCACTAAAACTGACAGCTTCTCTCTGATAAATCATGTCTGCTGACTGTCAGCAGTGTAAGCAGTAAAATCACTGAACAGCAATCACACACCACCTTTGCCCCTGTTTGGATGGGGACAAGGTGTGCCTGGTATCCCAGACAGAATCCTATACATAGATGCATGTGGACAAGACCCTCAGGCTAATAAGATGCCTCAGAAATGTCATGAAGCAAATAAATATGATTGTATGTTCAGAAGAGAAGTTTTAATATTGTGAACTAAATTGATTTTTAGGACTGGCTAAAATTGGGAAAATTTGCTCAAATTGAGTTTGAAAATATACTGCAAGGTATGTGGTCATCAACTGTCCAAAAAAATTGACTTCAGCTTGTCTAATTTTAGGGTGGAAGGGTGAATGTTGGTAAGAACAGGCAAAGAAATTAGGATTCTGTTTCATATGCAGGAACATATATTGTTTTACAAAGATAAGAGTGGCATTTAAGAGTTATAACAGTAATAAGTTTTGAAGGACATGTTCAGCTAATAACCGGTAGGTGGGAGAGGAAGGAGGAGTGTGTGAAGATGTAAGTTATGAATACATAACATGTGTTTGTGTTTCTAGTGTATGGCAGAGAGAGGACAGTGAGAAAGAAGGACAAGTGACACATGGAATTCAAGGAGCATGTGACTGAGATTGAAGGGAAAAGGTGAAAAAAGGAGAAAAAAAAACCCTGTCTATCTCATTACCAGTCAACTATGAGTAAATAGGAAAGAACTTCCACACAGCATAACCAATATAGTCCACTAAAAAGGCTCAATATTCTTGCAGGTTTTTAAAAAAAATATAATTATTATTATTTTAGAGCCAAAATGTTCTCCTGCATGTTCTCTGATGGATCAGACATACATTGCTTCTGAAAGTGCTTCACACCAACAGGGGATCCTGATGAAGCACAATGATATTCTAGACAGTTCACAGTGAATAGCAGCTTACAAAACTGTACCACTTACAGCAGGGAAGATTATTCTTTTAATAAACTAGATTTTCCTGGGAAAATGGTGATTTGTCAGAATCCAGAGTTTGGGATTTTCTCAGGGAAGTGCAGGTGGTTTATGAAAACGTAGTTGAGAGACTATTCTCAGACCAAGATTTGTATCAAGGTCACTGATAGGTTCTAGAGGAGAGCTGGCTCTTGGAGTCATTCCCACTGTGCCTTGTGCAGTCTCTGGCCATGCACAGTGGTGTGGGGATGATAACAGCTCAGGGTGTTCCACTTGTCATCCTGCTGATGACATGTTTCCAGCTCTTTTTATTGTCATGGCATCACTGTTTGAAGAACATGACCGGAGTTGAGATTTAAAGCATGTAAATTCTTTGGAAGGTTTTTCTTTGGGTGCAGAAATCCTTTGGACATGGCACAGCTGCAAAGATGGGGCCTTGTGAGGTGGCCCCTTAAAAACAGACAGATGATAACCATCAAGGCAATGATGCTGATGAACATTTTGCAGAAGAAAAGCACAACCTGAATGTGTCTTGTGTCTATGTATATATTATTGCATACATATATATATGCAATAATATATACATACATATATATATATACACATATATATATATGTACATGGCTTTTAATATATATATATTTATATATGAAACAACTTCTAAAGATTGGTCATTAAATTGCAATATATAACTAATATGACAGACAACTTGAAATCTGTGCATCAACATTATAATGGGCATTAAATCATCAAACTGATGAAGTTTAAGACTGCTTTCATTTGATTGTTTTTCATTATATTTGCCCTGGTATTAGAACAGTTGCATGGGGAATAAATGCATGTGATATTCTGGGTCAATTTTTGTATGTGCTGAGTTTCAATAATTTTTGTTACCATATATTCAATACAAAGCAATAGGAGAGACACTGGAAACTGACAAAAACCATTATTTTTGATAGATTGTTATCCTCTGCTTGTTAAAATTTAGCTAACAATCTTGGCTCGATTTGTAAGGCATAATGTGAGCCTGTTTCCTTTTAAGATACACAAATCAAGGGTCCCAAAGTGGCCAAATATTCTGTGTTTGCTTTAAATACTCCATTACAGAATCATTAATCTTGAAAAATCTTTTCAATGTGCAATTGGTTTATGCACAACTAACAGTGGCTTAATAGAGAATAATGAATAAGTCACTGATACAAAAGTGAACGGGGAAAATAACACTAAAAAGGTCATTTACACTAAGAACTGAAAAAGTAATAAAAGGAAAATATTTTCTCATATACTTTTAACTTTTTTTAGCTGGATTTCAACTGTTGTGCAGGTGTGATCCATCATATACCTTGCACTCAATGTGTGCAAGTTGAGGGACCTTAAAAGGGATGCCCCTCTGGTTTTCTTACATTTTTCTTTCTTTATCAGAAAAAAAAAGTGTGTATGTTTTCTTCCCAAATGAGATCTGAAAACAGTTCACTGGTGGACTTGGCAGTGTTAGGCATAGAGTTGGACTCAATCTTATAGATCTTTTCCAAGACTAATTATTCTATGAATTTATGATTGGTGTGTGCATCCAAACTGCTGTACTCATTTCATAAGACTATTTGAACTCTTTTCAGTTTTTCTGTTGTGCAAGCACCCTTGGCAATGTGCATGGCTCACTTCACAAGGTATTGAACTTACCTGAGAAATCAGGTGTGGGGGGAGGAGGGATTCATACTTGTGGTTTTCGAGAATAGTTTAATTTCTCTTAATTTGTAAAATACCAATTCAGTTTGTGACATCTGTTCCGTGGACTGAATTTTTAATCACTGGACAGGACTAAGTACAGATTTAGATTTCAGATAGAAGTACCAGACAATACATGTTTTCTTCTGAATATGATCTAGGTTTTGGGGCACTTGCTTGCAATATGGCAAAGACAATACTAGTCCCTGTTATACAGTATTCATTTAAATGTTTCTATCTTGATTTCCCATCTCTCAGATAATTACAGATATTTGTGGGTTGTTGACTATTTTAAAGTAATTTTCCACTTCCTCCTCTTACAAGTGCAAATTTAGAAGCAGTAAAAAAATGTATAAAATACAATCACTCTAAGAGAGAAGGCAGCAAGAGGAGGCTGCCCTTTATCTCTGAGCTTTGAAATCTTTGTAGACATAACATTCAAGTGGCATGTGGATTCCTCAGGTAGAGTTAAGGTTCTGCATTTTTTATTTTGAAAAACAGCTCTTAAGATCCTGGCCTTGCTCCTGTGAAAAAAATCTAGGATGAATTGTATGCATGGATGAATGGTAATTTTGCATACTTTTTGTGTCTGGAGTCAAACTAAATTCCCATTTTCATTTAAATTTAAAGCTATTCCAGATTTATTGACTGCTAATTTTTGGTATGATTTTTGCTTTTTGCTTTTATATTTTAAATATAATTCTGATTTGTCTCCAAGACAATAATAATTACTCAGAACATTTCAAGGTATTCTAGTTTCCACTGTTTTGTTACATCCTTACTATGACTAGATATTTTTTCTTTATTCTTGATATCAGTAAAGACTGTTTGTTGAAATTGTCTAATTTTGTATTGTATTCTGTGCAAAAAAAAAAAAAAAATATATATATATATATATATAATCAGATATTTTATGCTAGTTTGTTTACCTTTCTTAGAAAGGAAAGAAAAAACTTTTGGCTCTATAAAGTTACAGAAAGGTTTTTAAAGATTTGACAGTCTCCTTTCTCTTGGAGAAGACATCCAGGTGGAAAATAAGTTCTATGGGAGGTCAATTTTTGTTTGTATCCTTGTCTTCAACCAAAATAAACCACTATAACCAAAGACTGTGTAAGTTAGAGTAATTACTTAGTTTTTACAGAACCTATTGTAAAAAAAAAAAAAAAAAACAAAACCACCTTATTCTTTAACTTTTCTTGATTCCTGTGTAAACAACAAAAGGACATGGATATTTGCCAAGATAATTCAGGAAATGGCCATCTCTGCACTGTTTCTTTAAATGATATCTTAATTCGCAGCCTCATAACCAAAGCTTTTCAAAAGTGTTTCTTTTAAAGAAGCAAAAACCCCACAACTACCCAAAGAAAGCAAAATAGTTCACAGAATCACATTATATGCTGAGTTGAAGTGACCCACACAGATCACTGAGTCCAGGTCCAGGCCCTGCACAGCAGCACCCCTGTGTCACACCCTGTGCCAGAGAGCTTTGTCCAAACACTTCTTGAGCTCTGTCAGGCTGGGGCTGTGACCACTGCCCTGAGGAGCAGGAGATCCTGCACAATTTCAGGGTCACTTGGGAATTGGTCATTCTCACAGTCATAGTCCTCCAGCTCAGGGCCCTGAGACCCCTGTGTTCTGTCATCTGTGTTGAAGAGAGACAAGAAAGTGTCAAACAGCTCTGACTTGTCCCTGTCCCTGGTTGTGTGGTGACCATCCTCATCCTGTAATGGGCTGATGTGATTTTTACACTGCCTATTGCCATTAACATACTTGGAAAAAACTCTTTTTATGGTCCCCCACAATTCTGTCCAGCATCAATTCCTGCAGGGCTTTGGCCAAACAAATTTTCTTCCTACAGTGGCAAGCAGTATCTCTGTATTCTTCCCATGTCGCCCAACTTTGCTTCCACTGGACATACACCTTCCTTTTTTGGGTTACTTCCAAGAGAAGAATCTTGTTCAGCCAAGCAGGTCTTCTGCTTTGTCTGCTTGACTTGCAACATCTGGGAATTTCTGTTCCCATGCCCTTAGGAGGTGATGTTTAAAAAGTGATCAGCAATCAGCAAAAACATTTTTTACAGGTCCTTACTAACTAATTCCATGAGCAGTCTGAAGTCTGCTCTCCTCATGTCCAGAGCATGTTTTGCTGACACTATTTCTCTTCTCAACAGAGGTTTTAAACTCAATTGTTCTTATTATTAGGGTCTGGAACACAATTTTTTAACTACAGACATTTATATGTCAATTTCAAAGACTGAAATAATAAACCGAGGTAAATTATCAATAAATGGTGGATAAATAATAGTAAGGTCCTATTGTTTGTAATATTTATGTCAAATATCAAGGTAAATGTTTTAAATATTTAATTTATTATTATAGTCATACCTCTAAAATGCTTAGTACCAGTAATTTATTGACATCTTATGAACAAATTATGAGAATGGTATTACTGATGACTCTATTGGATCATTCGTGAACTGTTTTTCAGGACATACAAATATGTAAACAGGGTATTTCTTTTCAGAAAGCTATTTTATTCTGCCATTCATTTCAGGAGTAAGCCATTTAACATCTCTCTTTGTCGTTTATTATCACAGTGAGACACTAGTAGTCAGAAGGTAAATGACAGAAAAATGTGCCTGTATACCAGATTTAAGAAGAAAAAGGAATAAATCAAATTCAGATTTCTTTTTTGCCTTCTTCTTCATGCACTTATTTTTAAAGCATAAACATTTGTGGTGTGTTTTGTGAAGCAATTGGTTTAAGATGAGATACTTGAATTATAGACAACAAAAAATGGTTTTATAAATACCTTTATTTAGAACTCAGCTAGCATTAATGCTTTCATACATAAAGTCTGAATTATTCTCTGAAGGGAGGATATAGTTTCTTTGAGAAGAGGATTTCATAAATTGAGCTTTGTTGGCACTTGGCAACCATCGAGGCAGGAAAGGCAGGGTAAGCAATGCTGGTATTTTAAGTGTTATTACTCCCACTGTAATAAGAGCTTGCAGAGAAAAAAAAACATCCATTGAAGAATGTCATGCCAAGCTTGATAAGAAATCCTCTAGCAAATAATGCCTCGTGGGCTCAGAAACAAAGACATGATTTCACAAGAAGTTTTCAAAAAGTAAAAGCATAAGCATTCTATAGAAAATCTTGTTTGATGATTGTGAGAGTGCAGGATATCTCCAATAGTTACTCACACTGTACTTGTAAGTATGGCAACAGTCTCTGACTATATCTGTCACATCACTTACTCAGGTCGGTGTCCCTGAATGAGCACCCTGTTTTGATTAATGCTTGATTCCTCCTGGCCATGTGGGCTTTTTAGTTTCTTGAACACAGACATTCACTGTACTTGGTGGTTTTTATTGCTAATGCTCTAGTAAGGTGAACAAATGGAAATACGTCTCTCACTGTATGTGAGTGATATGATAGAAGCACATTGCAGGAGGCAGTACGGAATCTACTTGCATCTTCAAGTGAATTGTCCTATTCAGAAGTTTAATTTCTGCTTTGCCTTTAGATGGAGACAAACATTTGTGTCAAACATAATTGAAAGTTCATAATTAGGTTAGCAAGTGTGAATTAATCTGAGGGTTTGGTGCATCTAGGTATTTTTCAGTATGTTTTTCTTTTGCTTTCTTCCATGTTCAGTCTTTTATCCCTAAGAATCAACTTTCCTGTTCCCTCTCACAAGGAAAGCTGATTCCTAGCAGTAAAAGGTCATTGAACTTTCTTCTGCTAACATTTTAGAGTTGACTCTTTCACTGAACTGTTTCCCATTTTACCTTACAGCCTTGCTAGTGGATCAGAGGAGAAACATTCTTTCTTGTTCCAAAGTACGGGGAAACATTCTGAGATGACAACATCTGTTGAGATGGAAATCTGTCTTAAAACAAACAAACAATCTTACATGCAGCACAGTCACAACCTTTGCTTCTTCAAAGGTTGTTTCTGGTCAGCTTTTCATTCTTTTTACTTCCTGGTTTTTATTATGAATGATATGTTTGGGCTAAAATCTTTAGAACATAAAAAATGGTGCTATCCAACTCAGTAGTTGCCTTTGGCAGTTGGAAAACATGGTATTGTTTAGGGAGATCACACAAACTTTGGTATTTTCTGTGATCCATTTCCATCATACTCTACCATCCGGGGGAGGAAATAGCAATTAGGGATGACAGTAGGCACAATTCTGCCTCATCTCAGTACTTCTTTGAAGTGTGTGATTCTTTTTTAATCCCATCTGAGGAAACTGAATGTATCTTTGTCCTGTGGCAACAAACTTCAGGAATTCATTAACTTCAATGTAAACTTTGTTTTAGAGATCATTGACTAATTTCAGAGTGCAACATCATTTCAGTGCTTCATTATTTGGTGAAAAAGATATTTCTGTTCATCCCATGCCGTGACACAGGGTGCAGCTGGTGAGTCAGGAGTGACTGATGATCCCCAGGGTACCAGGGTGCAGGACAGCTGGAGGAAGCCCCAGCTCCATCTCCAGGTGAGTCTGTGGTGAGGGACAGATGACCCTGGGGATTAAAATGGGTCCTGGTCCAAGGGCGGGGAGAGGCCTGGGGGATGCTGGGCAGGACCAGGCCAGTCCAGCCTGTCAGGAAGCCTAGTGTGCTTTACTTAAAAAAACCCCAAACCCAAACCAAAAAAACAGTTTTGATTTGATTTTTTTTCCGATTTATGAATATTTTTTGATTTAATTTGATAGCTCTAATCCCTATTTTAATAGTGATTCAGAATCTTTGAACAATGCATTTGTTTCAAAGACAAACTAATGAAAAATTATCAGAAAATATTTTTAAACCATTTTTTTTCAGCAGAATTTATGGTGCATACACTGAGTACTTTGATATTTGTTGATGCTTACGTATCCAATTCAGACTGGTTCCTCTGTACAATAGACAGGTACCTCTGATTGCATTTTGTGCTGGTATGATAAATGGTTTGGCATCTTCAAATGAGACAGTAAAATGAACAAACCTTTGTATGGCTAGATATTTCTTTCATTGCTCAAGGCTGGCATTCCTGAAATAACCCTATTAAAGTTAGTGAGAGAATTCTACAGTTAATGCACTGGAACCTGGCCTTCTGCAGTAACAGAAGCTGAAGGAAGAAGAAGAAGAAGAAGAGGAGTAGTTAGCTGTGTTGTGCCAGCTGAATTTGTACCTCTGGCTGGTGCACTTTGTTAAAGTCCTAATTCTCCAAACTGAGTCCTAAACTCAGATGTAGCACATCCAATACTTAAAATCTGAATCCAACGATCCTATTTGAAACTCTTTATAGGACTCTTGTTCAGCCAAAAAAGAGATACCAATAGGATTTAAAATAGCACATAAAATCTTAATGAATAAGTGTTTATTCATCAAAGTGCCAGTTAAATCACTGAACCTGGAAAAGACTCACAAGAACTGCAAGGCAGAATTTATTCATCCATTCCCTCATTTTGAGCAAGTCCATGGGTATATATTTTATTTGCTGCACCTCTCATCTTTTTAAAACCTATGTTACATAGATAGGAGAATTGAATATCTGCAAAGATAACATTACACATTTTTTGTCAATTCATAATTTGATAAATCGAAAAGCAAAGACATTTTATTGCCCACTAGATTTTCTTAGCAATCCCTTGTTGATAGCCTCAATTCTTTCAGTCTGTCTGCAGAAGTCTTTTGTGGCTTTGCTTTTGTGTCCACTGTGTTCAATAGGAGAAAAAAAAGACATTTAAGCAGTACTAATTATTTCCAACCAGATTTCTGAAATCTTTAGTGTTGCTTGTTGCAGGAATGTTACCAGTATTGCAGCCAGCAATAAAGAGAGAAAAGTGTTGCAAAGTATGCTTTAGAGGTTTACATATTTGACCTTTTACATATAAAATACAATTAATATTATGTAGAAGATAAATATGAAGCTAACTAGATAATCATATATCTGTACCACAGTAATGGTTATATACTATTTTATCCTTCTGCAACCCAAACCCAAATTCCAGACAACAAATACCAGCTCATTTATATGATCATGGTTGTACTGAAAGGAACAAAGCCTTGGTTGTCATTAGTAGTTCAACACCAGGTAAAACTGGGTTTTTTCCATTTTTGTATGTGTAAAGCCATTTTTTCCTTTTCCCATAAAAACAGCATAGTGTTGGTCCTCAAAACACCTGTTCAGTGACTGCATTGGCCATTTTTTTCCAAATGCTTTGTGTTTTTTAAAATATTGCTGTGTACTTGTATATAGTGCTCTAAATTTGTATCATCATCAGATAATGTGAAATTAGTTATGAAGTACATTCAGATTCTTTAATTTGACTGGTACTGCCTATAACAAGATATAGGTTTCTCATTCATAGACCCAGAACTGCACAGCACGGAAACATAAATTGCTTCCACTCCTTTGAACAAAATACTCTAGTACAACAGCATGTCATATCACAGCTGATTTCTACATACTCTTTACAGGGGCTCCCATGCATGGGCAGAAAGGGAAAAGTAAATGAGAGAATTTGGTTAGAAACAATTTTGTGGCTAATCACTGGGTTGGTCTACAAGAAACTCAGATATAGTGCAGGCTCAGAAGTTAGATGAGAGGTGAGAACAATTGACTCATATTTTTATAATTACTTCACAGGTCAGTTAGCTTATTAGAATTAAAGAATCTTACTGGTTATATCTAGATTTTTAAAATTTATTTCTTGCACTTATTGATCTGAAGAGTATGGGGGTATCATTCACAGATCACTTCTTAGCTGATGCACAGAATTTTTCTTACTCAAAAATCATGTCTCCCAAGCTGTTTCTTCTGATGTATGCTGGAGTCAATTTATTACAGCATAGTTGATATAGTCTTTTCATTTTCATATGTGGCTTAGTAATAACCTAAAAAAGGTCAGATATTTCTGACTTTTTTGTGTATTTGCTATATAAAAAACCCCCCTTCTTCTTTTTTGGCATTTAGAAGAATTTAATATAGCTATTTCTGATTAAAAAAGGAGACACGTGCTTCTGTCTGTGCTACAGTGCTATTTTGTAACTAAGGCTTGGAACCTAATTTCACATTTTGCTGTGGATTCCTTTCACTTTCAAGTGTAGAGAAATAATCATTCTTTCTGCATTAATTTTGAAAGTTTGCTGTTCACATTTAACACCTGGAAATAACTTTCATTTCAAAATATTTTTCTTCAGCTGTTCCAAAGGTACTAATGTAAGACAAAAGTACCTGAAAGAAAAACGAGAATTTCAGTCTAGTTTGGCTGATGCAGGGAAATGCAAACTATATCTCTTGTCCTCTAAGTCTAGAGTAACCCTGCCAGAAGAGATTCTCCAAGAGGCACAGACTGGAATTGAAGTAAGCAGTGCCTGCCTAAAATGGAATCCCAGTCTGCTTTGGAGAAGAAAGTTTACTTTCTACAACCTCCCCTCAAGCTATGGTAACATGCCAAGATACACTTCTGCAATTGTGAACTCCATTGCAGACCTTGGAAGATGAATTTAATTGTGTTTGAAGTCAATTTGCCACTAAAGGGAAAGTCACGGACTCCAGAAAAGGGCTGACCTAGCTGTTTGAAGAATGACTGGTGAAACTGAGATACCAGTTTGAGATAATTGCAATGCATTAACTCCTTGGCTAACTGCTTTTGGAACACAGGCATCATCACTCTCATTAGGTATGTGTTTGTATTTAAATCTCCTTAGCCACTTACAGTTTTGCTTCTGGATCTTTTGGCTCTCCCTGGCTTGGCACTGATCTCTTCTTTAAGGTGCTACCTGCTTCAGACTCTTCATGACCCTGATCCAGTAGGAGTATTCAGAAAAGGTCTGTTACTGAAGACTCAGATTTTCCAATTTTTTTTTTTTACTTTTATAAAGCATAACTGTCATGAAAGATTCTAGTTGTGGGAAAACATTAAGTTGTTTCTTTACTATCATCATTAGTAAAGAAACATTTGCAGCTGATGCTTTTGCCACTCAGCACAATTTAATTAATAAAATTGCACTTGTAAAAGGGTATACTTGTACATGGGTATATTGTCTGGAGCCTTCTTACCTGAGGAATTCCGCTTGATTTGTTATTTACTGTAGTCCTGCTAAGGTGACACAGTTTAGGTGAAGAACAGCTTGCACAGCCTGGGGGTTTATGAGCTCTGTAGCTGCCCCATTTGGGCAGAGTCCGTATCAGCAGAGCCTGCTGAGCTACTGCTGCTCTGTGGTCTCTCCTAGAGCTGGAGTAAAACTGCTTCTGGCCTGACCTGTCTCGAGTGTATTCCAGTTTTCTGCAGCAGTAGAAGCTGCCAGTATACAGCCTGCCTGTAAAAATGTCACAGAGGAAAAGGTATCCCTCCTGCCTCAAAAGAGTATCAAAATGTTTTTTGTCTGCAACATTTTTAATTGCTGTTGAATCAATACCAAGGGTCAGAAAACATTCTATTTAGTTTATAGCCTGATTTTGTAAGCCTGTTGTAATGGTAATTATCTGAACCTTGGATTCCTGCTTTTATTTCTGTAATTTTTTCCTAAACAATCTTTGGGTTAAGGAAAGAATTAAATCAAAATAAACCAAGAGTCTTTCCAACAACTAAAGAACTCGCTATCTTAGTTTTGCGATTAACCATTTTATTTAGTTTCCTTCAGCTAGAGGAATGCTCTAAGCAAGGCCTATAACAGCTTTCTCAATACTCAGGCATTTTTAGAAAGGTACTTAAAGAATAAAACTAAAAACTAAACAAAACAAAACAAAAAAGCCCAAGCAATGGATTACTGGATCCATTTACCTTTATATCATGATGTTGACACGAAACCTTGAGGACATATTGATTGTTTTGTGGAAAAATCAGAGTAAATTAATTTCATTTGGTAAGGGATTTACCTCCAGGACTTCGAGGGCAAATCTTAGTAAAAAATGGCATGTGATGGCTATTATTAAAATCTGGTTTTCATAATAGACATTTATTTAATTCTATTTAATACCAGTTCTTTCATTCAATATGTTGAATATAAAAGTAAACAATTCCATGCTGACCAATGCTGAGAAAGAAACAGGGTTCTAATAACATTTTGCATGTTTAATATTTAATACAGTAAAATATATTGGAACTATATGAAATTTTAAAGCTCCTGAGGTACTGTCAAGTTGAAAAAAATGTCACCAAATTAAAAAAAAACCCAAAAAACTCTCTGTCTACTAAGTATATGTGCAGAGATAAGCATAATTTTGATCATGAGCAAAATAGATCTACTTTTCAGGGTCACTTCAGGCATATAGGTATATAGGAAAGAGAGATCATTGCTTCAATTGTAATTGCACAAGATTTATCCTTTTCTAATACACCTTTCTTCTTTATTTTTTTTTCTTGAGCAGAGTGTGATTTTTGTACTGATCTGAAATTTCACTTAGATGGGTATCATAAACATCATCATTTATTCAATTTACATAGCGTCGGTCAAAAAACTTTTTTAGGGATACAATTTCCTATCAAAGAAAGGCAGTAGTTTTTTTTTAAATTATATTTTTCTAAAAGTCCATCAATTCTCAAAAAAAACGCAAAAGGAATTTGTGAAGTGGTTTTTTTTCTATAAAAATCTTACTACGCCTGACTTTTTTGTCTCTTTATACTTTGAAATACAAAATGTTACTTCTTTGTTTTAACAAGAAGTCCACACAAATAACAATACAAACTACAATGAAAAATTACAATATAAGCCAATTTAGAAAGCAAGCAAAAACCTTACAGTACCAAAAAGGTGACAAATCACACCCTTAGAAACCACACTCTAAAAAATATTAAATGTAACACATCAGAAGCAACAATGTTGGAATTTATGTAACAGAACACAAGAAATTAGATGAACATCCTCAAAACCAAATGCCAAAATTTCAGAATTTCCCATATGGCTGGGTTCAAGTCATCTACTCCTATGTATGTGCATGACATTCAAAACTGAAAGAAATTTGTAAGGATCTGTCAAGATCGATGGTGTTATGGTGTTTTCATTACTGCAGAATTGTCCTTCTATGGTGATCAAAAGGAAGTCAAAGTCATCTTTCAGTAGGCACACTCCACATACCAGCAAGACATTCACAATTTGGTTGTACTACTGGACATAAATATATATTTATGCAGCAATAATTTCAAAATAAAGATTTAGAAATAACAAGAGAGAGTCATCATTTCAGTCAAGTTTACAGGAAGATATAGTGATCTAATATTTTCAAGCTAATATTCTCTGTATTAATATTTTTCGGGCATCTGTAGACAGATGCTGCAATAATGAAAAATATAAAAGTCTACTCTGAATTCATCATCAGAAGACATACCCTAAGTGATTCATGTTTCTGAAGTCTCAGTGATATTTAATAAAACTTAGAAAGGGTTCTATCAAGGTTTATACTTAATCCATATTTTTTAATCACATTAATGTGGACTGACAGGGCAACAAGAAGTACATTTTCACAAAGAAATAGAAATGGGACATATTCTCTGCATTTTTTCTAATAAAAGAGACAGAAGCTATGTAGCTGTCATTCATTCCTTTAACTCAACTACAGTCAGTTTCAAAATTAACATGAATTAGATGCCTCTGTCTTCAAATGAAAATCTTTTTTTGGCAGTTTGTGCATGTCTTTATGCATGAGTGAAAATACATAGATGGAGATAATTCCTTGTACTTCACTTTAGATGACAAAGAAAGTTGTTAGGACTCCAACATTGTCATAGTCATGGAGGATTCAACCCCAGATTTGCAGGTGTCTATATTTCATTTGTCTACCTGTGTATCACTCCCTAATATTCCACTATAATCTGGGGTGTTCTAGTATATAAAGTCTGTGAAGTCAGGATGAGATTGAGATGGAAAATGAGATATTTGGTGAACTCTAGGGACCATTAATGTACTGACTTGGTGTCTGCTGACTGTGATGACCATCTAGATCAAATGCAGACACACTGTGAACACTGTCTTCTAGGTTTGAAACTAAATTACAACTGGATTTTACAGCAATTTTTCATCTGGTGGTGGATATTTAACCTTAGATGCTGCACAACTCTTGTGTATGCCAGTTTAAAGCATAAATTAATTAAGGGAATGACATTTCCTTTAGTAACAACCTTTAGTTCTTGCTGGGATCTCATTAATCTATTCCAGAAGTAGAAATCAATTTTTTATGATTCCTGCAAATCCTCGCTTCTTAATGTCTGCACCTATGACTAACATTCATATTTTTCTTTAGCAACCTGCTCAAAGGCAACAGTAAAACCCAAAAAAAAGTACGTAGTTTTTTGACTCTGATATAAAGAGAAAAAAAATTTGTGAAAGATAGTCCTGAGGATCTGAAAGTGATTATATACTAATTCTACACTACTTTCTGTTGCTGATCAATCCCTAAGCAACTTTCTGTAAAAAAATTATACTTCTGAGTAATACAAATAATTCTTTTATTCCTGCTGCAGCTGAAGCATCTTTCTTGTGACTAATTTGGCTGCATTCTGAAGACTTGCTATGCTCTCCACCAGTGAAGATGGCTACATGTTCAGCTGTTTGAGATCCTGCATTGATTTCTGTTTGTGCCTTCTGACCAAAAGAAGGTATCGCTTTTTTACATCAGCTGAAGAGTAGAAAAAAAGAAGCTTAACTAGGCAAATACTGATACCTAAAGCATGGTTCAACAATTTCACTTGGGAGAAAATATTAGAATATTAATATAATAAATGTTGATATCATTAACATATTAAAGTAGTTAACATAAGAATCTGTGGAATGCATGGGCTCTTTAGTAGAGCACAGATATGTTTTTTTTCAAATAATTTCAAGGACAATGAGTGACACTTAGCATGTTCAAAATGTATGTTTATCTACCATGCACTCATCTTCCATCAGAAACTTTGGTATATAGAGGAGCAAAGTAATATCTCATCACAGGGATGTGCATCTCTATCAGAACCCAAATTTGTAATACTCATTATGTCTATGAATAATGAGCAATCTTCAAGGCATTTACCAACCAAATAATTCCTCCTTTTGCTGGTAAAGATAATGCAACAGATTACTTAAATCACAAAAAATTACCATACAGAATATTTTGAATAATATCTTAAATGGGTTATTATATAGTTGCAAGTCTTTAGCAAATAATATAGTGAAATGAAAATTTCGTGGCACATTAGTAATACATCTAAGCAGCAACCAAGGTAAAACTGCTCAAGAAAGTCCATTAACAAAACTGATCCATGAACACAGAATCTCTTTCAATCATGTTATGTTCATGATGAAGAAAAATCACTTTTTTCTTCATCTGATTGAGGTTGTTAAGTTCGAAAATGGCAAGAACGTGTACTGAATCATCACACGTGTTTTTCTGATAAGAGCAGTACTAGATGCATCAAGATATTACTTTGTAAAGTGCACAAATAAGACAAAATGTCTCACTAAGGAGAAAAATGTCTTATCAAATGTTCTTAGAATACAGCATCCATCACCTGTTACTGAATTCTCAAATCAACCTAGTCTAAACAGTGCAGAGAGGGAGAATAAAAGATCTAGAATCTGAACATGTCATTAATATGACTGCAATGGAAAAGGAAGAATGTAAGATTATATTCATCTTATTAAGATGCATATTATATACATCTTAATTAAAATCTTAAAATATCAATTTTCACCTATACCAAAAAGAGGACATTATGAACTTTGTCTACTAAATATTGTATTTGTTCTCAGAGAAATTAATAAAGAAGGCATTTGAGATAATACTACATGGAAATAATCTAATTTTCTGCATGAGAATATACAAAAGAAGCCCAGAGAAAGAATGTAATTTCACAGAAAATGCATAAGTCTGAGCAACAGTTGACTTCAGTTATGTTTACCTATCTCACAATATCTAACATAGGGATTATTCAGCTGTTCCAGCATCTAGAACTCAAATTAGTGTATGGTATTGTTAATTAATTCCAAATGAATGCTCAGTAGAGAACTGCTTATACAAAGAAACAAGTGAATTCTATGCAACTTGATATTTTGCCTTTGAGCACATGCATACATATTTTTTTTTCTGTATAAAATAAAGAACAAAATAATTGAGAACAACTCACGATGTTTTCATATATTTCTCATGGAGAAATGAGACAAATATGAAGAAATGGTGAAGTCTGAAAAGGTAGCAGAGTTTTGGGATTCATGAACCGAATAAACATCACTGAGACCTTGCTGGGGCTGACCCTTATTGGTTTTTGCATTCATGAACCAATTGGCCTTGTCTTCACATGCAGTTTTCTCTTCATGGAATGTTATGAAAATTTTCCTTCCTCTTGAAGAATTTTCATGTTAGCTATCAAAAAATTTATATCTTTATGAAAAATATTCCTGCAAGTTGGAAGTCATTGACTCCCTACAGAGGCTGTCCTTTTATGCTTCAAAAGTGCAGTTCGACCTTCTATTCACTGTGGCCACTAGTGCATAATTCCCAGTTTATGTGCAGGAATATAAATTGTTCTGTGCATAAAACTCCTGAGATTTCTCTTTTAACAGCTGAAAGAACTTCCCTCCTTGTTCAGATTGTACATTTCCTGGACTATTGACCTTGTTAAAAACTCTTGGTCCCCCTATATTTGTCACAAACATACCTTCGAAATTGAGTTCAGGATTTGAATTTTGGAACAACAAAGCAGACAAAAACAGTTTGGGACATATTTAATGGCAATGGGACTAAACTGAGGTAATGAAAATATTTAAAGAGTCAGGGGAAATATCTTGACATTGAGCTTTATTAGATCCTGGAATAGTTTCCTGAAGTGATAGTGCTTACAGAATACGCATTTTGGAAATTTAGTGAAAATACAGGGGCATGCAGGGGGAGTATCCCAGTTTTCAACTTAATCATATTTTGAGGCAATTCCATTTAAACAATCAGACAGATTTATCGTGAGATCTATCTTTAAATAATGGGCTAATAATAATAAGTTTTCTAATATTCATTGACATCATTAGCTTAGGTCTTACTGTTCACATATAGAAAATAAGAAAGTATCCAAATCAATCTGCAATTTTGTTTAAAACATCAGAAAACATCAGAAAAGAACAATGACCCAAAAAGTATCCGAGTACACCCTAGAATTAATAAGTATCTCAGCAGATATTTGCAAAGTTTTCTTGTGTACCTCACCACTGACCTCCATTAACATTACAATTTTAGTCCAGTGTCAGCCCAAATATGCCAAGTTCTACAGCACTTTTGACTTTTCACTATTTCTCTGGGAAACTGGCCACAAAAATAAAACTGATAGCATGAATAATCTAATTTAATTTAAATATTTTCAAACAAAGATTTTATAAGACAGAATATATTAAAAAAATGCACATGGATTAATTAAATAAATTTTGTATCTTTTCCAAGATAGAGAGTTACTTGTACTAAATATAGATGTAGACATAGAAGTGGCATTAGCAACATGTATTCTCCCCATATTCATGCTAAACAATATCCAATGTATGAAACAGCATGCAATTTTTCACCTTACATATTGAAGTTGTGACACACCTGCATAGCAAAGGGAAATCTCACTCTATATAGTCAGCAGTACCTGGTATGAAAATAATACTCAGCTTCAGCTTCTTTTTACTGAGGTTAGAATATTACCATGTGCCAAGGAAATAACACATAGACATATAAATTAAAAGTCCCTGAGGAAAAAAAAAAAAATTTTGTGGTGCTTATTCTCAAGAGCCTAATTCATTACACACAATTTTAATTGCATGTACAGAAATCATTCTTTGTTGGAACTCTCCTCAAACCATATCTTTAAAGTCAGAAAAAGTGAGTATTTCCAGAACAAATATTTCCATAAGAAAAGAAGCAAATGGTTGATCTGCTCTTGGAAAAAATTATAAATTGCTTTTGTCACTAAATGTTATTGAATTTTTTTGGTGGTTATGTTTCCTCCCCGAGATCATTTTGAAGAAAAAATTATTTCTGTCTTATTGTCTCTTTTCCTAGAACTATAGAATGTGCTGATTTGGAAGGGACCCCTCAGGATCCTTGAGCCCATGTCCCAGGCCCTGCACAGGTCATCATGTGTCTTAGAGTGTTGTCCAAATGCTTCTTGAATTCTGTCAGGCTGGTGCTGTGACCACTTCCCTGGGGAGCCTGTTGCAGTGTCCAACTATCCTCTGGGTGAAGAACATTTTTCTAATATCAAACCTAAATCTCCCTGGTCACTGTCCTGTCACTGGTCACAAGAGTGGAGATCAGTGTCTGCCCCTTCACTTCCCCCTGTGAGGATGATGAAGACCACAATGACGGCTCCCCTCAGTCTTCTCTCTAGGTTGAAGTGACCTCAGCTGCTACTCATAAGCTCCCTCTCCAGACCCTTCATCATCCTTATGGTCTCCTCTGGACACTCTCTAATCCCTTAATGTTCTTTTTATATGGAGGCACCCAGAGCTGCCCCCAGCACTGGAGGTGGGGCTGCCCCAGCTCAGAGCAGAGCAGGACAATCCCCTCCCTTGCCCAGCTGGCCATGCTGTGCCTGATGCAGGACAGGGCTGGCCCTCCTGGCTGCAGGGCCCTGCTGACTCACATTCAGCTTGCCACTGACCAGGACCCCCAGGTCTCTTCACAGCTTTTCAGCCTCTCATTCCACAGTCTGTATATACAACTGAAGCTGCTCCCTCCCTCCATCCCTCCTTCCCTCCCTTTCCCTTTTTCCTCTTCCCTTTCCCATCCATTATTTCTTCATCCTTCCTTTTCATTATTAAATTAAAGAAATGAAAGAAAAATTAAGAAGAACATTGATGAAAAAAAATTCAGTGAGCTACAAAACAAACCTGTTAATTCTGAATGTATCTAGATGCAGCACTTTCATGCAAGGCTGAATGATAAAATGTACAAATGACATCACTTCTCTAAAAAGAAGATTACAAAATAAGAAATTGTAAAGATAGCAAAGCAGGCCTATGATGCCAGTAAAGAAAGGGGGAAAGTAATGTTGTGGAAGGCTCCAGCCTGACATCAAATAAAAAAGAAGTATATATTTTAAGTAGCAATTCCCTGTCTTCTGGACAACCTTCTCATCTTCCTTGATAAGTATTTTAAAACACATTTACTCTGACAGGCACATCTAACTAGAAGCCCAAAACAATCTGATTTCTAGCCTCAGAGCTCTTATAAATGCTGCTGCTGAACAGTAGCTGCTGCCTATTTTCTAATTTGCAGACTGAACACATTTGTTTTTCTGGTCAGAGGAAGGAATCAACTGACACTGACATTTACAGAAAAACTCAGTTGTGGAGGCCAGCATTCATGTTTGGCTCCACAGCTGGCACTGCAGTCTGTCAATCCAGAGGTCATTGTATCCACAAGGTCATTCATCTGTGCATGACATTTTTCTAAATTCAGGTTTTGAGAATTTTTTTTCCCTATTCATGTTCATTCTCAATTTTAAATAGCAATGCACTACCATACATATTTTTACTGGCTTGGATCCACACTCAACAAAAAAGACTAGAGTAAATAAACTTAAAACTCAGCCTGGAACAACTGGAGTTGAATGAACTGGTGTGGGAGAGAAGGTAAAGCAGCAATCTTTTGATAGAGATTTAAATATGTAAAAAGATCTATTTGAAAATTGTGTGGAAAGAACTATCTAGGGAAAACTGAAAGTTTGAAATCCAGCTGAAATTCACTAGTTCTACTTTTTGACATAAATTAGCTCTTGGTAACAAGTGCTTACTAAATTATTTTGATTTTTGAAAAAAAATTCCTTCTGTTTTAGCCTAAAATAACTAAAACAAACAAACAAAAGTGTTAGAAAGAAAGAACAGTGAAGTTTTTTCTCACACCAGTCCCAAAATGAATTTGTTAAAAGAGTGTTAAGAATGAACTACTGAGAGTGAGAAAGTTCAAGCACCAGACAGCATCTGATTAGATGTTTCCAAAGAGTCTCACTAACAGGATTTCACAGGATCACATAGTTTTTTATCACAGCTTTAAGCTATCCTGGAAAAGCCTCTTCTATCTGAGGGAGCAGGCTCAGTTAGGAAATAACTAGTTTGAAAGAATTTATATGAACTCAGTGCCATTTCTAGCTAAACATCTTCTGTAATATATAAATGTATGGTTACCTTTAAAATTTATGTGAGTCTTTTTCACTGATTGCACTAGAGCTCAAACAAACAAAAATACAACCTATGCACTTAACCAAGAGCTTATTTTGTACAGATTTTCATCCAATGCAACTACATGTTCATAAAGTGTCATTCATTCCCTAAGGCTCTTCTGCAATTATTTGTCCTTGGTTCATGTGGTAAACAGATTATGTGTCTGACTAAGAAACTGGATAAAATTATTACCAGACAGGTTCCTAAAAGGCTTTAAGAAGCAGAGCAAAACCAGAATTTTTTTCTTTAAAAATTAGAAAAAGATAGGGATTGAAAATATGCAGCAATGGACTAAGACCCCGACAGTGGATATTTTTAGATTAATTTACTAATTTTGTAAAAGATTACTGAGTTTGTATGTATGATTATATTTCTTTTATCAGAGAACTTAAGGAGTGAAAAGGGACTAGATGAAAATAATATTTTCTATGCTAAATTCAAATCTAGATTAAAATCGAGTTACAGCCGATTTCAGCAACATGGATCTGTGTCATCTTCTGAAGAAAGTATTAAAAAACTGTCAAATAAATGACCATTTGGGGACAAGGGTGTTGCTAATTTAAAAATATTTAGAAAAAACCTGACAGAATGGAAAGTTGACAGTATATGTTTTCAGTATGAATCTGTTTGCATTAGTGTGTCTGTGTGTGTGTCTGCAGTGGAGTACTGAAAAGTCTGCTTCTAGTGTCCTTTTTTGCAGAATTGTCCTCAGGGGCATTAAGCTTACTTTCTTAAAGCCTGATCTTGGACAGTGTTTACATTTGAAAGCCTAAGTGAGGGTTTGTATTTGAGTATTCTCTATGTTCCCAGACTTAGACAAAACCAACAGGAGTCATCCAAAATAACTTTTTGAAAAACCTCTAATAAAGTAGGGTGCTGAATACAGATGTTTTGGTATTACCAGTTTACATAGCCTTTGAAAGGTTTTGATCTTTTCCTGATCCTAGATCCTGCTGATTTAATATCTATTTATGTATCTCTGCCAACCTGGGGCATCTATTTGCTTCCCACCTAATAAATTTCTGTTCTTTATAATTGTATCAGGGTCCACAATTTTATTAAATCCTGTAACAAAAACACTTGAGAAATTTTATTGACAATTTATTAGTAAAGACAGCATATACATTTGAACAGCTCCAAATGTTTACTGCAGTGACTAAATTAATGCTTGATTTCAGCTTAATTTGCAGTTCCATCATATGCTGCATGATATTGCCTTTCACTGCATGTTTATGTTTTAGTTTAATTTGTTCATTTCCTAATACATAGCTTTCCCTTCATTTAGAAAGCAGGAAAAAAAACCAATAAGTTTGTCTTTCAAGTTAAGAAGTCTATTAAAGAGGCAAAGCTGAAATAACAATGTTCTATTTCTCCCTGTGGCTAAATAATGCAATAACAAGAAAAAACTGCAAGCTAAATTATTTCGAAGGGATGTTTAAAGTAAAAAGGTCTCACACAAACGTATCCTTTAAAAAGAATGTAATCCTGACAGCATGATTTGACTAGGAATCAACAATAACTTCATCCAATATATCAAGGTGTAGACCCTTAATAATTTATAACTTGGCAATTTTTCATATAAATATGCTTATGCATCAGTGCTGGTTTCTTTTTAAGTTTATTGTAAGAATTCTAACAATTCCAAAAAATGCAATTCTACTACTTTATGATTATCATAGTTTGGGTCTTTATTTGATGGAGGTTTACATAGAAGTTTAAGGAATATGGCCTTTATCAAACACTACTTAAAGAAGAAAAGGTAAAGCTGAATTGATTAAAACAGTTCTGATCTCCTTAAAATGAAATCTTTTCCAGTGTCTTCTTCATGCTAAGGTCTGCCATCCTAAGGCAATCTGAAAGAAATGTCTTGTCACAGAAAGCCAAAGCGGATTTAAAAAAAAAAAAGATCATCACCACATTATTTCCCCTGTTAGTTTGGGGCAGAAAACTGCTTAGTGGTTTCAACCTCCTCACATCCAGTCAGACTCAAAGATTTTCTGGAAGTGAGTCCCTACAGAGTGCTGGCTGACTTTTAGTAGCCAATGGTTAAATGGTTAAATACTGTTTGCTGAAGTACTTCAGACATCAGATCCTGAGGTGCCTCAGCATGGTGCATTTCCTCTGCAGGATAAACAGATATTTAGTCATTTAGTAGAAAATTTGTGCCTTTTTCTGGTCCTTAGTCTTTAGTACTGTTTCTTTTCCAGCACTATCTTACCTTTAAAGCATGAACTACAGGTCTGTGAACTACAATGATCTAAATTCCCAGTTTTGGTCAATGGGGTTGGTTGTTTTGTATCTTCCTTGCTCCTGATTTGCCAAATCTATGGTTTGCTGCTGCCTCACAAACAGTAAGGCCATGGTATTACACATCCAGCTGTAGCCCTGAATTATTTTAGCCATGGAGAACCTAAAGTCAGTTTTTGCATTTTGACCAATAACTTCAATACAATAACAATACTTTGTTATACTGTGAAGGAAGCCTTCTTTCTGACACAGAAATGGATCCTTAATTCTACTTCTAGGAAGCCTGCATTGTCCAATAAAGAATATCTCTCTTCTATTGCCTAGAAGAAAAGAAGGGAAAAAAAAGTGAAGACAAATGCAGCAGAGTCCTGTTTTGCTAGTGGAATGTTGCAAAACAGCATATACTTCCCAGATCATAAAACTTCTTTTAAACATATTTATTGTTAGTTTGTTTGTTTAGGGAAAAGTCTTTTTGTTTAGAGAAATAGACGTTTTCTTTAAAGTACTCTTATTCACATGCTTGGTTTTCTCAGCATAAACTGATGAGAAGATGCAGGAAAAATGTCTATTGAGCAGCAGGGCTTCAGAACTTCAGTTGTACTGAATGTTGCCAAATCTTGTCACGACTGCTCTGTGTAGCTGGCACCACATTCAACATTTATTCTCCACCTGCTCTGACTGCATTCATTACTTAGAGAAATCTACACAGAGAAAACACTTGAAGAATCTGAGAGACAAAACCAGAAAAATAATTCCATATAGTTTTTATCTGAGTCTGGAAACAAATAATGCAAAGATTTATAGATTTGCTTTTGTGCATGTGTGCTATATGCTTCTGCCCATTCAGGCCTCCATGTAATATTTAATGTGCACATTTTGTTGCAATGTACATAAATTTCTAATTTTTAAAATGACACAGCAAAATCAAAAGCTTTCATCTTGTTCCTAAAACATGTTGAAAGGGTTTGTGCCAAGTTAAGATCAAAAGCCTGTTGAGTCTATTTTTCAT
Source organism: Urocynchramus pylzowi (assembly GCA_013397555.1). Taxonomy (NCBI): domain Eukaryota; kingdom Metazoa; phylum Chordata; class Aves; order Passeriformes; family Fringillidae; genus Urocynchramus; species Urocynchramus pylzowi. The sequence continues at coordinate 1,359,753 of VZRH01001693.1, read as the reverse complement.
TTTTACTTGTGTCTCAGCTTTTGAAAAGAAAAGTTGTTCCTGATTTCCTTTTACCTTTTTTAATTGGCACCTGGTAAAACAGCCAGGCTGATAGAAAATGAAACAAGCTCTTCCAGAAAGGGTTGGTCTGGGACACTTTATGAAAAGTATATAAAAAAACTCAAAAAAACCCCCCTGATTCACACAAATATCACATTGCATTGTGATATTTGGCATTCTGACAGGCCCCAAAAAAAGTATCAGACGATGATATTTCTTGATCACAGGGATATGAGACAGTCTTGAGCTGATAAAACAGCCTGATGTTGTTTAAAATAAATCTTTAAAGATATGCATAACTTTTTTAATTTTCCATTTTTCAATGCAACAAAGTCTGACAAAAGCAGATTCATGTGAATACAGGTCAGGTTGAGCAGCTTCTGCAGACTGTTTTCCATTGGATATTGTAATTCGTGTGTACTCTGCAGGGGGCTAATATAATGATAAAAAGAAGCAGACATTTGGGTTGTGAATTTGAATTTACTGAGAGCTTGCAAAAAATATATATGACTTGAGGACAGAAGAGCAAAGCCCTTCAGAGAACTGCCATGTTTCATGTGGATGAAACTCTCATCCAGACCTGCTCTGGAGGAGCCCATGGGTAAACATATATTGTGTGATCTATTAGAAAGCCAGCAAGCTGGGGTTAGGCAGGACAGTCATTTTCAGTTAATGCATATTTCTGATTATATTAAACAAATTATTATGCACTCTTTTGAAAATAGATGCTATATGATGCAGCTAAACTAATAAAAGATGTGTGAATCCCCAGTAATTGGAACATGAAATACATAAGAATGAATGCACAGGAATGGAAGATTGATATTTCTCTTTGCAGAATCACTGATTGAATATCTTTGCCTATCTTTTTTTAATAGATAGGGGAAAATAATTTTTTAAAAATATTTATAATGTTGCTATTTATTATTATGTGGTTTGACTTCCATTTGACTATTTGAGGCCAGAGTTTCCACTGGTTATATATACCAAGGCTGAAAGAAAACTAAATTTAAAGTACCTTTTCAATTGTAGCCCTAATTGTTTTGCATAGCTGCTACATTAGGAGAACCTAAAATTCCTATCCTATTTCTGTTTCACAGGTATCAGATAAGGCACAGAAAGCTTTTTAAGCACCCAGAACATCAATGAAATATTTTCCTGTACACTGCAAATAAAGCTAAATTATTTCCAGTTTATTTGTCACAGCAGAGCAGACAGTGGTTCTGTCACCAAGTTTGTCCCAGATCAGCTCCAAGAAGGCCCAGCCTGCATTGACTCAGTTACCTGTGAATTTATGTGAATCATGGAGTAGGGCCAGGCATTTAACATATTTACCTCTGTATTATAATCTCAGTGTTTCACTATGCATCATATATCATTCTATGGACTTCCTGGTTTTGGTGTAATATTATTTTAAAGATGCAATAGTATAATTTTTCAGACAGAGAAAAGCCATGTCTGTGCATACACAAACTTTGGATGGAAAACTGAACTTGTTATAGTAATAATCAGTGTTGTTATGGATGGATAAATAAAGAATTATTGAATCCTTAAAGACACAAAGCCATTTGTACTGGGTTTTTTGGGGAGGAGAATATATTGTTGTATTTTGTTAGAACTATCCCATGATGGTTTTATAGACCCATTATAATACAACACAAGCAGTATTTTGATGAGTGCAACAATAAAGCATAATTTCTTTCACGTTTTGAAATGAGAACTCTTTTTGCCATTCTATTTGCATTTCATGTGTGTAATACATCTAAAGTAATCTGTATTTACAACATGAATTTATCACAAACTAAAAAAGACGAGCTAATGTTTAAGCTTTACATTTTATGCTTTCTAAATATAACAAGCAATGATCACAATCTCCACACAGATTTGGATTATGAGTCAGTAGCTAATTCAAGGACTAACTATTGTTTATCAATACCTGCACAAGAAATAAAAATCTTAAATTTCATGTTTTTGGTCTCTTTCTATCATTTTCTGTTCCTTTGGAAACATTCATCCTTTAATTTTCTTTATAGTCAAAATACACTTTTCCCTTTGCATTTTCCAAAGTGAGGCAGAAATATAACAGATTACTCTACAGAAAAGAAACACACAGCTGCTAACCTCAATTCCTTACATAGACTTCCCTATAATTTATTTCATGACAGTTTGCATCACAGCTGTTTACATCATGAGAGACATACATTGCTAAAGATGTTTCTACTTAAGACAAATGGTATTTTATAAGTCTGCTCTGAAACAATATACTTGACTGGGTTTTTTTGTGTGTTTTCTGCTTTTCTTTCACTTCTTGCACAACCTGGATGACAGGTCCATTAGCTACCCAATATTGTATTAAATCTGAAATATAACCCTTATTCATAATTTAAGGGCTTCAGTAATATGCAATGAAAAGTATGTCAGAAATTATGACATGATATTTAAGAATGTATATTCCTTTTCCTTACAGCTGTCTAGGTTTAATAAAATAAAAAAGAAAGTTTATCACTTTCAGCCTCACTGATGCAATCTTTTTTTGCATGACTGTGCATGGGAACGTGGTGCTCTTCCTGCAACACCCCAAAGAATTCTTGCAGTTCAGATGTTTTCACTGTATTTACAGAATTCACAGAATGACTAGGTTGGAAGAGACCTTCAAGATCATTGAGTCCAACCCATGCACTAACACCTCAACTAAACCATGGCACCGAGTGCCACATCCAGTCTTTTTTTAAACACATTCAGGAATGGTGACTCCACCACCTCCCCAGGCAGGCCACTCCAGTATTTTATCACTCTTTCCATAAAAAAACTTTTTCCTGTTATCCAGCCTATATTTCCCTTGGCACTGCTTAAGACTGTGTCCTCTTGTTCTGACAGTTGCTGCCTGGAGAAAGAGACCAAGCCCCACCTGACTGCAGCCTCCTTTCAGGAAGTTGTAGAGAGTGACAAGGTCACCCCTGAGTCTCCTTTTCTCCAGGCTAATCACCCCCAGCTCCCTCAGTTGTTCCTCACAGGGTTTGTGTTCCCAGCCCCTCTCCAGCCTCGTTGCCCCCTCTGGACGTGCTTGAGCCTCTCAGTGTCCTTCCCAAACTGAGGGGCCAGAACTGGACACAATACTCAAGGTGTGGCCTCACCAGTGCCGAGTACAGGGGAAGGATGACCTCCCTGCTCCTGCTGGCCACACTATTCCTGACACAGGCCAGGATGCTGTAAATACAGGCCAGGATGCCGTATTTGCTCCTCTAGAGCTCTTCCTGTTTGAGTCACAATTTTTATGGGTACATATTAAAATGAGGGAAAACACCAAGACAGGTATTTAAGGTTGATAATATACTTAGCTTATTTGAAACTCATTTCGTATGTGAAGGCTGTTAAAAGGCATGGTTCACCATTTTTCATTGCATTTACAAAAATATGGGCATTAGAGATCTTAAGTGAAGAATTTCACCGTCATTTTGCAGAGGATCTCTGTGTCCTGCTTGTCAGGGCCCTGAGGGGCCCTTAATGGCTTTGTGGTCCTTGTATCTTTCCCCTCCCCTACCCAAGGCCAGGGGCCACTTCCAACCCCCTAGGGCTGTCGGTCCCTGCCCCAATGGCCTCGCAGCAGGGAGTCTTCAGCTCCTCACAGCCCTGCCCTGCCTGGCTTTGGGCACACCCAGCCAGGCCCACCCACACAGGATGACAGCTTTGACTGGGGATTTGGTCTGTCCCTGTCCCCAGGGAGATGCAGGCTGTGGCTGCCCCGATGTCCCTGGCGGCCCTGTTCCTGGCTGGGATGCAGGATGGGCCCTGGCAGCTGGGCCCTGGCCTGCCCAGTGCTGTGGGGACTGACCCGTGTTCTGCTGCCACTTCCCAGAGAGCAGCTGGCCTGCCTGGCACCATGGCACTGCCCCTGCAGTGAGGTTTCCCATGGAACACCTGGAGACCATTTCCTGTTGGCTCACTTGGTCAGAACATGGTGCTAATAGCATCAAGGTCCTGTGTTCAGTCTCTGCACGGGCCATTCTCTCAATAGCTGGACATAATGATCCTTCTGGGTCACTTCCAACACAGAATCTGTGATTCATTATAACATAGCATCACCATGCTGGCTGGGGACTGATTTGAATCTTACAAAAGCACCATCACAGCACCAATTTGCCATGTGATGTTGACTCTCCTGGGACCAGTGCCGCTGCTTTCCCTATTTGTTGGTAGCAAGAGGCTGCATGCTCTGTTTGGTTCTTCCAGAGGAACCTTAAACTGGCATACCTGATATGTAAACATCTTTTTCAATTTAATTCCTTTTTGTTTTTTGTTTTTTTTTCATGCAATTTCCAGTCAACTCTCGTGTAGAAATGATTTCAAGTGATTTAAAAAGTGACTTTTAGGTTCATAAACAAGTATCTGAATAAGTGGCTGGGTTTTCTGTGAATTAAGTGCCCAATCAACCTATGTGAATTTTCACATATAGTAAAAGAGTTTCTTAATGGGATATGCATCTTCATTTTCTCTACAAATAAACAACCTTGAGAGCTTTCTTTTGAAAGGCTTTGTCCCTATTCCCTATCCCCTTGATAACTGTTTTACCATCATGATTTTCTTTATCTTGTCTGCAGGAATTTGATTCAGTTTCCCCCACAAAATGGCTAGTGACTTTTGGAATGGCTGTTAGTATCACACTTGGCCTTCAGTTGCAGGTTCACACAGGAGTATATCTATCAAAGTTCCTTTGTTCACCAGCCAAAGCTGATGAATCAGATGACCTAAAATGCTCCAGATTACAGCAGTTGTCCACAGAAAGACAATTAAATAAATTCAGACCACTCTATCTTGTTATATATTTTCTTCCTTTTTCTTCTCTTCTATTAAGACTCTCTCTACTGAAAGCACATTTTGAGATTAAGATAATTAACTATACACCTTTACACATGAGCAAGCTTTGAAATACCATTACAGACAATGAAGCCATGGATCTTTCAAAGCAATTCAGCTGACTGGCTGCTAAAGATATCTAGCCTTTGCCATTTGATGTCATTTACCTATTTTGAAACCGTCTGTGACATCTCTTAGCTGTTTTTCCAGCAATCACAAGCTTGTAATATCAAGCCATACACAAGAGCATTTTACTTTATTAGCCAATGTAAGAACCAGAATAACCAGACACTATACTTTAACCCAGATGGTGATTATTTGTGTGTTCCTGACCTCAACAGCCAGGTCTGCTCTATACTACTCTAACTGAGTAGATTATTGCAGTGTTTTTCAGAATTCAGATGCAATTTTGTTTGTTCATATGCTTATTTTGTATTGGAGTTTTTGACTCCAGAAAACAATATCAGCAACATCCAATACAAATTTATTTAATTTTTTTTTTTTGTCATGAAGGAACTCAAGGAGAATATGCCTACATTTATGCTTCAATTTCTTCCCAGAGAAGTTCTTAGTCTGCCCACGGTTCCTTCTGTTTGACGCAATATCAGTTGTGCTTATTTTACATTCTGTCACGTTTAACTCTTTGTATAATATTATGCCATGCACAGTACTAGAGTATCTGATTATCTCTTCCACTCTTAGACTAACTAGGGGAGAGGTAAGAAAGAAAAAGAATAAATGCAATACTTGGCAAACCCCTTGGAGCAAGGCACAGTCCATATAGAAAAAATGACTGCAGGCTCAAAGAAATAGTTGTTTTTCTTACAGTCCTCTATCTTAAGTAAGTCCTGTCTCATATCTGCCAGCGAGCTGCATATCTTGCACACTGTAGTATCTACAGAGGCAATAAGCCCCTGTGTTTAAAACTGGGTCTTACCTCAGGCATCTGTTTTAGGGAGAACTAAATAACAACTACTTTGAATCATGATGTGAATCCTACCACTGGTGTTTATTCTTAGGAATTGCATCTGTCTTTCTCTTTGCAAACAGCCTAAAAAGCTGAGATAGTGGTTAGTGATAGAATATTAGTAGCTAGAAATTCAGAGCATGCAAGAATCTGTTTGTTTTCAGACAAAGTAAATAAAAAAAACCATGAGATAATATCTTGTTACCCTCCAATACTGCTTACAAAGTTCTGACCGAATTTGAAGGATTTCTCCTGCAGTCCCTGAGCTGACAATCATACAGACAGCATCTTAGTTCTGTCAGCAGCTAAGACCTCCAAACACAGCAAGGGAGAAATAAGGCACAAGTAGGTAATAGCAGAACTAATACCAGATACTCAGTCTTCCTTATTTTTCTTGGGCATTATGTAATGGTCAAAATACTATTTTCAAAAGTAAGAAAGCCTCAGCAGAAAGAAGTCACCTGAAACTATGCAGAAACTGATGCATTTAGTAGGACCAAAAATCTTTAGTGTACTACTTTTATTTTTTTATAGTACTTGTCACCATGGCAGCCAAATGTCTGTAACAAAAAGTGGCATGTGTTGGATGTATTAGATAATGCATCCTCATAAATTGTAGCTACCAAACAAAAAAGGACTGCTTTCCTGTAAACCTTTTGTCCTAGAAAGGTAAATTGAGAGTTCTTGAATTTTTTAAAAGTAGAATGAGTGCCAGTGTGTAGATTCTCAGTAGAAAAGAGGCAACTTCTCTAAAACCCAGTGAAACCCAAATTTTTCCCTAGTCTTTTCAGGGGGCTTCTAGATATCTGCTTGTTTTTACCCCTATGTAAAATGCTCTCCTTTGAAGTGGCCAATGAAGACTTAGTAAAAAATATTTCAAGATACTCATCAAGAAGGAAAAAATAATACTTCCATATTTTGGCAAAGTCATTTGTATCTGCAGCTTAAATCAGCCTGATTTAACTATTTCAACTTCTGCCGAACAATTTCATAACTAGCAGCAGAATCTCAACAGTTACTTCTCAAAATATTTTTTATTCTACATTTGAATCACACTAAATTTCACATTTTTTTAAAAACTAAAATGGTTTTTAGCAATAATTATCTTCAAAACTCCAAAGTTTTTCTTTGGAAAGCTGATTTTTAAGAGCCACACAATTTTTTTTCTCTAATATCCTCACTGTAGAAGCAATTAATTTGTACAGATAATGAAAAACTATTAATTTCTAGCCATGCTCTGAATTCTCCAAGTAAAACAGGATTCCAAAACGTATTTTGTTTTTTATTATCTGCAGTAAAATGTCATACCCAGGGAGCAGAAACTTTTAAAATGCTGCATGAATGAATGCAATTTGAAACTCATCCCTTATTCTGAGCACCCTGTTGTCTCAGTGAAAGACAATGTAAAGGGTTGCCACTCCAAAATGAGTTACCTCCCCTTTTAGCTTTAACCATTCCCCTTTTATCAATAAGGAGAGACAAATGTGAGAGTCGATAAGCGAAAAAATAACAGTTTACTAAAAAATGAACCTGCAATAGGTAAAATAGCAGTAAATAACCATTAGATTATTCAAAGGAGCTGAATCCTGTGGGCTGCCCAGTGTGGCATCCACATTCTCTGGGCATGATTCTTTCCCCAGGAGTTTTCTGGGAAGCTGAAAAGACAGCAAGAGGCCCCAGAGAAAAAAGGAAAACAATTCTTATCTCATTTGCTTNTCATCCCTTATTCTGAGCACCCTGTTGTCTCAGTGAAAGACAATGTAAAGGGTTGCCGCTCCAAAATGAGTTACCTCCCCTTTTAGCTTTAACCATTCCCCTTTTATCAATAAGGAGAGACAAATGTGAGAGTCGATAAGTGAAAAAATAACAGTTTACTAAAAAATGAACCTGCAATAGCAGGTAATAATCATTAGATTATTCAAAGGAGCTGAATCCTGTGGGCTGCCCAGTGTGGCATCCACATTCTCTGGGCATGATTCTTTCCCCAGGAGTTTTCTGGGAAGCTGAAAAGACAGCAAGAGGCCCCAGAGAAAAAAGGAAAACAATTCTTATCTCATTTGCTTCTCCTGTGTTTGTGCACAAGTGGAATGTATCATGGAAGATTGTTTACCTGAAGGTGATTGCCTGATTGGACCCTGGTGGCCATTTGGAGCAAACCTGAGTCAGGACTCTGGAAAGAGTCATGAGTTTTTTGGTAGTATCTTTTTAGCATTCAGTAAGTATCTTTTCTGTATTCTTTAGTTTAGTATAGTTTAGTATAGTATTCTTTAATATAATATTAGTATTATCAAATAATAAATTAGCCTTCTGAGAACATGGAGTCAGACTCATCATTCCTCCCTGACCTGAGGGCACCCACAAATACAGTAGCCCAGGAACAAAGAAAAAAAATGGTGAAAAAAGCCCTTGTATAGGGGGACCTGTAAAAGACTTTATTGTCCAAAGGACTGTGGTTTGGAGTTGATGGTGCACTGTGGGGGAAAGAAAACAGACTGGCCAGGCACTGAAAGCCGCCACCCTGGCCCTGACAATTCTGGCTCCAGAGGTGGGGGTTGCCTCCAACAATCACGGGCAAAAAAGGTGTTCCAAAGCCCAGGAAGAAAAAAGGCAAAGTGGAGCTTCTGCCTTGTGCTAGCTTCTCAGTAGCTCAGCAAAAACAAAAGATAAAGAGGCTCTGCGTCAGTGTCCTGCAGCTCTCAAAGGGACCCTGGCACCCTTGCCTCACTAACCCAGGGCCAGACACCCCCCCTCCACTACTGGCCCTCAGGTCTGTGAGAGGCTGTAACAGTGTTGGGCAGGTTGCCCTAGCACAGATATGAACTCCAATACACTTTTTTGGGTTACCTAGGATGATAACCTGTAACTGAAGCTAGAGATTAAAGTAATAATTACAGATAAAGTAATTATTACATGTACGTGTTACAGACTCAAATAGACAAGCAGTCTCGAGAATACCCCTGTAAAATAAATATCCTAGGTAAACTGATGTTAGAAGGTGTAACTCCATATGACAAATTGAAGTCTGGGAATAAAATTGTATTTTTAATGCCTGGACGAGCAGAAGTGGGAAACAGCAGAAAGTTAACAGGCAGTTTGTGAAGAAAACGAACAGGTTAACTACCATCAGTAGCTAATATAGTCAAAGTACATTTCCTTCTATACCATGAGTTGTACAGGTTTCTGAAATATGACATTTTTACTCCTACTCCTCTTTTTTTTTTTTTTTTTAATATTTAGTTTCATTGGGTGAAATAGACCCACTGTGATAAAAGCAAAAGTAAAAAGGAATGCTTTCATCTAATGGACCCCCCCCCCCCAACACACACACACTGCATTGTTCTTCCTTTCAGGTCAGTATTTTTGTCTCAGTATATCCCCATAGTACAATAAGTATAGAAGTATTTTGTCCCCAAATCCACTAGAATATGATGGATGTTTGTGATTGTCAGGTAAATAACATTGCAGAAAATATTTGTTAGAGCAGAGTTGATTTGCATTGTCCTAGAATATATGCATATATATGTTTAGGCAATTCATCTCTTTGCAGAGTACCCAGTATAGTCATGCTTATTTCTTCTTTACAAACTATTTTCTATGGGCCTTTGTATTTTAGGAAATGTGCACTCTATTTTTGTCTGTGTAATAACCAAAGGATAATGAATCCAAGACACACTTCAGTGAAGTGACAAGTGGTAAATGGAATAGCTTCAACAATGGTAGGGAGTTTTGCTCAGTTTGTCAAATAAAAGCTGCATATCTATTGATTTTGAGGGCAGCTCCTTAGGGAATAACAGTGAAATCCAGATATTTTTTATGGGCTGAGAGATGCCTATAATAGTGTTCTAGCGATGTCAAACACAGGGAAAATTTAAACTATGAGAGCAAAAAGTATTTATTTCATTAATTGATATATTTTATTCTATACCTTGCTTCTGGATAGTTATTTTCACTTTCTTTCAATTCAGATGTATCCATTTATCCTTGTTTCCTCCATTGCTGTCTTTTCCCAATGAGCCTCTTTTCTATAATGAATTAATATTAAGACAAGAAGGTGGCTTGTCTGGAATTTCTGCAACTGAGACAAGTCCAAGCTCAGAGTGTAAACCTCTGCTACAATGTGCTGCAAAACTGTATCTAAAATTTGTAAAGCAGAATGAACCCAGAAAGGGCTTCTGTCCTACTGGTTTTGGCCAGGGTGGCCAGTTAGAAAGCCAGTTAGCTTTCTTCACAGTGGCTGGTATGGGGCTGTGTTTTGAATTTTTGCTGAACAACAGGTTGATATTACAGAGATCTTTTGTTGTTGCTGAACAGGGCTTGCACAGAGCCAAGGTCTTTCCTGCTTTTCGTACCGCCAGGCTGGCAAGGAAATTGGGGATGCTTGGAAGGCTGGAGGAGACACAGTTCGGACAGGTGACCCCAACAGACCCAAAGGGTATTCCAGACAGTATGGCATCATGCTTGGTATATAAGATGGGAGGAAGAAGGAGGGACAATTGGAGTGATGACATTTGTCTTTCCAAGTCACTGTTACCTGTGACAGGGCCCTGCTCTCCTGGAGATGGTTGAACACCCACCTGCCAATGGTAAGTGGTGAATGAAACCCTTGTTTTGCTATGCTTGTGTGCACAGCTTTTGCTTTACATTCTAAACTGTCTTTATCTCAACCCATTTTGATTCTGGGAAGAGAATCAAAAGGGTAAAAGTACTCTGCCCTTTACCCTTTTGGTTCTCTTCCCAGTCCTACTGGTAGGGGAGTGGGTGGGCTGATGTGTGGGGCTTGGCTGCTGGCTGGGGTTAAACCACAACAATATAAAGAAAAAAAAAGAAGCAAATAGAACCAAAATGGGTTTAAATACCTGAATATGACTGCCAATATAACACTTAAATGCTATCAAAATTCTTAGCCACAATCAATTTTGGAAGCATTTTTTCCATATTTTAGGCTTCTAACACCACAAAAATCTTAAACCATGTCTCTGGGATGGGTGCATGAAGTTATGGATGTACCAGCAGCAAACAGTTCAGAGAGAACAGAGTGGTCATTGCTCTCCCACCTTGCTTCTTTGTAAGGTTTAATCAAGTGTGTGCTGACCATCTAACCTGCAGCTGGAAGGAGAGGAGCCACGCAATGTCTAATATTAGAATGAGTACAGTGATTGATGTGACAGCAGAACAAAATCATATTCTTGTGCAACCTGACTGATCACACAATCATAGGTCTAGTTCCTGGTCACCTGTGCAAGAGAAGAGGACATTAACAACCCTGCCACTGCTGATCCAGTCAGGTCTTTGCATACAAACTTGAAGTATTCACCAGTGCATGCGCTGCGCTGCCAGACATGAAGTCTGAAAGTCATGAACCCACAAGTCAAAAGGCTACTGCCTGTTTCTCTGGAATTATCTTAAAAGATTCAGAAAAAGTCTCAATTACATCATATTAATTTCAATGAGGTCTCAATTACATCATATTAATTTCAATGAGAGTTCACTGCTGTCTCTAGAGGTGTGCTTCTATATGCTATCTGTTAAACTTTTCACCTTGCTCATGGGATTTAGTACCCTAAATTCTTCTGAGGAACAGTTTTTACTCTGTTTGCACTTACCAATGAGACGTGATATTGCAGCAATGTAAATCGTATGTACTTATGAAGATATTAGGAAATTAGTTTAATATTTAATTTATTTTTTTATTGTTGGTTCTAGGTTTTTGATTTTTACTTATTGATTTCATAGACTCAACTTCTGTGTCTGAGTCACCAGAATAAACGATATTAATTCTAATACTTACAGAAAAGGAGAGAAAATGAAATCATGTTTAATTCAAGTCAAGCTAAATTCACTCATATTCATATCTAGTTAAAATGTGATGTTTGTATTGCCAGACAGAAAATATCTATCCTAAAACAAGAGAGAACTGACATCACAGCTGGTATATTTTCAACAATAGAATAATTAGGCAAGAGAAAGTATTTAGAACTGATGTTTTCTACGACTTGCTGTACCATTGAAGCATACTCAAAAAAATACAAGTCAGAAAATGCTGAAAGCACTCATAGTGCCTTGGTTGTTTTTATTTTAAACTTTACATTCTGATCTTGTGTATCAGTCTTCATATATGCTTTTAATGTAATACCAACTATTTTCATATATTTTTTTTAATAATGTTTTTGAAGTTACACCTCCAAGATTGAATCAAAATAATATTTTTTCATGGGTCTGGATTTAGTCTCAAAAATTGAAACAGAATACTTTATTTTATGGGTTCAGTTTAAAGCATCTTGATCATTACAGGAATTATTTTTTACCAACTGTCAGAATTTTATAAGCATCATTGTACAGGACCTTTCTCATTATTTCCTGTTCCTCTGTGGCTATCAGGTCCTCATAGAAGTTTATTAACTGCAGTGCATTACAGAAAAAGAAAATGTTAAAGAAGGAGAAACCCAGTGCTGTAGTAACACCTTAATAACTACTTGTATATTTCTATGTCTCAGAGAAAAGAGTCAGGAACAGGAACTGTTCCTTCAGCTCATTCTAATTTTTGTAGTGGTTTATAAATTCTATTTTGACACCAAGTAGACCAAGGTAAGCAAAATTTAAGCTATCCACATAGAGGCACAATTTTGCCAAGAAAAATTGTTATAAAGAAAGACTCAGTTCAGTACATACAGAAGATGGTGACCTATTAGACCCAACAGTAATTTGTTTAACATGTATACTGGCATGTAATTTTTTTGTTGTTGTTGAATATTCTGCTACAATACTACATATTAAAAAATACCTACTGTGTTTCCTACTTTCTTAAGCTGAAAAATCAATGATGGAATGTCATATTCCTCTGGAGCATATTCCTCTACTTCCAGTTTCTTTCTCTTTCATGAGTGTGTTCTGTGATTGCCATCAAAACTCCCAATAAAAAAGATGCTTTGTGATTATCATTTGTGACAGAAGACATAAAACAAAACCAAATTCCTGAACTAATTCTGGCTGCAAAGCTCTTGGGTACTTGGGCAGTGGAGGAACTGTCAGGAGGAATAGGTTGTATGATCTTGGCATTTGTTGAGCAACTGATAATTGTCTAATTTAGAGGGAACCGAACAGGCTACTAGAAATATGACATCTAGAATTCTACTGCAGTAGATATTACAGGCAGCTTTGCCCCTTGAAGGCTGTATCATTTGTCACTAAAGACTACTTGGGAAGCTGAAGTAGCTCTCATTTAAGACTTCGTTGCATTCCTCCCTCAGAAGTGTGATAACAGAACTACTGCAAGTAAAAGGAGGTTGTTGAACATTACCCTTATTCTTGATAGAGTTTCCACAACAAGATTCTCTCTGAGAATCCTAACTGATAGATCTTAATAAGAGTTGAGAACACTGCTGACGCCAGTGTTTGTTCACTGTGGCCTTGGATCTCAACAGGAGTTCAGACAATCTTTTCCACAGATTGTGCCTCTTCTCACCTGAAATACCTGCCACTTCAGCTAGAAGTGCTATTGTATACAGAGGAAGAAAGGCCCTGCATGGTAATATTGTTGTGTTCTCCAGACACATTTGATCCATCAGTCCTAACTTCAAAGCAGTAATGTTGCTAAAAGAGAGGCTAAACACTGAAGCACTAATACCAGAGCTCTGGATTTACCCAAAGTGAATTTTGCACTCCAACATGTTATAACCTTGGGAAGTTTGCCTATCTTATGTTTTCATTCCTAACTATAGGGGAAGCTTGTTCTAGCTTTCTAATTGAATGATTTGTCAATTACCTTGGCTGGTTTATACAGCTGCTTTCTCCTGGCTAAAAGTTTTCTGTAGGTATTTTAAAGGTTTTTTTCAAAATCAGAATCTCCTGTAAAAAGGCCAAACTTCAGAAGGCAAATAAATTTCTACTTAATCAGATTAGAAAGTTTGATTTAGAATGTAGTTCTCAAAGATTGATGTATAGAATACTTTCTGTAAATAGAGACATACACATACTGTTATATAATTAATATGTAGAGAAGTTCTAAAAAGTGAAAGTGAGTTAAGAATCCTGATTGAAACAGGATGGAAAATTTTGTTGTCTTTTTTTTTTTTTTTTTTAATGCAAGAACCTCTTAGAAATTTTGCTAAAGCCTCAGAAGGGTCTTCTGAAGGGTTTGTGGGGTTTTCTTTACGTGAGGTAAAACAGAGGGGTAATGCATTACAGAAGATTTACTTATATCACAAGGCAATTCAGAGGAAGATAGAAAAATCAAACCTTGATATTACCTCTGCTTAATCTGAATATTTAGTAACTTAAAATTCTGTATTTGAATAGTACTCAGCAAATTGCGAGTAGATTTATTTTTCATCTCCCTCTTTTGAAAATTGCACTCATGTAATTGTAAACTGTTTTTGATTAATCAGATCTGATAGAATTGTCCGAGTATATGACCTGGTGAAAGTATCTAATCATCTACATGTAGATAGAGCAAAAGGACAGTTTGTAAACCTGGCATCAAATTTTATTGGATTTTGCACAATCAGATACTACTTATATGTAAAAAAATCAGAATCAACTATTTATCAAAGAGAACAGTTGTCTGATTTTTAATCTTGTTAATGTACAGCCTTACTGGTCTTGTAGCAGCCCAGCAGAGAACACATTAACCTCTAAAAGTCTGCTACAAGGTGAAAACCCTAATAGTAATAAAAACATTAGGTTTTTTAATTCATTTTAACAATGAATTAAAATTAAAATATCTTCTACAAAAAACATTAATTCCCTGAAACAGATATTCTAAATTAATAAGAGTTGAATTAAGAAGCTATTTAAAGTTTTGGTAGTTTTTTTGGTTTTTTTTTCTCCTGCTGAAATTTGTTGTGTGTGTATTGGAAAGGTTCTGAAAGAGTTTAGAGAAAGTTTGGAAATGTTACATGGCAGAAGTTGGCAACATCTCACTTCGTCCCAGACACTAGGGGTGAGAGTAAGCTTCAGAGGTTCTGTTTAGTGTATGTGTAGAGATGTTAAAAACTCTTGGTTTGTGGTAGTAGATCAGTTCCTTTTGACAGCAAAGCACAAATATTTTCTGATACTAGTTCCACTTATTCTGTGTTCCTGTCCTCAAGGAACTGAGCAGCTGAAGTTGTTGGAAGGAGAAGGAGGGGTGGAGGATTCATAGGATGATTACACAAAAGCAGACAGAAAAAAACTTTTAACAAAGCAGTGAATTAAGTCACAGGGAACATGGGGAGAAGGGAAAAATTTAGTAATTATTCTGAAATGTCAGAATCACTAATGTAGATAAAGAAAGACTGTTAAATGCCAGAGGTGAGAAAAAGGATTATTTACATTAAATATACTGCCTCAGCATAAAGTCTTAGCTCTGCAGCACACCAGTTCTACAGATTAAGATATTAAATTAATGCAGAAAGAAAATATCTTCCTCTTAGGTAGTTATTTTATGAGTTAATTAAATTTTTATAAATAATTGAGAAAAGCAAAAGCGCTATCATTTTATGGAAAATGTTGGAAGTAGGAGCACCATGGCAAATGTTATCTTTAATGCAGAAGGTAAAAAATGGTCAAAGGGTGGTGACAGCTGGGAGATTACACTGGGAAATTATCACTGTATGCTTTCATGGAAAAGCTGCTTTGCTCTTATCTAATTATATACTTTTTCACATGCTTTCATACCTTCACATGTATTATTGTATTTATTTTTTGTGAAAGGGTATATTAATGAGGAATTTATTTGGCTTCTCTAATTTACTTATCTATACCAAAGATACAAAGATGAGAGAGGTGACTAATGAAGAATTGTTTGGCTTTCAGTTTTTTTCTTCATGCTTTGTAAAGACTGTCATGCAGCAACTTCAAAATAGCAGCCCTCAAAATAACAAAGCCTACCTGGATCTAAAATCCCACATCCTCAAAAGGAATTCAGAAGTAAAACTCAGATCTGTTATATCCAAGCCAGTGCAGAGGAAGAGCCATATGGTGTAAAAAACTGTGCCATGAGCCTGGGACTTCTGTGGGTTAGGGCAGTCACCAGAGGAGCAGCTATGAGCAGAACACTGCAGCAACACAGGGTCTGTCCTGTGGTTCTTCCAGGCAAAAAATGACCATAAACTGCAGAGCACCTCAGGTTGTTTAAATGTGCAGTAGTGATTAACTCAGTGTCCTCTCCAGAAAGGTTTCTGAGCTTTGGTTTCTCTTACATGTTTGTGTCTCGGAGTCCTTGATGTTGTATTTTTAACCACTTACCATTTAGGATGTACTGCTTTTGCAAGTACATATCCATGCAAGTTACATTAAAAATGTTAAAAGCTGATGATATTTGACACGGAGAAGGCGGCAAAAATGTCAAAGCTTTGCTGCAAAGCTCAGTGTCATGGCCCCTCCAAGGCACCAGCCATTCAGAGGCCATCAGCGCCGACACGGGCAGAGTGCAGCGGGCAGCAGGAGGAAGCAGCGGGTCGAGGCAGCGCTGCCTCCCCAGGTGCTGGCACGTCTCATCTGCAGCTCCCTGCTCCCTGGGCTCCCACCTTCCCGGGAGGCTTGGCCGCCATCCTTCCTCTGCCCGCAGACCGAGCTGTCGCCATCAGAGGCCGCCATGCTGAAGGGAGCGCCAGACGCCATTTTCCTCTGTCTGCCCACATCTGAGGGGCAGTGGAGGCTGCCATCCTGGAGAGGGTATTTCTGCCATTTCGGGGGTCTCTTTCTTCTAAGTTTGTGAGATTTAACAATTTTGTACCTACTGATTATTTACTGCTATATTTTGCCTGTTACAGTTTCACTTGTTAGCAAACTGCTATTTTTTCACCTACATCTACTCATATAATTCATTTCCCTTTATTAGTGGAAGGGATTGGATAAAAAAAAGGGAGAGATACTCATTTTAGTGTGTTCCCCTTTAAACTGCCTTCAGCCAAGACCCAAATCCATGTGGTGCTTAAGGATTTCCAGAAGAGATATTCAAGTGAAGTGAGCAATATTTTGAAGATTTTTGGCTGTTTCCTAGCTCACAAGAGATGGTCACTCATGATAAACCCATGAGGTTGTCTTGGATGTTGGTTTTCACTGCCTGAATTGGTCTGCTTTATTGGATTTGTGCTGGCTGTTTAATATTGTGTTAATATACCAGAATGGTAATGCAGTTTGTGCCTTTTTTTTTTTTTTTGAACCATTTCAGTTAGCATTTTAAGCACTCTGTTTTCACAGATGGTTTAAGCTTGTAAAAGTAATTATGTTTTTACTGTATGGTTCTGTTGACAATCTGCTTGTTGTCAAGGACCCCAGACGGTGAACGCTACTTATTTTTCACTACTTTGGAATCCAGATTTTTCATCTTTTTTTCCTTGCATCATTTGCAAATCTTCAATTAAATTTTATTGTTGAGTCTTCAGTGATCACTCTATGTATAATTTAAAGAATGCATTTGTGTTCTCAAGCATTTGTGTTTGGCATTTTTGAATGGAGGACTCTTATATTTTGCTGTATGCAAGTGCAATTGGAGCAGACCTGTTGCCACAAGCTTTTGTGAATGAGTCACTAATGCTTTAAGATATGTGATGATATTTGCCTGAGAGGGACTAAAAGCTATGCTGAAATGAAAATGTCTGTTTGGAATTTAAATAAATGGAATTTTATCATTTAAGCATTTTTCTCTGCAAGGTAGTCCAATTTTGCTATGAATAACATTAAATGTTCTCCGTATCATGGTCCTGAGAATTTTCACCACCATGCTTAAAGAAGGAGCCAACCTTAAATCAATATTGTCATGCACAGAGAAGTGCTCTGATGTTCAAAACTACTAATTCCCTAGAAAACCAGACTGCTTTTAAGTGCTAACATATAGACTTTTTTGCAGCTTTCAAGACAACTTTAAGCACTTTAATAAATGGCCTTTATTTACATATTGCTGAATTCTGAATACTGTTCAGAAGTGTTTACTTCTTTGCAATTTGCAAGTGACATGGGACAGATTTTCACTTTCTCAAGGAGAAAAAAAGGCAAGATTTATCTACCTTACACACTGTTGCCTAACCTAATTAGACAACTTAATGTATGGCCAGTCATCTCTTTTAGAAGAATTTCTTTTCTGAGTCTAAAGGGACCAGAGTATTGCATGATAATTTATAACATAACTTTTTGGCACAACAAAAAGTGAACAAAACACAAACTTGTTTTGCTTCAGCTGCTTTTCACGCTTCAATAAATTAACTATGAATATGTGATATACAGATCAAAATTAAATATCAGTGTAGAAATTATGTTGCTTTCCTGGCAATAGCTATTGCCTACCAAAGACAAAGCACTGAGCACTGGTGCATGCAGATTTCACGTCTTCAAGCCAAGCCAATTTTCTTGCATTGTCTTGAAAAATGAGCTTATGTGTTGCAATTTTCTAGATTAAAAAATGAGACTATTCCTTGTCATGCTTACAAGCAAAAGTAATAGCTCCTACAATTCCAAATTTAGAAAACATTGTCTCTTAATCACATTACTTCTTGGACCACTTGGAAACTAAACAGCCCCGGTTTAGTTTCCAAGTGGTCCAAGAAGTAATGTATTTCTCCAGCAGATGGGCAGTTCTATTTCATTTCTTTCCTATCCTCTTTCTTTTTTGTGTGGAGTTTTTCACAATACAATCTTTTCTTGAAACCATACAGCTTATTTCTTGTATATTCTTTAAAAGACCAAAGGCATTATTTAAAAATTAATACTAAAAAACATGTTTCTCAAACAAAATTGTGTTACATTGTGTACTAATTATAATAATTTCAATCACTGCTGCTGTGATTTCTTTCCTAAATTATAATAATTAAATTAAAGGCAAACAGTGCTTTAAGTTATTGCACATTTTTTCTTTCATTCAATTTTTTTATCATTCTTCCTGAAAGAAATATTGGGATTTCAGATAACTGGAGTTAATTCTGCAATAGCAGAAGTGGGAGTAAATAAAGACTCTTATATCCTTAAGAACTGCAAAGACTTTATGTAGCGAGAAATCCTTCCATGAAAATGTACAGTGTAGGGCTGAACCCTGTCAGTTTAAAGAATGAAACATAAAATTGGCACCCAGGTTCTAAATGACATTGCATTCTCCTACATCATTTAAAAATATGTAAAATAATCCTCTCCTATTGACATATAAAGTGCATGTATGAAATGCAGAGAGAATAACAAGCATTTTGTTAGTGACAGGGACAAATCTGTTTGGGGGAGCTGTAGCAATGGCTATAGCTGCACGTGGCAGAAATTGACTAAAAACCACAGGAATTTCTACAGTTTTGACAGTTGGGTGTCTGTTCCGTTATATCAAAATTTAGTCATGACTGATAATCTCTTCTCATTACCAAAGCTTCCGATTCTCACAGTGAAAAAATGTTCTCTTAACATAGTTATTCCTGCAGTGAAGTGGAGAAATCACTAAGGCTTTATACTTGGAGGAAAACAAGGAATATTTTTCAAGGCATAGAATTTAGCAAGACAATGACCTAGTGTTTCCTGAAGAGAAGTAAAAATCTGTACTCCTAGCCATTGGTCTCTGGTGCTTCTCTACCTAGCAAAGTATTCATCTGAAATTACCAAAGCCTAACAACTCACTATATTTTTCAGCTACTATTTCTCCAAGTAGGAGGACAAGGCTATTTTGACTGCACTTTGTGTCAAAAGATTTAGAAAATTTTTTCTTCTGCTGGCAGTGGTCAGTGACCTGTGCTGTTCATTACCTAAGGCCTGAGCTGTAAAAGAACATGCCCTGCCTACTAAGAAAATACACACATCTTCATCTGTCTGCATGCCACTCCTGCTGGCTGGCAATCTGCTGCCATTGAACATAATCCCAGTGAATGGGAGACCATGTGAACCAGTATATGCATACATATGGTAAGATAATATGAATCTGTCAGATCTCTGAATTCAAGATCCCAGATTTGAGTTGAGATGGAAAAAAAAAGAAAAACAAACCCACAAAGCAAAGCTTCTACAGGAATAAAAGTTATTTCTGTCATTGCTATGTCATTTGTGTAATACTTTTACAGTGTCTGACATGACCCAAAGTTACATGGCTCTTTAAATCTCAAAATCATTGAGTATAAACATAAATTAGATAGGGGATGGTGAATGCATGTTAAATTAAGTAGAGAATTTATGACAGAGAGATATTAACAGCCATATATATAATGCAGTGCTAATGACTCATTTAGTAAGATTTAACCCCCAAGAAGGTACATTATGCTGTGTTACATGCACACCTCAATTTAAAATAGATCTGATTACTCTGTTAAATGTGCGCATTTAATGAAAGTGACAGGTAGTGTTTCATTGTTGTCTTATAAGTTTGTTATAATCTGGGGGTGTGACTGTTTGGCTAGATGAGTTTTAGATGAAAGATCAATATATAGCAAGTCAAAAGATTACATTTACTTTCAAATAATTTCTAAAACCCTATTAAACAGCTTTTGAAAAACAATTTTTTCTCCATATCCCACTGGGCTTCATGAAGATCGTACTATGTGAGAAACTGAAGTGCTGCAGGGTTAATGGCTCACACATTTGGCCATTTGCAAAAGCATCAGGTGTGTTGCTGAGGTCAGCAGCCTCAGCTGCTGAGGTTTGCAGCCCCCAGCCAGAGGATGGAAGGAGGAGATATTTTTGTGTGTGTTTGGTGGGAGGGAGTAGAATTTCTGCCCCACATAAGACGGGTTTAGTAACAAGCTTGGTTTTGAGCCAGATGAAGGAAAAGGCCTCTGAGAGATATAGGCCTTTATAAGAGAAAGAGGCCCATAGGTGGATCATGCTTCTTATTTTACCCTCACACAACTGGCTCAGGTGTAAAACTCCTGTCCAGGACATTCACACATGGGCTTGAGGGTATTCATTCCCTCTGATGTGTCATAACAGGCTCAACTACTCTGGCATGGGAAGCAGCAGTCATGTCCTAGATGGGATCATAAACATCAAAAACACCCCACACTACCCCCAAACCCTTTCTGGGGCCTTCCACCAGAGGAATGTGCATGATCCACAGCTTGCAAAAGATCCACAGCATTGCATCAGACCTGGGCATTCCTGCTGAACCTGGATGTACAATAATGTGTTGAACTCAATGTTTTGTGGGCTTCCCCCACCCCTGAGGAATCAAGACTGCCACCATCACTTCAACCAAGCAGCAACCGAGCCTCACTGCTGGATCCACAGGTGGCAACATCTATCCTCTCTTCTGTCTACTCTTATCTTTTCCCTTTCTTTCTTTCTATTACTTTTGTATTTTTTTAAGTGATACCCTTATACTTTTTTATTGTTATATTACTATAGATAATAACCAAAAAGGCTACCTCCCTCCTTTCCATTGCAACTGATTTTTTAAAAAATTAACCCATAATACATACACACACACACACACATACACACACACACATACACAAACACACACACACACACACACACATATATATATGAATACTGGTCATTCAGTGTCCTTTCACTCTAATCCACCCCAAGGGATCTATTAACAAGAACCTCAGTTACCTTTGCCTTCAGGGGCAGGTTGTAACATACTACTAGGCAACAAATTAGGCAATCATTCAGACAAAACATTTCTTTCACCAGTGAATTTATAACATCTTTAGCTAATATCCAGCAGTCCTGGAATAGATCAAGAATTTAATAACTGGACGAATGTCTGAAATTGGATATTGTATGAAGTTAACTAAATTTGGTTAATTATCATTGAATTTACAAATATGTCATCTTTAACACTCTTTGACTCAGATTTTTACAATCATTTGTTCCCAACATTGATAAATATTTGCTTTTTTATCTTAAAAAAGGTGTGTCTTAATAAAATACAACAGAAAAAAAAAACCTGATTAAATTTAAAACACCCTTATATAGTTGAGATTCTTTAGAATGGGGATTTTTATCTGTTGTTCAAGTGTCATGAGGAATTTTGCATCTTTCTCATGGATCTTCTGATGTTTTAGAATGGTATCATTGAATACTCACTTTGCTATAGTTAAAGTCAAGTCATGGACATAATAGCTGGGCTTCTGATTGGTTCATTGAAGTGTTGGATGGTTTAAGGATGCAATTCAAATTTTCACATCTGGAAAGGAAAGAATTTATGAAAAAAAAAAAGACAAAAACCTTCTGTAAAACAAAGAGAAAATCTCTATGATCTGTTAGAGGAGGAGACAAGGCTCATAACCTTTCCCATGAGCCAGTCATTATTTACAATTTGCCATGGGGTACATTTGGTAAAGCTCCCTACGTCTCCGTTTTTGTGTTGCAGTGCCTACAAACAGCCTTTCAATGACTTCCTCTGAAGCCACTGTAACACAGGTTTAGCTGTAATGTAAAAAGAAATCATGCATGGACAACACAATGGATTAATCATTAGATCTCTGTATTATGCTAAAGAAGTTATCTTTTTCTCATTGCTCTGCATTGTAACCAGAGGTATAGTGAGATGACTGTTCATGATGTGACACTATAATACTTAAAGATTCCTTTGGAAAATCTATTCAGTTATTTCCCTTTGGAAAATCTATTCAATTATTTCCAATGGCAAGTAGGAATGAAGTGCTAGTGTTAGTACATTAAACTAATAGTTAAACAAAACAAAACAACATGGGTATTAAGATGCTACACTAACCATACATGCCTGGTTTTGAGTTTCTCCAACTAATGTGTTGTTTCACTAAAAATGTCTTAACGTGGAAAAAAAAAACCCCAAACCCTCCATGATGAATTTTCTTTCTTAGATTCTAAACCACAAAGGAGGGATTCATCCAACATAGCTTTGCTGCACGGCTAGTAAATTATATTATGCATGCAGAAAGAGAAGCACCCCTGCAGAATCACTGACTCCTGACATTCTAGAACTTTCTTTAAGATAATTGTCTAGTCACTGCCTATGGAGAGAGTGCAGAGATTCCCACTGAAGTTACTGTTTCATCTAATTTTAGATGTCTGAAGTTCTCTCTGTGAGCTAGTCACATATCTAGTGGTGATCCTGTGAATTTTAACACTTAGGGAGACACTTAAATCTAGGTGTCATGACCTGGAACTAAATTCTAGCAAGGGATCCTATTTATATTGCTAAGCCACAGATGATTAGGGAGAGAGAGCATAATGAGAGATCAAAAATGAAAGAGAGAACAGAAAATCAATCTGCAGCTTCCTCATTAATTACCTCATTAATTACATTTTGTGCAGGCTTGAACTTTAGTATTTCAGAGTTTCTCTCTTACCAAGACAAGAAGTTTCTCTCAAAAAGAGAGGACTCCTAAGAAAACTTCTGGTGATATTCTGCAAGGATTTGACTTGACGGTGTCCTGTTCAATGTCTTTATCAAATTTTTGAAAGTAAACTTAAAACCACTATTAATGTAAACATGTCTTGTGATCGGGGCAGCAGAATAATTTAGAATCTTTTTGCTGGATGAATGAATGCAGCAAATAAACAAAGCGAACATTGAAATGTTACAAGGTATAGCTAGATTGTATTTAGAAACCAGAAAAGAAATTAAGGATACCAGATGGCCATATCTGGAAACTGGTTACTCTAATGAAGAATGTAATCTCAATTCCCAATATGACGCTGTGGTAGAAGAGAGAAAGCAGACTTTTAAGCAATAGAAAGAGGTTGAAAAGGGAAGATATATAAAGATGAGTTTATCTGACTGCAGTATTTTTCTGGTGCTGGAAGACTGTGAATTTCTATTATTCTCAAATTTCATGTAAATTTAAAACATGGAGGAGAATCAAAAATTTCATAATAGGGTTTAAAAAGCTGGACTCATGAGACTTAGCTTGATTTTACAATGTATCAAAAAGAAGATTGAATTATTATTCTTTTACAATTTTTGTGCATCTTCATGGATGGAAACTGTCAGCTACTATATTTTTAAAGCCATAATAAGAACCAGTGACTGGATCATGAAAACAGACACATTTGAATTTAAGAAATAAATTATTCTCGTTAATGGAAAAAGTAATTAAGCCCTGGAATGAACTGTCAACTGAATTGGTAGAGTATTCATCTCTTAGTATCTTGGGTTTGAGAATGAGTGATATACAGAACGATATGCTTTACTCAAGTGCAAGTTATGCTGTAATTAGGACATAAATCATCAAGCTCAATATGAAGATAACTAGACAAAACGCAGGCCCAGCCAAAAATAAGAAGTCACAGTAGTTATCTAGTTGTCTCTCCTGGACTTAATTTCTAAGAAGCTGGTAGATAATATTGTAATGGGTCAGAGTGCCAGCTGTCAAAAATTGGAAATAGAGCTCCTGATTTAAGCTGTTTTAGAAGTATTAATAAATTAATTTTTTCTCTTGTTAAATACTGAGTATATTACTACAGCTACCATTAATAAACAGTTCACTGGAAATCTCTTCAGGTTTTGAGTGTAATGATAAATTTGTTTTCAGATAATGTTCTGATGCAGCCTTTGGTTTTGCTTTCAGTTATTGAAACCAGGGATATTATACTTTTGCAACATTCTTACTCTTAAGTAGCACCGACATGTTGTGAAGACTCTACCTTGAATCTACTTGTTTCTATCTTTTTCTAAAATACTTTCTTGAATAGAACCTGACTTACTGTATTTACATTAATCACTAAAATTAGAGGAAGTGAAATTGAATGAGACCATGCCATTAAGTCAAATGATATCAGCTCTAGTCCCTCTGAAATTTTTCACATGATACTTGCAGCCTGTGCCCATATCCCTAACTGTTTTTTAAATATTTAAATACATATGAGACAAACTTGAAAGTCAAAGGTATCTGTCTTATTTCAGTAACAGGGCTCAATTACTATTGTATGAGAAGGAATATTGGCTTTATAGCTAGAGCAAGAACTGAGTGGGTCTAGTGGGTTTTAAGTCATGTCTCACTCATACTGTGATCTTGACATCTAATCATAATGCAGAAGCAATAGTTTGGCTCCAGTGACATGGATTGGTTAAAGGATGTTTTGCATAATTTGATCTAAAAGAAGCTGCTATTTATTCAATACACTAATAAAGGATCTGTCCCAACTCTGAGATGTGGATTTAATATTTTAAAGATTAAATTCCTGTTTCATAATCTACAGAGTTGTGCAGAACCTGGCAGACTCTAAGGGAAGCTCTGTTCATTGCAGGGACTCTAGAGGGTCTTCCAGCAAAGGAGAATACACAAAAACTAAAAGAGGACCAGGTCCTATAAATGACTGAACTCCTTCTCTGTGAGGACAAAAATCATATTCCTGTCATCTAGTGTATTCACCTTATATTGAGCTCAAATTCATATCTGTTCTCAAGTACAGACTTCCCTTTTGCCTTAACGCGAATTTGAGACTAGGCAGTTTGGGTTTTCAGTGTCTTTTAGCATGGAATCAAGTGACTATCTTTTTTACAGTAGGGATAAACCCTCTTATTTGATGCTTATTATAGCAACCACCTGCATCCACTGCCCTTCCAAGAAGGCTGCCAGTGTTGCCTGTGGTGAGAACCACAGGGATCTGAAGGCTTCCTGAGTGGGCTGCTTCAGGCTGGGGTGCACCTGGCAGCTGAAGGTAGTGGTCACCTATGGGAAGCACTTGATATGTCACACTGTCAGGGAATGCAACAAGTTTTGGGTCTGCTAAAGGGTGAATATCACACAACTGGTTTGTTGTTGGTTTTTTTTTTAAGCAGTAGAAAAAGTGCTTTGATGTATTTACATGTCAGGAGAGAACTAGATGAAAAAACAGATTCGTTTGTCCTAAATCAAAGCCAATCCACTTTGTAACCTCTAAATCTATGTTGAAATGAAGTTTGAGAGAATCCAAAACCTAAACCACTTTCTGTTCTTCACATATGTTTTGGGAGAAAAATTTATGTAGTCTTTAAGGAAGAACCAAGTTCTGTTCACCTTGGCAAGCATCTCAAAAATTATGGATTTTCTTGATATTAAAGTGAAATGTGTAAGGTATAAGCAAACCAAAACTGAATGATGATTCTGGAGAAAATCTCACTTCAGTTGAAATTACCTGCTTCATCAGAATTCTGACTATGACCACTGCTTTTATAAGAATAATTGATAGACTATATAAAAGAAATTGTTGACCTTATTACAGTTTCTATTAAACATGCATACAAAACTCTTCCAAGCTGTCATCTTTGTATGCACTTTCAAAGATAAGGAGCTGAAAGTGCAGAGCCATTGAATTACCCAAAGTAAATATAAATAGGCATATGCTTAGACAAGTGGCGAACGATTTTATACAGCAATTTGACTGAATCAAAAAAAATATCCCAGGAAAACTAGTTTTCCAGATCTCAGTGAAGAGCAGTGAAAAAATTTTATCTAGTCTTGAACAGTGGTGGAAGCTGCTTTCTTAGCAAAGATTTACATTACTGTCAGCAAGATAGAAGTGTTATACTTCTGTCATTTTTTTTCAAATAAAACTGGGTTTCTGAACTATTTTTGAAATATGAGTTGTGGGTTAAAAACAATAAAAATATAGGGAAGAAGTTCTTGGCCACTGCTGAGAAAGGCCCTAAGCAAATCAGCTAACTAGAAATAAGATTTATTTCTATGGTTAATGTTATTGGTGAGACAACAATGAGCTTTTAAAGTCAGTTGAGAAAAATGTTACATGAGTATAAGCATTGCATGCTGTGTGTAGTCAGCAAAGAAACTGAAATATTTCATAAAAGTAATTTGAATGATAGCCTTCAGATGGGCTAAGGAACCAGGTGATACAAATGTTCAGAGGACAAGTTTTACCTTAGGAATAATTTCTACTTTTCAGTGTTTTGTTGTTTTTATTCTAGTTTGTCTCTGAAACGAAAAAAAAACCAAAACAAAACAAGTCTCCCCAACTTCTCCCCCAGCCGCCCCCCACCCTCCGAAACATTAAAGATCACCTTAGGTTTTTAAAAACAAGAGCAGCATTATTTTCAGAAAATAAACTTAAATTATCATATCAAATGTAACACCTATATAAATCGGAATAATTCCATTCTGCTTTAGTCTGAAATAGAAAACCGCAAAAGCCTCTGTTTTGACCTTATCAAGGTTTTTCCTTTCCCTCAAGTGTTTCACTGCCATAAAAATTTATTAAAATTGACATATTCTTGCAGAAGGTGTAGATTTCAAAAAAATTGTCTTCTTTTTTAGATGAGAAGAAAGGTCACAGGATGATTTTGTACCGGAGTACTGTAGCTTGTATACAATGCATGTATCTTCAGGTACTCAAAGCCACATGATAACAAGATAACTGGATACAAAAAAGTGCTTCCCACTGTAAGTAAAAATCAGGTTCATGACCACCTGAGGAATCTGAATGCACATCAGTCTATTGGACATTGCGAGGTGCATCCCAGGATCCTGCAGGAATTGACCCTATGTAGATGTAAAATCACTGTCCATGATATTTGAAAAGCCATGTCAGTCAGCCACAGCCCCTGCTGAAAAGGGGCTGGTGAGTGCTGGTGCTGCTGGATGGGAGGCCAGACATGACCTGGCCATGTGCACTTGCACTTAAAAAGCCCATTGTGTCCTGGGCTGCATCCAAAGCAGGGCCAGGATGGGGATTCTGTCTCTCTGCTCTGCTCTGGTGACACCCCACCTGCAGTGCTGCATCCAGCTCTGGGGTCCCCAGCACAGGGGGGACACTGACCTGCTGGCCAGAGTCACCAAGTTATTTAGAAGGATGGAGAACCTCTGCCATTAGGAAAGGTTGAGGCAATTTGGATTGTTTGGCTGGAGAAAGGAAGGCTTAAAGGTGAACTAATTGCAGCCTTCTAGTACCTGAAGGGAACTTATAGGAAAGATGGAGAGAGACTTTATCCAAGAGCGTGTAGTGACAGGACAACAGGGAATGGCTTCAAACTGAAGGAGAGTAGGTTTAAATTATGTATAAGGAAGAGATTCTTTACTGTGGGGGTGGAGAGGCACTGGAAGATGTTTCCTAAAGACATTGTGGATGTCCCATCCCTGGAAGTGTTCAAGGCTAGGCTGGATGGGGCTTTGAGCAACCTGGTCTAGGGGAAGTTGTCCCTGCCCACAGCAGGAGGGATTCTGACTATATGGTTTTTAAGGTGTCTTTCAACCCAAGGCATTCTGTGATATAAAAGGACCCTATGATATAAAAGGATCCTAGTATCCTTTGCTGCTGTGTGCCCTGCCCTTTTTTTCCATCTTTACACCTTTCTTGCTACAACTGTTGATACTAATGTGACTCAGATGCTTCATTTCAATCTTTGCCTTTCTTTCAAAGGAAGGACACTAACATCTTGGGAGTTTTTTTTCTATAAAACATTACAGTTGCAAAAGTTTTCCTTCCTAACTTGGACCATAGAACATGTTTACCCAACTCTATCCAGCCACATGGAGTCACCTAATTTTTGCATACAGCCACACTATTTTTTTCTCATGATGGAAGAGCATTAGCCTTATTGCAATAAATACTTATTTTTTCTCTTTCACTTATTATTAAATGAAATTTGAATGCTTAGAATCACTTATCCACTTAGCACTCCTTGTTTCAAATCCTTGTTTCAAATCAAACTTGGTTGACAATGAGTTGGTGTTTTCTTATATTATTGCTAAAAGTATCAGAGAGTGTTGGTCCCAAAACCAATTCCTGAACAATTCACTGTGAGTACATACATCAAATATTGGTTCACAATTGCATTTTATCATGTATTATAATAGCTAGCACAGATTTAATATACTTAAAAATTGTATTGGCTTCTATGTTGTGTGGGACTAAGTAAACTTGCAGAAATACCTAAACATCTTAACACAATACTGTGAAATTTATGATTTATTTTGCTTTTCAAAATTGGATTCCCTTAATAGCTGAACAGATAGTTTCCATTTTGAGCATGTAACTCACTTACCATTTAATATATTGTTCTATTATCCTAACTAAATAAAATAAGAGTTTCCCATTAGGACAAAATACCTCCTTGGGAGACTTCTGAGTCTTCATTCTTAATGCCAAAATATGTTGTGGACTTAGACTGCCTAAATTTTTGTAACAGAATCACTCCCATTTACCCCCTCCCTTCCCATAGTGAGAGGACACACTGAACTAAATAGATCTAAACAAATCTAAGTAGAGTGATACATTGGCAATGAAAATTGGTGAATAACTGCAGAGCACTGATGCAATTATCTCTTATACAATAGTAGCAATAGCTTTCAGTATCACAGCATTTTTTCTGAGCAAAAGGTTTTGTGTTTTCCAGAAAGTGGTATAGGGCTTTTTGAGATATAATTATGTCTCATCATTCACTGTTCTAGGGAGAAAACTATAGCACACTAAAATGTGACTAGTATCTCTGTATCCTTTATCATATTAGTTCTGTTGAATAATTTCTCTTACATTTTACCAAGGAGATACATTATCATTTGATATCTCATGTGAGAGTAATTGAGAAAAAAGTAAGTATTTTAGTATTTTAAAAGTACTTGGGTAACCAAATAGTATTCAAAAATTAAGTAAATTTTGGGAAGTATTGAGTAACCAAAAAGAGATGGTGATAGGGATGATACTGGTCTTTAACAATACTTCCAAATGATTAAAATAATACTTTTTAGTAGCACTTTTTTCCTTATGGATATATCCTCCCATTTTTTCTGATACCACACAACAAGAAATAGTTTTCATTTTGGTCTGAATATAGTGTAATGTTTGTAAAGGGTCACATGGCTACCAGATAAATCAGATAAACTAAGTGGAGGATTGGCCACCTCTTGAGCAGCCTACAGGATGCAAAGGGCTTTCAGAAAGAACAACACCATCAGACATTTTTTCTTCAATCAGGATGTTTACTTAGCAGAAATCTTTGCAAATTTTGCCATGGACTTCTGAAAATCCTTATCTGAGAAGTTTTACTTTTTACTATAATTTGTGGAAAATTTGCATACCTAATTAACTGACCTATTTTGTCACTGAATTGCATTTGGAAAAGCATTTCTGAGCTGATTACTCATTTTTCGTTCTGATCACTCATTTTCTATAACCTATGATTTTCTTCTTGTTTTAATTGTTGAAAAACTTATTAATGAGTAGCATTACATTGATCTGCTCTGGAGATTCCCCTATCTCACATATTTGTGTTGATGGGCCTTACTTTGCAGGTCACATGCTATGTGGAATTAGTCCAAAGATGGACATGTACAGGAGGCACGAAGCACTTCTGAAGAGTGACATCAAACCAAGTTGACAGTTGTTTTTTTACATATTCAGTAGCTTTTCTACTGGGGATTAGTTGTACAAATATATCAAGTACTAACCTATACAGGAGCACCACCCCAGTATTTATTCACTCATAAGCTTCTATGATTCATGGCATCTACAAAAAGAAGCTAAGGAATCATAAATTTCTAGCTGGGATTTGAGCCAAGGCAAAAACAGAAGGCTTAGCTGATGAGAATAAGGATTAAGGATCCTTGTCCTACAATAATTAATTATGAGTTTCTTTTAGTTCAGCAGGCAGTGGATCAGGACATGTCAGACAGAAGGGAATTATTTTATCTCTGCCAGTCAATGATAGAATCTTAATAAGGAGTTTTTACAACAAAGAAAAAACTTTGATTATCATTCAAGAAAAAAGCATCACAGACCAGGAATTTTTTTTGCCTGTTATCTTCTCTGTGCCAACTTCTAACAGGAAAGCATTGTATTTTGTTATAAAGAAATCTGTGACTTAAATTACTTTTTAAATCAGTCACTTTTACTGCCTTCAGACTTACCATGAATGAAGACAAATTAAAAAAGAGTAAGCAGAGAAAAATGACTGATGACACTAATGAAGTTTATCTTAAAATCTATGTCCTGAAGTTAGATTTTCTGAAAATATGTGAGCTCTGGAATAAAGCTTGTACTATGTGTGGAATGTTCATAAAGATATTCTGTGGTGTGGATTCTGTGGTTTCCACTAAGGACCCTGGAAGTGTTCAAAGCCATGTTGGATGAGGCTTTGAGCAGCCTGCTCCAGTGAAAATTGTTTCCTGCCCATGGCAGGGGGGCTGGAACTGGATGACCTTTAAGATCCCTTCCAATCCAAACCATTCTATGACATCAACAACCAAATTCAGATAACTGCCATATAATCTCAGATCATAATATTCCTAGTTAATCAAAATTGCTGTATTGCAGAATATACATCCTTGAAATATATCCAACTAGATAGTAACAGAATTGGGCTTAGATCAGTGCCACGTGTCTCATTTATGGACCAGATGCTAAGATAATAAGACAGGGAAGTAAACATATCTGTCAAAAATTGTAAAGCCTTTTCTATGCTATTGATATTTTCTTCAATATGTTTTGAAAATAAAATAGTTTATAATGGTGATGCTAGAAAGCACTCCCTTCATTCTAACAAAAGGCCTGCAGAAAAGATAGGCAAAAACTTTACTAGTTGACAACCCACTATGCCACATGTATTCTGAAGCAGATTTAATTTAAATTAAATAGAAATAAAAATTATTTACAATTGCACTCTAATGACTGTAATTTTCACACAAGCTGTTACTTACAGACACAGTATGCTGCACCTTGTAATAATATCTTTCCTGCTTTTGTGTCAAGAGGAAAAAGTCTTGCTGCATATATTTTTAATCACTAGACAGAAAACTCTGGACTGCAAACTGGATTGGAAAAAACTCTGGAAAGGTTAATGCAAAAGTAAAACAGAAAAATCAGTTTTTTCTGTTACGATGGAGTTGATATATTTTCAACTGGCTCATCCACAAATGCTTACATTCCACAAAACTTTACCACTGTGTGTTCTCTTATCCAAGGGTACTTAATTCCACCAGGTTATCTGTATTAACCATTTAACCCACCAAATAGCTATTATCCTGCTCATTTAGTGTTGAAGCCAAAATATCTCCATTATAACTGCAAGTAGCTAAACTCTTCAGTGCCAGATGGTTTACAAATTGGTCTCATCACAGAGTAATGGATGTCATCACGCTCACAATTTGTTAATATTTCAAATCCCTCTCCTCCTGTGAACTTAATATGACAGAGTTCTCTAATTTAATTTCCAACTTAGCAATTGATATGTAGTAAAACCTATAATCAAATAAAAATGTAATAATTAGCAGAATATTAACATTTTTTCATTGTCAGCAAATAAATATCCAACTTGAGAGACATTGGAGGGATCAGCTGGAAACAGATGCTCAGTAAAAATCAGACTGGCTTTGCAAATGCAATTTTAGAGCATGTTAGGTGACTACTCCAAAGTGGCTTTGTTTAGCTTGTCACCAAATACTGTAAACTTTTGTTTGCCACGTAGGAGCATTCAACTATTCATGCCAAATGGAAAAAAATAAATCACAGTCTACCCCATACCATGAAAGTTCCTTCCTGAAAAAGATTTATAACTTAGTCTTCATGTTCTTGTACGTTACAATTTCAGTAAATTACTTGAGGGAATTTCAAGACTAATGCATGATAACAGCACAAGTTTTATCTTTAGGAAACAGCTAAATGCAATTTTGTGTCATCATCTATTTGACTGGGAAAATTTAACTGAGAAGACTTTAAAATAGTTAAAGAGTTTTCTGGCTTTAAGAGTTTATTCTAAAATTCTAAATATATAGTAGACTTGAAACATTTTTTGCACACAGTCAGATGAGCAAATGATACACCTTCAATACTTTTTTACATTTGAAAATGCAGGTGCAACTATCATTTCAGAACATTCAATAAAGTGGCCCAAATTTATAATGACAGCCAGATAAAAAAATTGTTTGAAATTTACCAAAGATTTTTTTTTATTATTATTACTTTTTAAAAAGAGACCATACTTAGATAGGGATTAACTTTATCTTAACTTAAAGTGTAGCAAAAGAAGTGATGTAAAAAAATGTAGTAAAAGCTCTTACAATGAATCATAAAGTTCTGTAATTCAAGGCACTGCCTACCTGTGCCACTGCTGTCTTTGCAGGACAATAGGATACTGATATTCTTGACATATGAATAGTTGTTCCTTTATTGAATGAAGGTGTGTCTTCATTGTGGTTTTCAAAAATTATTGAGTAACCATGGCCGACTGCTGCAACAGATGCCAAATACATAGAGCTGATCTGCTAACTAGAGCTCGACTGGCAATTTGAGAGCACATCCTCTCAGCAAGACCCAAGCTTTTGCAATGTTGCTGCAATTCAAACTTTGTTTTGCTGAGACATCCCAGAACTCTTGCCAGCACAATTTTAAAGACAGCACGTGCAAGGTATCTGTGCCACCCTGTTTGAAGGGTGCAGTCCAGAGCTCCTTCCAACCCATATTATTCTGTGATTATATGGCTTATCAAATGTAATTGCAAGAGGTTTATTTTAATATTTCTTGAGCTGGATTAGAAACATACACATATTTTCCCTGTATTGCTTAATGTATGTCTTCAGCCTAGGTTTTCCAAAGCTGTTCAATGGTCTATACAAGTTTTACTTTATTTGTGGTTTGAACATGTAAATATATCAAAGCCAGATAATACAAGACTTCCTGTGGCATTTTGCAAAATCATTCAGATCACTTGCCTTTCTGATTTCAGATGAGCTACACTGAACACAGGTCAGTCTCTTATATAATTTTCTGGTTACTGGCTTTCATCATGTTCTGTCTCAGTCTTGTTACTTATTTATTGATTACCCCTTTCTCCAAGTGAGACTAAGGCCACAGAACTGATACTTATTAGGAAGTGAAAGTCATTCCTTAATACTATTAAAGTCCCAAACCAAGTTGGTTTTTCATGCTTGTCCTACTAAACCATTTTTCAACAACTTTGAGTTTCTTTTTCCAGTGAATAGGAATTTTCATTCTATTTTCTTCCTCTGTATTATGCAGAGTCTTTAACAAAGATGAAAACAGCATTCATTTTTTCTGTACTTCTGCAAAACCACAGTGATGGAGTGGATTTGTAATGATCTGTAAGATCATTACACACCCCTGCATGAAAGAGAAGTTGTCTATTCTCTTTTCAGAAATTTTTCAAGAACTGATAGCACCAAACTAAACTTCTAGTCTTTATTCACTTGAGCTCTGACAGAAGGCCACATGCTTCTTGATGACAGCAGATTTTGGTAGTAATGGCCAAACACAGAAACTGAGGAAGAACGTATGAGCTGGATACCTCCTCAGTAAAGCTGGATAGAAAACAAATTTCTTATCCTTAAAAAAAGATTTTCAGAGCTGCAAAAGAACTTGCACTGTGCTTACAGCTAAAGTCACAGCCTGTGGACATGAAAACATCCAGGGTAATTGCCTGTATGGCAATGGTAATTGCCTGAACACATACAGGGTAATTCCTTCTCTAGTGTAACTAATACTTACATGACAGAACTGCCAAATGTATATTAGAATCAGCTTCTCTAGCAATGAAGGATCATTGTTCCTGTGTTCATGCCTTTCTGCACTTCTTTATCTGAAAAACAATCCCTTGATTTATTTTATGGCACCTGATATGTTCACTCAGGAAAATCTTTTGTTTAAATGTTCTGATATTTTCTAAGTTAAAAAAATCAACTTAAATACCACAAAGTGGAAAAAAATATTTCCTTGATGATTCACAGCTTCATTCCTGTGAAATTATCTAAATGTGCATATGCACAGCACAAGGTATATATATGAAGATGGCAAGATCATTTTCAATCAATAAAGAGATTTTTAAGATTCCAACAGAAGTTTTGTGTTTTCTCCTCTGGGTAAAAAGGGAAAACATCTCAAAGCAGATGAAGATGATGAATATAAATATCAGAAATGCATCAAAGGAAGAAGGTTTGGGTAATGGCTTATAACAAAAACTCTAGGGACAAGAAATTATCTGTTTTCCTGTAATATTTGCCACCTAAGCAAAACATGCACCTATTTTATCACACTGAAGGAAATATTTTTCATCATATTAAAGACCTATGAGCTGTTTTATGGCACTGGTAAACAATCAAAGAGTAGTTTGGGCTTCTGTAAGCTCATTGTTTCTCATTAAAAATGTAAATAAATGGCTTCCCTTAAAGTAGGGAAAGGAAATCAGTGCTCACACATAGCTGGTACAGCAACATTTGCTTATGTAGACTAAAGAAATATTTTAAATGGCAGTAAGAAAAGCTTATGTCAGTATGTAAGCATACATTGAAAACTTGCAAGATCTAACTTGATCAATACAACTCTTTTTGAAAAATGAAAATGACCACAAAAAGCTCAAGTGCTGAGTAAAAGTGTTTATGATACCATGATTATATAGGCTTTGCTGTATTTTGCTTAGTTGATCAATCTCTTGTCATGTTTTAGAAATTTCTATGCAATGTATTTTGTCCTTAGCCAGTGCTTGGACTCTGAATTTTCAGTGTTTATTAGCTAGGATTGTAATCACTTTGTGCTCACACATTGTGAAGTCTGAAATAACTGAAATCAGTCGGTAAAGAAAAATTAGGAAATGCCCAGACTTTTTTTTTTTCCTCTAGTGTGCAGTTAGAGATTATCCACCTTTCTCTGTTTCCACTGAAAAGCTTATCTATATTTCTGTTTGACTGATTACATTTCTTCCTTTCTATCCCCTTTTGCTTTGAGCTGTGAAGAGGAAGTTCACATTTGTACTTCCACACTGGCATTTACCTAATTTTTTTTGGTTTCTCTCACTTCTGTCTTTCCCAGCTAGCACAATTTTTCTTCCATTGCAGATCTTCCTCTCATGCCTCTTTCATGAAGTTTCTTACAGATAGCTTTACTTCTTAAACACAGGTCCACGTACCCCTGTCTCAGTGCCTTTCAAGTATCCTTTTCAGTCTTTATTCCAGGACTCCTCACCAAAGAGATGGTGGTGAGAAAGAAAAGGAGGAAGAGTACACAGGGACAAGTATGCACCATGAAAAATTGCTGTCATTTTTATCAGAGCTGCCTGAATTTCTTTACCTTCTGCAATAAGATGACTAATTTCAAGCAAAGGAGAGAAATAAATATGAGATGGGAAAATAGCAGATTTCCTGTAAAAAGCTCTTTGGAAATAACAAAATGGGTAGTAGAGTACATACTGGGTTTGATTGCAAGTTCAAATTCTTGCTCGTGTTTCCATATTACTGCTAAAATTATAAAGTCCTGTATGTAGGTGTTTCATTCTAACATCCCTGTAAAGCCTGCAAGGCTCTTAGCCCACTGTGGTGCTTGAGGTAGATTGGCATTATGCTCTGTTCATTTTCAACCTGCAGCTGTGCTTAAGAGATTGTGCCTGAGCTTTGGTTTGGTTTAGGCTTTTGCTTTTTTACTGCAGAGGCACCAGCAGAATAAATATACAGGTTATACTTGTTAGATGAGGAGGACAAAAGAGACATTGGAGGAATGCATTTTGTGAAATGGGTATTGATTTGGTAATAACCTGTTTTAATTGCATGGTAGAAGGGAAATGAACACAATTATTGTTCTCTGGGTAAAGAAATGTCTTTTTTATGTTTAGTAACAATTCCTAACACAGAAAAAAAATTATAACATTTTATGAGGATCTCTTCAAGGGATTTAAATGCAAATTAACCCTGATGTATTCTACATATGTTTCATGCCACATAACAAAATCTACCATTAGAGAAAAATAAAATACACTAAAAAGAGCTGCTTCAGCCTTCAGAACTAGTTAATCAGGCATCACAGCAGTGGAGATTAATCAAAGATTCCTTAATTGCTAGTTAACTGGACTTTTTTTGAAATGTATTGTCTTACTCAGTTTTAGTAAGCAGATTGAAAAAAAAAGACCACTGTGGTTTAGGAGAATACAGATTTCTTAAATGAGGTTAAAGTGAGGTGTTAAAAAATCTGTGGGCTGTAGTTTCAGTAGAAAGCAATCTACCTCACTTCTTTCTTTCCCCTTCTCTTCTCTTTATCCTGAAAGCTCACACCAGCAGGGTTGCTGTGTGGATACAGAATAAGGCAACTGGTCTAATTTAAGGTTCTTCAGTGCTTCTTAAAAGCTGCATTTCAACCAAAGACAACAATGCCAGCAAATATCAGCATGTGTTTCAGAACTAAACAGTAATTATAGCTCTGCAAATTAGAACCGACTCACGCAGTTTAGGCTTAGGTACTAGCCAGCTAAGCAGGGCCTTTTCTGCAGCAGTTCTTTTGGATATGATGGGGTGTCTTTTAGATATTGCTGTTTATTTTGGATTACAATGTGTTTTGAGAGAGCTGCACCACTGCCTTTTTCCTTCCTTTGTTACAGGATGTTGCTCACTGTGAAACTAGAAAGACAGAAACCCAAATTCACAGGTGAAATATGGTTAAATTGCACATATAAATGCACCTTGTTGAATTTTGGCCTTCCCTCTAGTACCTGGGGGCTGTGGGCTCAGCAAAGTACCCCAGGGGGTTGTGTGGTATCATTTCTTTTCTCTTTTCCGATTTAATTAGCAAAAAGAGGCCTAATTTATAGTCAATGTGGACTACCACTACAGCTCTATAATTCATGCAAAATGAACTTCTGCTACAATGGTTTCTCTGAAAGCTATCTTGCAATAATTGTTCAAATTGCTTTTGTGTAGGTGTAATGTGGAAATTTTACCATTATGTTTTAATTGCTTTAATATAGGGAAGGCAGCAAACCCACAGTCAATTTCATATATTTTGTAACTCTTACTATTAATGTAATTTTTACTGTAGAACTGCACACAAATGAGGGTAACACATAGACCACATAGCAGTGATACATATCACTTGGGTATCACTCTGAAGAGCATCTATTTCCTTCCCATCTAAGTGCTGTAGTCTGTTAGGTTTCTTTAAATATTTCTCACCCTAAACCCTCTAAATTGTAAGATCTACAGTACTGGTTTTGCCTTTTAAAAAACCCTCAAAACACTTTGTACTGAAAAGTAATGTCAATTGATTTTCTTCCAAGTTTGCTAAATTCTTGAACTTTTCCAAGTTACACTTCTGGATCTCAGGCAAGTGCTGGAATGCAGCCCACAGTTAAGATGTACAAAATTCATGCCTGTATTAAAATTTCCTACCAGCTAACTAAGCAGCCCCATTACAGAATATGAATTTTACTGAAGAACTGGAAACTGAATCAAGTTAATAATTTGAGAACTGGAAACTGAATCATGTTACTAATTTGAGAGCTTCAATTTCTTTTATGAGTGTGTGCCTGAAACTGTAAAGGGTTTATACAAATTATGAATGTAGTAACAAGCACATCCAGACAACGTCCAGTTTATGTTGAAGAACTAAAAATATGGACATGGAAGAATTGTAAACAGAAACAAAAGTTTCTGGCAGGGGCTTCTGTTATGAACTGCCCCAAAGGCAAGGTAGCTGAGGCTCTTGTTAATAGATCCCTTGGGGCAGATTAGAGTGAAACAACACTGAATGACCAGTGTTTACAAATATGTGTGTCTGTAGCAGGTGCTTTTTTTCTTTTTTTTTTTTTAATTGGTTGCAACAGGAAGGAGTTATGTAGCCATTTTGGTCATTACCTGTAGAAATGCCACAGTATGTTCAAAGTGATGGTCACAATCTTTATCCCTTGCTGGATGGGGAAGCCCATGACACACAAAGTTCAATGGGTAAATTAAGTTCAGGTACCTCCCCTGGGTGGGGGATTTTTAAATTGTCTGATGTAAGGCCCCAGAAATTAGTCTGGGAGCACTTTGGGGGTTTTTCTGGTGCTTTATGACCCCTTCTAAGACATGCCAGTATAGTTCAGCCAGTTATGTCCCATCAGAAGGGGCATGAATTGCCCCTTTCAGGGCAAATTTCAGGCCTGTTTGTGAATATGAATATCTCAATATCTTTCCCAGGATATGAGTGTGGGCGATTTTCTTCGTGTGAGCCAGTTGTATAAGGGAGAACATTGGCATGTTACAAAGCACTATCCCACCTATCAGGATCTGCTTCTTATCCTTAAGCCTTTTCCCTAATCTGGCTCAAAACAGCAGCTTGCTGCTAAACAAATGTTGGTTTGTTGTGGTCATTCTGTGGTGATGCTCAACCCCTCTGCACCTGGGCTATTCTTCTGCAGATCAGATTTTATGACACCATCCCTCCAAAACTCTCCTCCTCCTCTGTTGGGGATGCAAACCCTGCCTCAGCAAAGTACCTGCTGCTCATGCAAGTGGACAATTGTTTGAGTCACCAACCTTGAGCATTTCAGTCTGTCACAGTTTCTAATAGGGTTGTGCTGAGGAAAGAGATGGAAAAACATGTTATTTGATTTTAGAAGTTTTTCTCCTTAAAAAACAAAATAATCTAGTTAGTAAACATTTGCCCATTAAGTTGTTGTACAAAATTGTTAAAAGAAGGCATTAACTTTCTAGAATGAGAAGCACTGCACATAGACAGCTGGATCCAGTGAGTAGATGTCTGCTCTCAATTTCTAAAGAGAGCAAGAGAAATTTATAGCGCTTTATATTTCCCAGGGTGAATGTGGAAGTACCTTGTGAGCTCATACACAATTTCCTGCCTATACTCAACTCAAATTAACATACAGAAATTAAATAAACCAAGTAGCCCTTAGAAATCTTGCCTTTTTCAAAATATTGTTCATTCAGAGTTTCCTATTTATCATAAATATCACTCCAGTTTAATGATGATCAAAGTAGTTTGAAAGTAAATTGCATATGCCTCAAACACCCCGAGACATTTTCAAAATTCTCACAAAGACCACATTTTCTCTTGACTCAGTTTCCTAATCTTTATTTCTAATCATACTGACTAGTCCACAAGTAATCAATTATCAATATGTGGACACATCCTAGAAAGCTAATATATATTACCAGATTTTTGCTTGTTTAACCTTATTCATACTGCATAAGAAAGTGAGAATTTTTGTAAGTACACCGATGTATTGGCTGAGGACGTTTATCATTTTCTATAGAAATAAAACAGAGCCCACTAGCTGATCTAATGCACTTTGCCTGATGGAAAAGGCATTTTCTGTTTATAATGACAAATTAAAATGCTAAAATTATTTCAGAACGTAAAAAGAATTCACCTTCAAAATTTTCATTTATGAGAGTTCAGAATGAATATGAAAATGTTAGAAAAAAATGAAATGAAAGAAAATAAATAATGAATAATAATGATAATAAAAAACAAAACAAAAATTAAATTAGGAGCAAATGGATGTTATTTTACAAAAAACTTCCTTTAACAAGTGCCTTTAATAAGGCGCAACAAGTGACTGTGTCTTATCTAATGAGTGTTTGATTATTTTATTTTTAAACCAAGGATACAACAAATTTTCTTTGTGTTCAACTTTTAGCAAATCAGTACTTTAATGTAGAAAAGTATTCCATTGTAGAATTCATGGATAATTAACTGCAAAAAAATTT
The DNA here is from genome assembly GCA_013397555.1 of Urocynchramus pylzowi. NCBI lineage: Eukaryota > Metazoa > Chordata > Aves > Passeriformes > Fringillidae > Urocynchramus > Urocynchramus pylzowi. Next base: position 1,319,610 of record VZRH01001693.1, on the reverse strand, counting down.
TATCTGATTTGAAGGAAATAATTTGCTATATGGGGACAATCTAGCCCTCCTTTCTGGCAGTTCAGAAAAAGGTACATGGGAGAAAATTTCTGGGTGGTTTTTTTTCCTGCCTTTGTGTTTATTGGTGAGAAATTTTTTCTACTTTTTTTTTTTTTTTTTCCTTATGGCTGCTACTTTTCTAGAACTCATCCTGAGGTTTTCAAGGGAGAAATTTTAGGAGGAAGACTAATATGTGGGTTGAGAAATTAAGTCAGAGCAGTAATTGATATCAGGCAAGCAGCTCAGGTCCTAAGATTATTGTACAGTTCACAATGAAACAATAAAAATATTCTTAGAACTTTAAGGAGATACATTTTTGTTGCTGTGATGCAGTGCATGGAGGCAAGACAAGTAAATGTAGCACTAAAAGGGACACAGCACCATTTTATTTAGGTTTCAGCATAATGGTGACTATGAAAGTAAAAAGCTGAAATAAATCTACAAAATTTTCTTCACGAGCTCTGAATCAAGTTCATTCTGCACTGTAAAATTTCGGAGTATGTTTTGACTTGAAAAATAAACTGTTATTTCATTTTACATAATGAAGAAGGGGAGACATAATGAAGAAAATAAGATTATTTGTGTTTCACACTGTTAATTTTGGGGAATTACACTTTGAAATATGTTTCTGAAAATCCTATGGAACTGGATCATTTTCTTAATTTTCACTTCCAAATCCCTGACCCCGTGATTCCAGAGCAGTTTTTCCCCAGCTGTCAAACATGGCTATAAGTGTAGCATTTCCTTTTATAAAACCTGTGATCAGTAGAGTCTCTCACTGAGAGCTGAGGACAGCTGTACAGCCAAGTCATTAACCAGTGACAATGGTAAGACAGCAGTCTGTTGCTCCTGCTAGGCATGCACAGTACACATCTTGCCTGCTGGTCTATTACTTTCCCAATGACTCCTTATGTGCTTGCTTCCCATATTTTATTGATAGGATCCTTTGAATTCTCATGTTTGTTTTCATGGCTAGAGCTTTAACGCCTCTTCCCCTCCCCTCTTTCGTAGTCTGCTATGCAAGACTGCTAGCAGACATTTTTCTCCCTGTATTTTCTGACTCTATTCATAATTTTCTAGTATCCTCAGTCCAGCTTCCACTCAATTTCTTTTTCATCTGTTTGTCTTGAATTTGGGAATCTGGATCACTTTATTGCAAAATTTTCTAGGTCTTTCTTCCATCAGAAGTCGTTTTCCCTCTCCTTTTCCTAACATCTCTCATTCTCCCAGCCCTGGAAAAAATTCCTCATTTCTTCTGCTTCTTTTACTCCCTTTCCTTTCAGGACCTGTCATGGGCTCTAGGAGAACTTTGTTTCTCCTATTCTAGTATGTTTTAGGCAGAGAGTTATTTAGGACACCAGTGTCTTAAATTTCATTGAGACAATCCTGGGCCATTAGAAAACTCTGTGATCTACTGGGAATTAGAAATACCCCTGCTAGGATGCAAAATCTTTAGCAGCCATGTCCATTAATTTTTCATTTCTGATTTTCTTCTACAGTATCCATCGCTTATTTTTCCATTGTTTTGGAATGCTCTTTCACTGATCATTAAACACCCTGCTCTGCTAAACATTGACAATGATCTATTCTTTTCTGTTCTTCACCCTTTTCTTCACCCTGTTTTCTTTAAACTGATGTTTTTCATTGCAACAATACTGGCTCAATAATCTTGAACAATGCATATACAGTTTTCTACAATAAAATATTCATGCATTACACTGGTGTTAGTGTAAATACTGTGCCAACAAAGCAGCATTCCAGTTCACTTTGTTCTGTACTCATTCTGTTGAGCAGAACTTAAACTTCATTTAAGTAAACGCAGTAATTTTATGCTCAGTTGCAGAATATTTAATGAAAACCTTTCATACATTAGTGTTTTTACTGTTTTTGGAGGTACAGAACCTCCACATTTCTCAGCCAAGGAAGATCAGCAACCTCTATAACTATAAGAGGGAATATTTTTGATGAGTGGGAAACACGGAGTGAGCTTGTTTGTGTACTGGAAGTGTAGCACTGCTAGCCTGGGGTATCACAGCTCCCTGTTAAGGATATATACCTAACTTATCATCATCTTATGTCTTTTCTCAATTTATACCATGGGAACAGAAGTTGCCTCTTTCATTAGAAACAGGCATGTACTTTGGTTATGTGTCTGAGGAATAACTGCAGTCCTCACCATCGCAATTCCATGCAACAACACTCGTGTCCACAGTTTGGGGTCTTTTGCTTCTAATGCTCCAACCCAAGACTGAGAGATCAACCCTCACATTACTTTCTGTGTTCTCTTTCTTGATCATTGGCATAGACACCAGGCTGGATGGGGCTTTGAACAATCTGGTCCACTGGAAGGTGTCCCTGCCCATGGCAGAGGGTTGGGTCTAGATGGTCTTTAAAATCCATTCCAGCCCAAACCATTCTGTGATTCTATAATAGATCATCTTAAAAAACCCACCACATCAATGGACATATTTTGACTATGTAAGATTAAAGCCAAAACATAGTGAATGTTTCATCTAATTAAAAAAAAAACCTTTCAAATTAATTCTTTTTCCACCACAGTTCTTCTGTAATTAAAATTGCATTATACTTGATACTCTGATTACTTTAGGGTTCTATTTTTCTCCAAGCATTGCTGCAAATTTCTACAGGCAATAAGATATTGGAGGAAAAAAAGAACCTCCTAAAGCACTTAAAAAAAACCCAAAACAAGCCATCTTGGCTATTAAAACACCATTACCCAATGTTCTGTTATTAAGAAATGGTATAAATCCCTGTTTCTTTCCATCAGAATAGGAGCTGTAAGCACTGTGTCTGATGGAAAAACAAGATGTGGGTGTTTTTGTGAGCTGTGTTTGTGGGAGTTACAAACTGAGTAGTTTTCTGATTTTTAGAACATTATTTTAAGGTTGAAAAGTTCACTCAACATATGCTTAACAACTTGAAATATAGCCATCACATTTTCTCAAACTTTCTTGCTTTTACTACAGAAGCTTTAAAAGTATAAAAGCTTCAAATAACTTTTTTCCTTTTGCAACATTCCTTATTCCTTCAACATGGGAGATGACTTTACTTTCTGCCTCACAAATTTTCTCACATTTAAAAGGTTCCCATCTGTCACACATACATTTTTTCTGAAGATTAACTTCTTCCTTTTCTTTCTATCTTTCATATGCCTCCTTTGTCTTAAACAGGAAAATATTGAATTGTTTTCTTTTGAAAATCCTGCTTTAGCTAGTCCTGCTGTTCTATTGCTGAATTATAGATAGTTTATGGATTTTTTTCAGCATCACTATAGGCCATTATTTTGTTTCATCTCACATGCTAAATGGCATAGAGATTTATTACTTTATTTATTAACTCCTCAAAATGTTCTCACCTGTTGATATGCAGTATTTGGGTGGTAGATCTCAAGGGACAATGCATGTGCATCATTCACTGGAAGGAGATATCACATTCAAAAGTAATTTAGTGCTTCTGAAAAAAATTAATATAGTTGATTTATATGGGTAATTGAGAAATATAATTTAGAATGAAGTAATTTTTATGTCTTTTTGTTTGCCCTTCCAGATTTTGTATTGTTACCATTTTTAGACTAGAAAGGTAATTAAGATATTGAGTATCTTAGTAACTACAAGTCATCCAGAACTTTAGGGGAACAGGATTATTTACCCTACTTTAATGGACATAACTGCTTATCTGTTTGAATACAAATTCCAATATTGTTTATGGATCCTCCATTTTCATGTGACCATTAAATATTGCATATTATATAGCTATTTCTTGAATGTTCTCAGCTTTGAATAACAGATGGTCATTTTAAAATTAATAAAATAATTCAAAAGACAAGGGCTTTTTCTTTAAGCTTCATGCATTGAAAATAGTAAGGGGTTAAACTGTATGCTTTTCAGTCTTAAGAATGACCTTTGTGCTACCATTTAGTTCTTATGAGGTGTCATCTCATGAAACTGTGTCTTTTATTTGTTTAAGGCCTTACAGCCTTACTCACTAAAACTTTCTTATTTAGGGGAAAAATCTGTTAGTCTTCTCATAGATGAGTCTCCTTTTCAAAATGTTAGTAGGCAGTTTAGCTAGGGGAAAACCCTTTAAAGATTTAGTGTACATTCTCATGAGGAATAACCTTGGACAATATTTTTTGAAATGATGCCACAGTAAGCCATGTGATTCAATAGTTTGTATAGTTAAAAAGTTATATGTTGATAACTTTGCCTAAGGTTGTGAGATTTTGCATATGTTAACAAGACTCAATTGTGAAACCCTGTCTAATAATAATAGCCTTTGACACTTGTCGAGTTTTGTTCTACAGTGCTTGCTATGTATGCTAACATTACAGTGGAATTTGCATGATTCTTTAGTATTGTTGTGCATCCTTGTTAGGTGACTGCAGATATATCAAGTTGGCAGCAACAGTGTCTTGAAATTCTTTGCTCATTTAGAAAATGCTTATGGCAATATTTTTACTGGGCAGAAAAACTATTTATGCAAAGATCAAAATTCCAATTTGATTTTTGTATGAATAGTATTTGTTTCCATTTTACCTGGGAACATTTTAAATGCATTTTATTTCTAGTATCAAATTATTTTGAATGGAGGCCTGACACTGATGCCTGGGATTTTGGCCATCATTTGTATAAGGATGTTCAGAGACCATACACAAGACAGATTCAGACCTAGAGCTATGGTCTCTATCACACAAATATTATAAGTTGCCCAGTCTGACTGTTTCAGGTTACAGTAATCTCATGAATCCAGATGGAAACAGCATGCTGATAGCTTTTGGGGCTGATCACTGTGACAGGTTTGCTACTTGTTGTATGAATGTCGTGAAACAACCTCAGGCTCTTATTATGATCCTTCTGCCTCTTTTGAAGCCACTTTTAATAGAACTTTAATGATGAGACTAGATGCAGTTGTTATGAGAGTTTTGACATAATTTTGGAGTCCTGTGACTTGTTTATCTTCAGTATTTTAAAGAGACTATAGTTGAGCTGCATTTGTAAGTCATCTGAATCATATCAGAGTTTATGTATTTTTTTTCTTTTTGTTATTCTGTCACTTTCACAAGACAATGGCATTTTTTTTTTATTTTTTGAAATATTATATTTAGAGACGCTATGAGACTCATGGTCATTTACACCGATTTTTTGAGGTAGCTCACTTAACGTAAATTATGTAATTCTGATTCCACATGTAGTGGCCAGGAGATATTTCTAATAGCATGAAGGTGACCTTGTAACTCTGTATTGGGCATCACAAATTGAGATCATGATGGGAAATCCATGGAATATTTCTGCGTTTTTAGGTGAATGATGCTTATTCAACAAGCACGGTAATTGAACCAAAGAGGATCTTGTTTTTAAGAATCCTATTCTGGCTTTAGCTTTACAAAGTAAAGTCCATTCCCACTAGATATGTTTTTTGTGGCACAGCATATTTACATTTCCTGATCCATTTCCAGTAGAAACAGGCAGTGACTTTTACAAGTGAGTGTCATTGCCTGGGGCCAAGTGGACTCACTGATGACATGGCTTCCCATTAAATTTTCAAAACAAACATGATGCATTCCATGGACTCAGGTCTATAATTCAGAAACACCTTTGAGCTTAGCAGTGCTATGATAATAATTTTACTAGCAAATTTTCTACTATAATTTGACAGATCAGCTGAAAAATAAGAGAGCTTTTTTTCATTATAAACTGCTTATCACTGATGTTGTAGGGCTGAGAGAAATCTTGGAAAGTATAGTGAACTTGACAGCCATGATGGACAGAACAGGGATATTTTGCAAAGTTTTAAAAGCTTTGTGGGGATTTTTTAAATAAAAATCTTTCACTATTTTTATTGCCAGCTGTTGTCAAGAGCAGTCAGATAGTAAGCCAGATTAATTGAATGAAATGTCTCTCAACAACTTATCTTGTTTTGACTAAGATCTTTATATTTGTTGTTGAAATACATTTTATGCCATTCTAGTGTAGTATCTTGAGATTCAAGGCTCATCTTTAAATCATTTTCCAGAGAGAAAAGTGATATATATTTCTATCTTATAGCACCTCATGCCTGAAGCACTGAGAGGAGCAGAAATTAGTTTCTGAAGTTTTCTTTTGGAAGAAAGCTTCCCACTTCTGAAAGGCAATTGAGTCTTTTTTGGTGATCATTAGCAGGCCCTCTTCTTTTTAAAAGGCACACAAAGAATATATCCTCTGTGTGGTTAAAATATTGGATTCTGCAGAGCATGGGGATAAGTGGACTGACTGCTGCACTGTATCTTGTGGGAGATTGATTTTTTAGTGACTACAGTTAAGTTTGAAAGACAGCAGAAAGCTGAGAAATGTCATCATTTGGTCCTTCTGCCATTCTCAGTTTCATTGTCTTAAGACCAAAAAGTCAAAGCAAGGATTTGCAATTCCTGAGTAATATCACTAACCACAGAGTCCTAGAATAACGTTCCTCTTATTCTACCTCATAATGTCCCCGTGGTTCTTCTTCTCACAGCTGCAGGATTATTTTAATTTACTGTAAAAGGCATGCAACTTGCATGCAAAACCATCTCATTTGTTTTGTCATCTTTATTAACTGTCAATAAATCATTGTACAACAGGAAAAGTAAATGCCCAACATCAGACCTATAGTAAGACATGCTGGTATTACTAAATGAGGGCAATCTCATTTTTCCTTTTGAGTCATAAAAACTGTTTCTGTGTCTTATTCTCTGACTGCTGATGGGATCAGCAGCCTCTTTGTCTCAGCAGCAACAAGTGCTGGGAACTTAAAGGTCTTTCTGCCTCCATCTGGAATTCACCACAGGCAGGTGCTTGTATGGCCATGCCTTCTCTGCTCTCCATATTGTAATTCATTTTGGAAAGCCAGTTTTTGGCTGTATCTGTGAGAAGACATTAACAGTAGCTTCCAGTGGTTGCCATCAGGAAGGTAAATCCCATATCAATTAATAACTTTTGTGCTTAGTTAATTATAGTGACAGTATGCTTGAATACCTGGCATTATCTGAACTATTGAAAAAGGGCTGTGATTGAGTAAAAACCTTCTAGCTATTAGTATGTGGGAGTAGAATATTGGTCAAATAAGTGGAGTAAATGTTCTGGCCACTTTGAAGAGTGGCATAATAAAGAAGGGAATGTAAGCAGGGGCTCAGAGGTAGCTAAAGAAATATTTATAACATAAACATAAAATATTTAAGTTATTTTTCAATTTTTTTCCCTTTGTGCCTGTTAAATTATAGCACAACCTACTTGGATTTGTGCAGCTCTCCATACTTTAATATTTAGAAGATGCACAGAGTTAATGTAATAAAAGATTAATTTAAGAAGATAATTTTAATATTAAAGTTAGACATGAGATACTGTTGCTTTTATTATGCTTGTCAGTATTTACTTCTGAGATAGAATTTACAGACTCAAGTTAGTAACCAATCAACACAAAATTGAATTTAAAATTTTAGAAATAAAATGCTATGCATCCTATTCATAATGTTGGATTTAACTCTTACTTTGAAGCAGCTTACAATTTTTTTTTTTAAATTTTATAGGGAAGTATAGGAATGAGTTTCAGTTGTTCTATAGAAAAGTAGATTTCTATTTTCAAGTACTAATTTCCATATGAGATACACAACAATTCTGTTAGTCTTTCAAAAAATTTACTTGTCACCTGAGAATTGAACTAGGTTATTTTGCATAAGCAAGATTTAGAATTTTTCTATATATGGCTTTGACAGTGCTTTAGTAAATAAGAGGTCATGTTATTGAAATAATTAATTATGAATAATAAGTGATAACTAGCCTAAGATCTCCAGTTTTCAAGTAAACAGATAATGTGAAATGTCTCACAGGAGAAAAAAACCCATCTGATTTTTTTGACACATGGGAATCAAGACTTTTACACTCCAGGAAAAAAATGTTTTTAAAGAGCTGTCAGCTCTCTGGTAAGTTTCAGTGTTTCCAGCCATTCATAACTCTTCTGAATAAGCCAAAAATGAATAAAAAACATCAACGCTCAAATGTCTTTTTAACTCCAGAGAATTCTGAAAATGTAACAAAATCAGAATATGCTATTTCAGACTAAACCCCAGGCTACCTCCAGTCATATCAAATTAAAGGTTTGTCTATATAGTTTGTAGTTGATTTTTGGAGCTTTAATTAATTATTCATAAGGTTTCTCTCCTGAATTCTGACTGCATTGCTTAGTAACCCACAGATACCCTACATTCATATTTGTCAATTTCGCTAGCCTCCTAGGATATGATGGGATAACTCACTGAAAAAATGTTAATTCTCTGGAGATCTCCAGTCAAAGACATCAAGTGTTGGTGAGGAGATTGAAAATAAATCACCTTAACTGAACTTCTCTATTAATAGAAGTTTCTAGATATTTGTAACATTGGACTTCCAAAATTATCATCAATATATACTATTGTGGCCAGAGAAATAGGAAGTGCTTTTTATCGGATGTATATTGGTGATAAAACTAGCTATGTGACATTTTGAAAGGTATGTCCTGCCTTCCAGAACACTAAATAAACAGCTTCTGGATTAGTTTAGAGATATCTCAGGGAAAAGCTCTGGAGTCTGTGTGAAGTCAGCGTACACAGATTCTGTAAGGCTGTTTATTCTAACTGGAGAAAAAAATGTGAGGGTGAAGTTTACAGTCACACCAGGAAGCAGTCTTTTATTAAAATACTCATTAGTATTCTGCCTCCAATAGTGTTTTTAGATTTTACAGTAACATCTGTGCAGACCATAATGCTCAAAGCCTAGTCTTGTCTGTCAGCCAGAGTTACCTTCAAGGCACAGGCAGAAAAATGGCAGCATTTTCACTGCTGTAGCATTTCCTGGGCAGGTCCCAGAATTTACATCTGCTTCCACATATCCTAGGGCAATTGAGAACAGGGGAACTGAATGGAGTGAGCTGTTGGAAGGAAAGAAAGAAGAAACCTCCATTCAGAAGCTCTGTTATTTCTTCCTTATGTCTCTATTTCTTCCTCATGTCCTGTTATCTGCACTGACACCTCTCTGTCCTCTCCCATCCTACTCCCATTTGTTTCTCCCAAAGCCAGTGGGGCCAGAGTATAGGAAATAAGCTCTCCTAAATGGATTTCAACCACAGACAGCTGCTTCTCTCTCCTGTGATGTACAACTGAAGTGAAACAGAAATCTCAGCCTCCCTTACACTCAAACTATGAAAGAATTTTGACAAGCTTCTCATGAATTCAGTTTTAAGGAGTGAAGTCTAGTTTTTGATAATCCATGGTCTGCATAGTTAAGATGAATGAGAATTGATTAGAAACTTGCTGAAGAGAGCAATGTACAAGAAGTTCACATCCATGCTGCACACAGAACGGACAGCAGTAATACAAAAGGCTGTTTAACAACTCAGTATTATGTAATTAAAAATATGGACAGTTGTAAAAGTTTACTGCCTGATGCTCGCTCAGTCATTGCTGAAATTTTTTATGCAGAAAGAAAACAAAATAAATTGAAAACAATATGGAGATGATTTTGGTTTTGAGGCCAGTTTTACACAAGTGAATAAAAGTATATGGAAACAGTCTTCTGATCTATGAGATTATACTTCCTCTTAATTTGGCTGTCAGAATTCCTTTTGTACTATTGCCCTTAACATGACCTCCAAGGTTCTATCAAGCACATACTGAAATTTATTTTAATCATTACAACATAATATGGTACAGAGGAGAACATTTTGATGAACTGTGGATAATCCTTCTTTGTTCCCATGAAAGAATTTTATAGTCTGCTTCATTTAATACACTCTGCTTTTCCATAACAGTCTTTTTAAGGAATGTAATTAAGATTAGTGACTAGCTTTTCCTGAGGAAGAAAAAGTAAAATGCACATACATTTACAGAAAGACACAACAAAAAGGGATTTTATTGTCTGGTCTTTTTCTAATTGCAGCATTTTATGGGGTTTTATGTCTTTATATATTGTGTGCTTTCTGTTTCTTCATCATTAACCATTTTAGCATCTTGCCACAACAATAGCTGTTATGGAAAATGGTAGCATAAGTAATAAAATAAGTTCTAATTTTTTTTAGTTCTGAAAAAAAGATAAAGACATAAATAAAATTTTAAAAATCCTAGGCCCACCCTAAAGCTTTTCTTTCTTGCATGTACCTCAAATCTAGAGATTTCACTGGGTATAAACAACAACAGTCTTATGAGTAAGAATCTTTTTAAAGAGTTCAGTTCCAGGTGAGTCATAATCTGAATCACACAAAAATATAGTATCAAATAGTTTTCCTCCTACAAAATACATTTGGAAAAAAAAAAAAAGAAAAAAAAAAGAGGACTAAAGAAAGAAAATCAATCTCCTCATTTCACTGTATTTGCATATGAGGAAAACATTAATATCCTATTATAGTCTTCCTCCCTGTGAGCCTGTAGAAAACCCATAAATTAGATTACTGCTTTTAATCTATGTTAGCAGAAGGCCTAAGGAAAAAAGATAAAGGAGAAATCCTTCAAGAAAATTTTGGTTTCTGTTCTGAGTATTTAAGGGAAATGCTCTCCAAACAGCTGTTTGCTGGGAGGAAGCCCAAAGATCAAATAGAAACCCAAAGATAAAATTTAAGGAGCTGCTTAACTGACATGATAGTCACAGGGATGCTGGGACATGTAAATATCTCAGATGTGCCTAAAAAACCCACACAGGCCAGATGAAATGAGCTCTCAATTCTGACAGAAAATACAGGGATTCGATACACTCGGAGTTCAGTTCTGCCTCCATTACTCAGTGTGCAATTACTAACACACTGTGTTCATACTGTGCCATGGGATGTATCTTGAACACTTGTGATCACACCTAGTGCCTCTTAACATAATTTTAAAATTGATAAGTAATATGTGCACCAAATTATTTTTCTTTTTGTTAAGTAAGGACGGTGTCTCTGTCCAAAAAAAAAAAAAAAAAAAAGAGAAGAAAGAAACAATGATTTTATATAAATGGAGAGATAAAAAAATTCAAAGCATCAATTGTCTTTTCATATCCTCTTCAAACAGATTTGCACAAAATACTGATATTTACTGATATACTCTTGATTTCCTAGAGACAAAACAGCTTTTAGGACAAGATAAACATATTTTGTTCTATGAGCAAGTATATGTAAGATGGATAAAATAGAGATGAAGTCCTTAGGAATTGGATTAAAGGTTACCAACATTTTTAAATTTATCTGGTTGTTATTATATACCTTCTAAAATAAAGATCATTTTTTTTTCCTTGAATATAAACTCTCCAATAACAGAACCGTTTTTTTTTTTATTATTATTTTTAAGCTAACATTCTCAATATGGAATACTTATTCTCTTCAGAGAATAAGATTTGGAGACCAGTTTTTTGATACTCTGAACATATATTAATATGTGTTGTTCTCAATGTTATCATTAGTGCTGCTCTAAATAAGAGCTAATATAACTAACACTATAGTATTAAAAGCCAAATGAGTTGTTAGAAGACAACGTGTACTACTCCCTGTTTAATTCTGACTTGTTATTTCCTTCTCCTTGAGCTGGTTGGCAGTGTGGTGAACTAGCTGAAAGAATGGAGGAAAATTTTATTTTTATTTTATTTCATTGTTTAAAATAGTGGCATTTTTATGCACAACAAGTTTTCTGGGTGGTGTCCCTGAACGGCTGCCTCAGGACCCTGGCTGGCAGCAGCTGACCAGCATTTTTCCATAGTTTTGGTTGCTGCTTAGAAGGAGTCTGAAATTCTGGAAGCTGCTGCTGAGAGTAGGATTTGTGTGGTCACATCTCAACACAGGATACCAACTGACATCCATTATATTCAACATATCAAATTGTGCTTTTTGCCCGGAGCTGTCTGTACACATCAGTGATGCTGTATGGAGTTAAAAGCTCCACTGCAGGGCTCCTTTCAAGGGCCAAATGAGTCCCTTACATCCATTTTAGCTATTGTTTACAAGAAAAAGTGATCTGTACAAAGAATTGCTTAGAAGAGCTTGGGTTTGAGGCAAAATTTTTTGAGAAAACCAATCAAATTTTAATGAGGTGAACATATTAACTGAACTCAACGAGAAAATGTGAAAACAGCTGAAGTCGGAAGTACATTTTGTTACATGGTAATGAGGAACACACTGTGTCCAAAATGATCTGAATCCTGTCAGGTCTTCAAAGACATTGATTTAAGTCCATCAGAAGATGGAGGAAAAATCATCTTCATTGCTTAAAATTTCCTCATTTCTCCAAGTAGGGAGAAATAAATGAATGTCATCTTACTTTTGCTTGGCTACCTCACAGAACAAGAAATGAGAGATTTTGAGTGATCAGAGTGAGTGATCAAAAATGAGAAAGCCAGACTGTTGAATTTATAGAAAATTTTTCCTACCTCACCCAGGATACCTGAAAGTGAGGGTTAGGCTGAGACAGTCAATCAATTACATCCATCTTCCTGAGATGTCAAAAACATTCATAGCAATCTGACAGAGGTATCTGATTAAAATATCTGTAAATAAAGCAGAGTGAAGCAAGTGTACTGATAAATTGTTTGAAATTTGTCTTCCTTTCCATGTCTATTTTCTAGTTTTTTAGCAACATATGATTCATAGAATTGGATATAATTTTCAAATTATCTAAACTACCAGAATGAAAAAAAACTGCAACATATTAGTGTCCTAGAATCTTCTGAAAAAAGTTGCATTACTCAACCTCACTGGTTTTGTTATTGACCACTTACCTTTTAGTAGACTTTTTCATTGAAGTATGTTTGCTTTGTCATTTAAATATGACTAAGCATTCTTCAAAGGCATGTAAAATCTTCTTTATTAAACATTGTTCAAAGGGTAGAAAGACAGCTGCCAGTCTCAGGAAAGTTTTGGTTTTTTGGTTTATTTTTTGGTTGTTGTTTTTTGTTTGTTTGTTTTGGTGTTTTGTTTCCTATCCTTTTTTTTTTATTTGCTTTGTTTTTAAAAAAAATATTTTTGTTATTATAAAATGATAAAAATAGCATTTTTTGACATTTTCAACTATTTTCTCTTTCCCTTTTGTGAAGTATGTTGTTTTTGCTTCTAAAAGCTTATGGACTTCTAAGTATATATGACCTTCTACATTTTAAGCTAAAAACATCTGATATAAGATTTCATAACAGATTTCATATGTTGCATTAAAAACAGCATAAAAAGAAAATAAATTATAAAAAAAAGGAGAAAAGAAAATCAGTCGATGTACACATACAAACATACATACACTCAACACTCGAGATTGCAATCTTTTTAAATATTTCTCAAGGAACTGTGTTGGAAGAAAGAAGTGTTGGAAGAAGAAGGCTTTAAAGTTGTTGAAGAGAGATTATCCCTGTCCCTTTTTCTCTGAGAGGTAATAAATAATGCTTGTAGGTAGGTATCAAACTGAAGCCATCTTTTTGTAACTGTGACCGTTGTAGGTAGAACTTGCTGAAACCATGACAGACTACAAGTTGCTTGAGGATCTAGGTCATATATGTTCACAGGGAGAAAAAAAAAGTTAAAGGGCATGCCTGGTTTAACAAATGCAATTTCAAATACATAATTATTTCAGCTGGCATTTATGCCATTAACCTTCAGTTTCCATGCAACTTTATCATGGATGCTAGTTTGGCACTTCCCTAAAGTTCTTTAAATGTGATCTGAATGCAACTGCAGTTAATGAAAGTCTCATAATAACATTGAGTTTGAGTCATTGCCAGACCTATTTGTTTTAATGAAAACAGAAGCATGGGATGTCTTCACCACCATGTTAAGACTTTGATTCCATAAGGTATTGATAGAGATGAGCAAGACATCTCAAGTCATGTTAAACAAGAAAGGAGACTGGCATGATTAAAACCAATTACATGCTTAAATGCTTTTCAGGATTAAAGCCAGCATGGTTAGCACTCAGCATCATACTACACATAACTAATTTTGTATTGCCTTTATGTATCTTCTGTATTTTCCTGCAAGACACATGTGACTATTCTTCATTTCTCACTCTGACAAAGGTTAGCAAGTATTTGAAGTCTTTTTCCAGGTCATTCAACAGCTTACATGCTGTTGTATGGTTAGTCACAAAAGCATTTTGGGTTCTTTTTCTGAGCTGGCATTAAAAGCTACTCTGACATTGACTTCCTTGCCAGAAGCTTCCTTGCCTAGCTTCTTTTTCCTTTGTCTTCCCTCTCATCTCCCTCCTTATATCTCATTGCTGATTAGAAAAAATAGACTTAACTGTTAGTACTGAATTTAATGCATCAAGTTATACCATATAACTTGAAAGTACCTGATTTTCTAGCAGAAAAACTGCATCTAGTTTTTTTAGAAACACATATTTTCACTGTATGGTGGGTCCCTTATTAAACTTTAGAAAACTCATTTCATTGCACAGTTTTCTACCCCTGTCTACAAAAAAAAATAATGTCTGCATTTTTCTCTTTAGCTCATTGTTTGCTTCTAAAGGGAATGATAGATTTTAAAACTTATATTGAAATTAAATACAAAATTACAATATTCTGGAGTAAATGCTGCTTAGTATGGGAATATTCTTAGAATATGAACAATATACATCTGAATTTTTGAAATTTGGGGTTCTAATATAACTAGCTTTCTCAACTTCTTTTGTAGTGATTTTATAAGTGATGTTTCACCACTGTGCAATTCATTTTACCTCTCTTTTTTTAGACTATGTGAGCTTTCAGATTATAGGCTGTATTCCCATAAGCATAGTCACATCTAAGGTCTTAAATATATCTAACTTATTCCCCACATATCACTTTCTGAAGCGACAGCTATTGAATAGCAATCATTCTGATTTCTAAATATCTTCACAGTCTTATAATAAATTAGGTTTGAGGCATTTTTCTCTTTCTAGTTTTCAGATTTCTTCAGGTCACAGGCTAGGACTTCTTCCATTCAAACCACTCACATTGTAGTGAAATAAAATAATTATTTACATAGTAGTGGTCTTATTTTCCATATGTTAGTCATTCTAATTTCTCCAGGAATTATGTCTAAATGTAACCTTTCTTCTGGCAAGGCTGATTTCCTTCTCATTTATGATATCTCAAATTGCTCAGTGTTGCCCTAGACATTGGTTGTTCCAATTTACAATATATGTCAGATCACAGTACAGCCCAGGTGGAGGGAAGGGGATGCACCACCACAATATGATACAGCACAATTCTTGAGCACTTTGAGGAAATTCGCCTGATAAATTCCTTCAGTACAACCAGTGTACTAAACAAGTGCTTATCTAGACTGAGAAGTTAAATCAAAAGAGTTATTAGATAGCATTAAAATGTAATTGTGTGCATGATTTGATGCTCCACTGTATATAGTCTTGAGTGCATATGTAAATCTATTTCTTTATATTCAAATCACATAGTTATATTTTATTCCATATTTTATAACACCTTTTGTGAAACACTTATTATAACATTAATACTTTTGTATTATACTTATTACATATTATATATGTAAGTATCTTCCTGGCATAAATATACTAAGTATTTAACCAAATATTTTATTTTCAATTTCTTCTGATTATGGAATAAGACAGTCATGTTCATCTGACAATGACAAGAAATGACAGATAAACCATTTTGAAACACGTACAAGACATTTTCTGTACTTGCAAACCTAGCCTCAAATTGTCTGGCCTTCATTTTTTAAGTTTATTAGATTATACGATATCTATTTTGCTGGCCACTTTTTCCTCAAAGAATATTCTGATTTATTGGTCTACAAATATGTTATTTAATTCTACTCAATACTTTTATCTGAGTATATTTTTTCTCTGGCACATCAGCTTGCATTTACAATGATTGAATGAATTTGTTTGTTACCTGCAGACATCTTAGAATTAAAAACTCTCCTGCCACTTTGTTGTCTTTTTTCTCTTTATCCTAATATCTGTAATGCCTCCCACTTTTGAACTGTTTTAGAATTAAACCTGTTTGCATTTGGCTTTTAATTTAGATAATTCACTAAAAAAAAAAAAACTTATGTCAAATGTACAAAAGATGCTCAAAGATCACTGAAATCAGAGAGCATTTTCCTTCCGTAGTTATGACATTAGGCATTGTGCCTTTTATTTTTTGGTGTCTTTGTTTTTGAATTTCCTGAGTTATTTGGACAAAACTAAAATAAAAATAGTGATGTAACCAAAGGCATTTATTTATCTAGGTTTGAACCACAGAATCAGAAGGTCTCTCATAATTACAGTTGTGATGAAGTTTTGGGTTACATTCTTAAAATAATTACCTAAACAGATACCCAAAAATAGAAAAGAGAAAAATTCCTAGGGACATGTCATGGTTAGCCCCAGCCAGCAGCAAAGCTCCAGGCAGCTGCTCTCTCATTCCCCCATCAGTGTGACCAGGGATAGAAGTGGAAAGGTAAAAGCTAGAGAACTCATGGGTTGAGATAAAGACAGTTTAATAGGGAAAGCAAAAGCTGGGCAAAACATCAAAACAAAACAAGGAATTCATTCACTGCTTCCTATGGGCAGGCAGGAGTTCAGCCATCCCTAAGAGAGCAGAACCCCATCATGTATGATGGTGACTTGATTTCATGAGAAGAATCTCTGATCACCTCATAAGATAAGGCACAGGGCTTTGCATGGAAGGAGTAATAAGCAGCCCTTTAATAAGTATCCCTTGATGTCATATCTTGGTCCTCTTGATTGAGAAATCCCAGAAAAAATTCATATGAGAAGAATAAGCTTACTCCTATAGCAGAAATTAATAAGTAACAATGAATAAGGAATTATTGTAGGTCACTGACGAGTGCTAGAATGGTCCAAAAGAACTGGGAACAGAAGGAGTCTTGCTGAAGGAGTTCATGCTGTACTGCTTTTCTGCCACTATGATAATGACTTATCAGCTATACACAAGCCTGTATGTGATTTCAGAGCATCAGAACACATTGAAAAAATTGTTGGTATGGCCCAGCTGAAAAAAATTTTCCAGGAAAACTCACTCACTTGAGTATATTTGTGTTGCACTTCATAGCAGCTTGAGTGGACTGCAGACCAAAAGCCTGTCAGTGCAGCCACAGGACATTCTGTGTTCCCCAGGACTTGTAAAACCTTGACTGCCTGAACACAAGGTTTTAGCCTGTGAGGGCTGACTGGCTACTGTCCCTGAGGTGGTGTGTCACACATACAGAGGAGGCAAGCCTGGAAGAGGCAGCTCAGAGTAGTGCAGGAATCATGGACAATAATAAGGGGAAACTACAATTAATCATGGGCAGCTGTGGGGACAGAGCTAGCCAGGCTAGTCCTTTCTAGGAAGGCAGAGCACCAGGTCATCCCATGGGCATGGGAACATAAAACTGCGTGGTTAGGTAGCATCTAGCAGCAGGTGATATATATGCCATGGCCAGACAGAAACAGGTTCATCAGTGTGCATAAAAGAGATATTTTTACAATAAGACTGCAATTGTTACAAAGAATTAGCTGTCTGAATAGTCTTCAGAGTAACTTAGCAACACTTTCCTCATCTTTGCTCTATTTCTTCAATATGTTTCCTTAAAGAAATTATTTTAGTTAAACTTTCTCATATGGACTCTGTTACCATCCCTAACTGAGGCCATCTGTCATTTAGCTCATCTGCTCTTACTGATGAAATTGACCCCAGAAATAACATCTGAAGTCTCTTAAATTTTGGGGCATATGGCATCTAAATCCAATTTGTACAGCTCAAAGCAATCACTACTGGTATCTCATCTGAGTTATTTATTGCCCAAATACCTTGTATTTGTACATATATACTTAAGTCCATGAATACTTCCTTTGGAAAAACTCTTATCCACCTTATTCCTTTAAGGCACTCTCTTTCGTATTTATCATCACTTTGCCCTTGAAGACATCAATGTCTCTAAGAACCAAGGACTCTTCAAGCTACCTCAATGTGAATGCGTAGTACAATGAAATTCAAAACTTATATTCAGCCTTAACTCTGAAATTACTTTGGTTTTTTCAAGATCCAGAGAAAAATCCAAAGACAAATTTTATTATCTAATATTATAATTATATCAGAATTCCTTGACTTTATCTGGCATGACTCTTCTTAAATTTTCCTATTTTACAGCACATTTCAACAATAGATTGGTCCTAAAGGCATTTTAAATCTTTGGGTTATCTACTTCAGGTAAAAATTAAAACACACTATTATGTGTCTACCAAGTAGAGTGCAGTGCTTCAGGCATACCAGCTTGTTGGAAAGTGATACAAACAATATCTGCTTTGTAAGTGCCTTTTTTAATGGCTTGTCGAACTGTGTGTGTAAATGTTAACATAAAGGAATATAAGGCATATGGAGAATAGTAGAAAAATATACATGTGAGTTCATAATATGTGTTTCTGCAAAGGATTTGCTCTTAGAACTGGGAAATGGTAAATAAACCCCCATATTTTTTCTCCTCTTCTGTGTTTAGTTTTGCTTCTTTTCAGAACCAAGGAATTTTTCTCTTCTTTTTGAGATGGTTATTCTTCTCATATAATCATATTACAATATTATCATTTTGGGGGTGTCAGTGGGTGCTTTATTTCTTTCCTTGGCTGGAAAAATTATCCTCCTGTCCCCTGCAGCCAGCTATGGTAATTTGCAGTGAATGCAGTAATGAGGGCAGAACTGATTAAATGTAGGCTTCCCTCCTGTTAAATTCAGCCAACAAACTGCCTGTCAGTATCTACAGAGTTTTTCTAGGTTTTTTTGGTTTGGTTTGGTTTTTTTTTTTTTTTGTGTTTTTTTTTTTTCCCCCAGATGTAAAGGAGATGTTCTGATCAGTTGGTTTTTTGGTTTGTTTGGTTGTTTTTTGTTTTTTTTTTTGGTTGGTTGGTTTTTTTGTTTGCTTGTTTTTATGGGGTTTTTTTTGTGGTTTTTTCCATTTCTTCCAGGAATAGATACATTAATAGACAAGCACAGCTTTGCTAAATTGCACAGTTTGGTTTAGACATAAAATTGTGTCACTGATCGCAGCACTCTACCAGCAAAGTATGCCTCCTTGGTCATCTGCTCTACCAAATTTACCCTGTTCTGGAGGCCAGCTGCTCTTTATGAAAAGGTTGCTGCAACACATTGTCTCAGCTTTTACAACTGGGGCACTTTAGTACTAGAAGAACCATGTCACTAGTATGTTAATAATATTATAATATAGAATTAATATGTTCTACTGCACAGAAAAATGATTAAAGATAGGAAATATGGGCTTATACAAGCAGTCACTTCCTCTGTGCCATGTGATATAAATTCTTCCCTCTTCCCTATTGCTTTGAAAAGAAGTTTGGAAAAGTCTGGAACAGCTTGACCAGAAATAAGACTACCAGTGTTAAAATGCTAGTCAAACAGGATAAATTCTTTGTGAGAAAAATTAGAGTACCTCTAAAGATATTGTGGTGCCCATGGAGCTGCTGCTAATAAGTGGTTCTGCCCAGGGAATATCAGTATTGCAGCAAATCAAACCAGCCTAACTCTTCTGCATAATTCTTGATCCTACTCATCAAATTTAATTGAATAAAATTTGGCTCAAAACAATGTTCCTGGACTGAAGAGTTTCTGTCTCTATAACATACAGAACAATCATGGCAGAGACCTGAGTAATATTTGCATGAATAGTCCTTTGTACATTTTCCAAGATAGAATAACCATCAAAGGATTGCTGTAAACTTGTATTTACACATAACTTTTCTAATATTCTGCAACCTTCTGCATGACTCTCCAGGGACTTTACACAGGATCAATCTTCATGCAAAAATTACATCCACTTTTCTTGGCAGAAGCCTCTCATGAGAAGCTGCAACATAGTATTTCACTTTGGCCCTTGTTATGAAGCTGCACATAGCACTGACCCTTTTGGCAAGTCCTTGCTAGTCATTCCTTGTGGATGACAACACAAAATTTTAGATGAGAGATTTTATATATGGGTAGGTAACTATGGATACATATGCATACATTTGTAGCAGTGTATATGTATATTTAAACATTCACATATCAATGTGTATCTAATTGTGCATATACGAATTCTGAATAACATAAATTTAGTAATTACTACACTGAACAATTTTTTTTTTTTGTTAAATTTAAAGCAAATTGACATCTAAACTTTAAATCTTAAGATTTTTGAGACAAGACTAGATAAATCATCAATGAGTTTGTCCCCCTAATTTTAATGTTGGAGTTTCAGTTTCTTTAGAAAGAAACAACACCTCTTGATAAGACTACCAAAAATACCAGCAGTACCAGCATTGAAATATTGCTAGTAGAACGATTGCTTGTTTAGCTTAACAAAATAGTGACAGTGAAAAGGATTTCTCCATATAAATACTTTAGGTAGGAAAACTCCAGCGAAGCAAAAGAGGTATATAATATTAAAAAAAAATGTACAAATATGTACTGAGAATACTTATGGGCTGAAAATTATAAGAAAACGTACAAGTTTTGGAGGAATGAGATATTCCAAAAGGATAATAAGGGGAAATAAACCTTAGCAGTCTTGAAAAGTAATCTGATATGGGTCTGTAGAAAAAGGTTTATGTCCTTTGATCACATGAGATAGAAGAAAACTAGGACTTTATGACACAGAATGTCCTTTCCACACCTGATTCCAGAAGGTTTCTTTTCTATTTCCATTCTATTTAATATTGTTAGTAACTCTCACTATAGACACAGGAACAAACACATAAACAAACAAATCTGAAATGTCTTGTAAAGATTAGCATTCCTGTGGAAATGCTGAAAAACGTCCTCTCTTTGGCTAAAATTATTTCCTGCTTCCAGTGACACCTCCCAAGGTTACACACTCATACTGGAAACCGACTTGGTAAACAAAACTTTCCAGAGGAAGATACCTACAGTATCAATTAGTTCTGCTTGTGTTCTTTGAAGCTTTTCATGCCTTTAAGGACTGACTTTGGTAGTCTCATGCTTCAAACACGAGGGTTTTGTGGTAAGGTTTGCTCTCTCCCATTTTACAGAAGTGTCACTCTCCAGTATCGATGTGTTGTTAATGTTTGCATAGTTAGACTGTTAGGAATGTAGAAACATATTTTGCTTAATTTCTTTCCCACAATGGGTTTGAAAATTATACTCAAATTCTGCCATTTATGCTGCATTTAGGAGTGCTATGGATAATGAAGCAGAAAGTAAAAAATTATCTGGAAAACAAACAAATAAACAAACACAGGATGAAAAATGAAATAGCAGAATGGCAAAACAGTATTACTAAGAGATGGATGACAGTGCAGTATGAAATGAATTAAAAGACAGCTGCAGTATTTTAGACTTAAATTTTGCTATCTCGATTTTTTGGAAAATATGGTTAAAATCTCTCCTAGTGCTCCCTTTAGAATAAAAATACTCTTCTTCAAGCACAGCACACCTAAATTTTCAGATTTTTAAGACTTGTAATTTTAAAATTATTAGCAAACCCTTTTTGTGTGTCTGTATGTGAATTCTAAAAATTCTCATAGTTCTGAGTGTTCTCTTTCATAAGTACAATTTGTAACGTCCTGAGCTCAGAAACTGTATCCTCAAACAGCAGCAAAGTGACACACAGGCATTAAAACCTGCCTCACCTAGATTGTAGAAACAAAAGAAAAGGTCAGCTTTCTTGGCCTTGCTGTATCTGGTTCACATGGCACTTCTGATCTTTTGTGTTATGTGTCAGAAGGACAGATTACTTGTTCTGGGCATAGTAATGCCTCTTTAGGATGTTTCTGTGAGCCTCCTTTCAGAACCATCCCTTTGTTCCCTTTTCTGTCTTGTAATTCCTGAAGTGGAAAAAATTCTGTGAATGCTTGCAGCCAAGACATTTCTGCTGATGATTTAAATGCTGCTGAAGAGAAGGACTATTATAAAGCAATATGTATGCTCATGAAGCGTGACTGGTGCAGGATCAAACCCTGAAGATTTTGTGTGGGTGTTCTGCTGGGGACGTGTATGGCTCCAGGTTATATACACACAGAAGCACATCACAGCACCTCTTATTCTGTCTGGATAAGGGTGACAGGCAGATGCAGCCCTCAGACTTCATGTCTGATACTTAAATTGTATATATAATGAGGAGGTCTCTTTTCATTTGAATAACATTGGCTCACACAGGCAAGACTTACATTTAATGTTAGACTTCAAATGACAAAGGAGCAAAAAGGCAGCAGGGATCATCAGAACCCCTAAACTTGTACACAGGAAGACTGGTGAGCTCTGAGACCCTTTTTCCAATGTCAGAGAGATGCATTCAAAGGGAGACAGTTTGATTATAAAGGAAACAGAATATATGCATGAAAAAAAGATCCCAAATGTTACAGTTAAATTAAGCCACACACATGCACAGACACGCCAAAATATTTGGCATGGCATTTTAAGGCAGACAGACCATATGGCCTCCTTAGCAATGCACAATGCTTTTTGCTGTGTCCCACTTAGGGCAAAAGAAACTGTTGCAGTCCTGGGTGTGCCAGATGTCTTGTCAGTCAGCCAGTTTCACATTTAACAGCGCTCTCTGCCTAAACCTGACATAAACACAGTGGCACTGCTCATTGAGTAGCCAGCTCCCTACTCTGAGGGAAGATGTCATTAGAACAGAATATATGAAATGACAGGCAGCCATAGATCATTCTTAGTGGACAAGGTTCCTTTGAAGAAAAACTACCATTTTGTAATTACAGGAGAAAAATAAAGGCTAACCCCCAAAGCATTGAAAAGGAGAGAAACAGATAGGACAAGTATATTAATATTTTTGCCTATTTACCAGTGCATTTAATGGTGCATTCCTTAAGTGCTGTGGCTGCTTCCTGGGATTTGAAGTGCTGGAATAATTTATTATACCTAAGAAAAGGCATCGTGGGTGAGCAGGATGACAGCTCTGGGTCTAAGGGCTGGTATAACACCTCTGTAATGATATTGACTCCTTATGAACCTTCTCTGCAAGATGATCACTACTGATCATTAGTTTTGGAAGGATTATTGTCTAAATAGAGAAATATCAAACACCTGCAGAAGTTTTGCCTTTCACTACCTTGACCCTGACTTCCAAGATGACAACATATATCTATTGAAACAAAGAAAACTCAAACCTCAGTCACGAAGTAGTCTGGTGTTTTCAGGAGGAAATTCACATATTTTTCAAGTTTCTAGTGCTTTCTGAATTTATATTGAGCTAGTATAGTCAGTACTAATGGAAAAAAATGGCTTAAGGAGACCCACTTTCTTTAAAATTATAGTCACAGTTACAGACAGACACACCATATTTCCCTCTTTCACTGAAGACATCAGTTATGCTCAGATTTGATGGATAAATCTAAATAATCATTAAATTTTTAAACATAAGACATTACAGCTCAAAACTTGGTGTTTTGAAAGTTTTGCACTCTGAATGATGTGAATGAATTTGTAGTTTGAAACACACATCAGTTTCTGAGTATTCAGGTTAAAAAAGTGACTGAGAAAGAGTGAGGAGCTAGTAAATTTTCAAATCTATTCATAAATCAAATCATAAATATTTTAATGTCTTTTCTTTATCTTCTGCTGCTATTAAAATATACAATTTTATTAAGCTAATTACAAATGTGTTTGTTTACTATATTTAAGAGTAACAGTACCTTTCTTCCTACTTGCAACATTAGTCTCAATCTTGCCTTCTGAAGTCACCATGTAGGATAATGTTTCTACAGAAGGTAGTCAAACATTTCAAGAAGTTACCTGGAGAGATTGTGAAATTTGTATCTGAGAAAGACTGATTTAATTGAGACTGGAGAGCTAAAAACTGTATCTTGTTCTAAAAAATTACAAATTTATAAAAATAAAATAAATAAAATATTATTTTGATAAAAATAAATTATAGAAAATAATAAAAATATAGTAATCATATGACACTATGGTATAATGCAATACTATAAAATAATAATAAATAATAATAAATAAATAAATAGAAACTTATAAATAGAATTCAGCTGTTGCCCTTCACAAAAGGGTCAAATCAATTTCAAGCAGGTCAATTTACTATCCCAAAAAGCAGGAGTCTTTTAGCTACCTAAAATCCACTGTGGGAAGAGGATGTTGCCACCTACGTTTTGTGCTCCCCTCAAAGAGGAGTACATCTTGTAATTGGCATTTCTTAGATAAAACAGCATATGGTGAAATATTGACACCTTGAAAACAGAGATGAATTACTGCATAGACTATTGGGAAGAAGTGATTTGAGCTGAGAAATAAAAAGTGGAAAGGGAATTCTGAACAAAAGCATTTTCTTTATTTGTGAGAATTTATGGTAAAATTTTCATTTCTCAGACCTTGACAAAGTACTTCCCTTTGGAGTATGGTGTTAGGAATTCACATGCAAAATAGCTGCCTCAGAATCTCTACATCTTCTTTCCTCATATTTTTCCTCATATTTTCATGCAGTGGCCATATCAGGAAAGCTGCTGTAACAAATGATATAAGAAAGATGTCAGAAATCTGGGAAACTTCAAATTATGCCCTCTTTAAGGGAAAATTAATTTATTATTATATTTCTTACATAATATTCCTTATTTATAATACAAACAACAAGTTTTATGTGACTTTCCATAGTTAGATATAAATTTAAATTTCTCTTTTTTCTTTGAAAGTGAGTTTCCTACCTCTTCTTCCTGAAATATTGCTTTGCCTATCAAGAACTGAAATCTTACTTCATTATAGGGCACTTTTTAAATGTTTTTGTTGCCAGTGCTTAAAGGAATTAATAAAATAAAATAAATTCTAGTAGGAAGGAAGTTATTAAACGTGTAAAATTAATGTGTTTTATCAGCTGACAAACCTGACCCGAAAGTCATTTCAATGGAAACTCCAGTTGTGCAAATGACTTCATCCTCTCTCAGTGCTCCTTATTAAACCCTGGAGATGTCCCACTGCTCATCACATCAGCTGCTATGCTATGCTACAACTAGGCTTGTAAACAAAATGGGCTTGGGTCTACTCTTTGACCTTGAGAAAAATATCCAATAGTATACAATTTGCTAAGAATGGCCTCAATTATGCTCCCTGTTGGAGACAGTCTCTGGATTGTGGCTGAGCTATGTCTGGGAGAGCACTAATTGGCACAGTTTGGAAACAAGCCAGACTCCAACAGCTAATGTAAATGATTACTTGCAGTGCTGGAGACCAAGAATAGTGCTGTTTACTTTATAAATGTCACTGCAGCACCTGTGCCTCCTGACAGACATCTGAACTCTTCTACATACTTTGTTTGTGTGTACAGCTTCTGATAATGAAGCCCCTACCCATTCATTAATGATTAACTTCCATGAGCACAAAGAATCATGGAAGATCTGCAAACTAATACTTGCTGTCCTATACCTGAAATGCTCCTAGGGTTATAGTGTTCTCTGGTAAGCAAAAGAAGTAACTCATTTTCATTTCCTCCTCAGGCAATGTTTCAAATGACAATTATTGAACCCTGATCTTGCTTGAAATTATTTATCTCTTGCCTATGGTGAAGGTGGGTAAGATCACATAGCTACATAGCTGTGTATCACTACATTAGTACTGTGTTTGGAACATCTGTAAACCTAATATTGTCCACCAGTAAACCATGTTCACAAGCACCACGTTTAAGCATCTTTTAAGTACTTCCAGAGATGGTCACTCAACTACTTCCCTGGGCTGCCTCTTTCAATGCTTGACAACCCATTCCACAAAGAAAATTTTCCTATCATCCCTTCTAAACCTTTGCTGATCAACTTGAAGCCATTTTCTCTCATCCTGGCAATTTTTATTTGGGAGAAGAGATCAAAGTCCACTTTGCTACAACCTCCTTTAAGGCAGTTGTAGACAGTGATAAGGGCTCCCCCAACCCCTCCCAACTTGAGTATCCTTTTCTCCCTGCTAAATAATCCTAGTTCACACAGCCACTCCCAATAAGACTTGGACTCCAGACACTTCACCAGCTCCTTCACCCTTTTCTGGGTGTGCTCCAACATCTCAATGTCTTTCTTGTTTCAAGGGACCCAAAACTGAAAACAGGTTTCAAAGTGGGGCCTCACCAGTGCCAAGTACAGGGGGACAATCACTGCCCTAGTCCTGCTGGCCACACTATTGTTGGTACAAATGAGATGCCATCAGCCTCCTCAGCCACCTGGGTTATGCTCAGCTGATTGTGGACCCTAAGTCCTTTCCCACCAGGCAGCTTTCCAGCCACTCTGCCCCAAGCTCATAGGGGTTGTTGTGACCTAACTTCAGAACCTAGATATGGGTAAGGGACCCCTTCTAGCAGCCTGTATAAGCATGCTGTATATCAATGAATGGATATCAATGATATCTATATTTTCACTAAGAATATGCAAAAACATCAGTGAGCACAGATCAGATGATGATCTCAACTCAAATTAAAACCTGGCATATATTAAACACCTATTCAGAAATGGGGTTTTTGTGATGAGCAATTACATCAACATTTGCGCTGTTCATGTGGTGAAGAGATAGAATCCAGTTTGTAGCATTCTGATAGTGTTTCCTTTTTTGAGACAGAGATATAAATACAAGTTTAATAAGCTAGCGTGGTAGGCCTACATATATCTGTATAACTACAGTCAGATATAAAGGAAAAGAAATTAGAATAACAACAGGATATAAATTTCATCTGCTTTTGACCAGACTAGATAAGAGATGAAAGATGTACAAGATTGAAGGGCATTCTTATAAAGATCTTTGGGGAAAGGTGCAGGTCTCAACATTTTACAGCTCCATTAGTTTTAAAGAAGAGATCAAGGGCAGTAAGAAGTTCTTAGATAAATCCTTGGAAAAAAAACCATTACAATACCTTTAACTCATCTATAATTAAAAAAAAAAAAATAAACAACAAAAAAAACACAAAAACAAAAAAAAAAAACTCAAAAAAACCCCACTTAAATAACAATTTTTGTACAATTACTAAAAATAGATGAAAAAGTAGTTGATCCATGAATTTTCTCACCTCTGTAATAGTCTAGCTGCAATGCACACTGAGAAAACAACTTTGCTGTATTTAAAGACTGTGTTTATTCTTTTTCCTTTAGCAAAAAAACCATGTGCAAGAGATGTCCCAAGAAGACAGAAGTTCTTCTTCAAAGATTGCATAGTATCAACTGACCAATGCCATGTTATAGATTCCAAGCCTTTGTGTCAGTTGCTAAAAAATACTTCCTACAGGGTTGGTAAGTAGTCCCTGTGAAGCACAAGTATGACTTACAGAGAAGACTTAATGGCCTTATGCTTCATTGCACATAAAACTATTGCAAGGGCTCCTGCCTTCTCAATCACTACTGCTATCTGAATTCTCACTATGCACAAGGTGGCAGGAAAAACAAGATTTGATCTGATGTTAAGACTCCCAAGCTTTGTCTTAGTTGAAAGGGATTATTTTCTCCTTTAATAAAAAGCTACATTTGCAGGATGTAAATTTCATTGTCCATTCATGGAAATGTTTTTTTTTTTTTTGTTCCTGAAAAGACCTCTGAAGAGGTGAGAAGAGACTGGAGATAATCTGAAAATTGTGTAAAGAATTATTTTAAACAACTCAATATTTGGGTGCTGGTCTAGGTACACATTTGAAACCACTAATGCATAGAGATTGGTTTCCTAGTACTCTGAATGCAAGGAGCATAAGAATTAAGAATAATAGAAACATGGCAGATTCATTATTCAGATTCTGAAATGTGCATAAATGCTGTTGCTCCCTGCAGTTTACCTTGCAATCTAATGACTATCAGCCTGCAGACACTCATCTCTTCTCTCTGGTGCCCAGTGACAGGACTCAAGTGAGGGGCCTGAAGTTCTCTCAGGGAGGTTTAGGCTGGATGTTAGAAAAAGGTTCTTCACCCAGAGGGTGTTTGGGCACTGAACAGCTCCCCAGGGCAGTGGGCACAGCACCAGCCTGACAGAGCTCACAAAGTGTTTGGACAATGCCCTCAGGCACATGGTGTGACTCCTGGGGATGGTGCTGTGCAAGGTGGGAGCTGGACTGGATGATCCTTGTGAGTGCCTTCCAACTCAGCAGATTCTGTGATTCAGCAATGGACTTAACAGCATATTCACACCAGTGATTAAGTATATATAGGTTCATGTGCCATATAAAGCACAACATATGTACACTGTATGGTATTAATGTTTTTCCATATTATCAAGGTTCATGTAATATAATTTCAGGCATCAAAAATTAGATTTTTAGTACAAGCCTCCAAATGCAATGGAGGGAAGGCAACACATGTTGTAAAAACTGATTTAATCCACCTTAATATAGACAGAGACAGATGGTATCTGTCTCTCTGTTGACTCCAGCTAGAGGCTACCCTAAACTGTGCACCTGTATGACTAAACAATGTATTAGGCCATGTGTTAATCACAAGTTTTGATTCATTTCAACTAGACAGTGGCTAATAAGTAATGTTCAAGCTTGGTGAAATTAATCTAGCTTTAAAGTACACAAAAACTGTATTACAGGAGAAGTTGTGGGGGGAAGTTTTTCTTTTCATAAAAGCTTTCAAACACATCAGGTCAGAGTCTTTGCTGGTGTAAATCAGTGGAATTGAATTCACTGGCAAGCTCACTATTTACAGCTGAAACTCTGTCCCATAGACTTTACTAATGTGACATCTTTATGTATATGCACGGTAATTGCAACTAGAGCACAATTCTGGAAAGTCTTCTATGCATGACATTGCCAATGAACCCAAAATCATCTCTGTATGAGTAAGGCTTCCTGTATGTGAGGCTTAATTACTATTTTAACCAGTCTATTTATTTTTAATTACTGAATAATTTTTGTAAGGACAAATAATATTGGGAACAAGCATGTTGCCATTTGTTTTCACAGCTGATTTTTCTCCAGATAGCAATCAAAATATATTTGGATGAAAATGGAAAAAAATTATTTAGCTTAGTATTTTCTAGGTACAGCTGGTCATGCAGAGATATTAATATATCTTATTGAAGCTGCTGCACCAGGGTTAATCTGATCAAGCCCTCAAGATGAGCATGCTGTTTATCCTGTTGACACAAAGCATTAAGTCTGTCACCACATCCTGCTTTTTTGCCAGCTACGTGGGAGCTATTGTTGAGGCTCAGAGTACCAGTAAGGTTGAAGAGTACCAGTAAGGATGAAGAGTACCAGTAAGGATGGCATCACTGAAAGACCTGGCTGTGCTAGTCAGCTGAGCAAGAGACTAACCTAAAGAAAGGAAACTAAAAAAAATCAACAACTGATTTTACCCCCTTCTTCCTTTCTTTTGTAAGGGTTGTGGCTGTAAATGTTAGTGCAAACATAAATATAATTTGAAACTATAAGAAAAATTGATTAAATGAGAAGTGGTGTTAAATAATGCCTGTGACTATGCCTAGAATATCTAGTGATCTTCAGAACACAACAGTTTGGCAAGTATTTAATTGATATTTGTGACTGTATGATGCTTAAATCTCATCTTTGAATCCCATGGAAAAATTCATTAACACTGAAAGATGACTGCTCTGGAAAAACTCAAAGGAAAGAGAGATTTATTTCTGACTCTTATTACAATTTACCACAAATTTACATTTAATATTTTCACAGAATTAGCAAAAATTCAACTAAGTTTAATTTAGTTAAATGTTAGGGTTTGTATTAGTGCTTAAATTTGTGCTTTTTGAATAATGATGAAGCACAGCATTTGGATGTATGACCATATTCCCATGTGAAGCCTGTGTGAAATTTTTTTCCTATTGGCTTCAGTGATGCAGGATCCAGCATATGGAATTCATAATAAGTTCATAACAGTAATGCTGCATTTTTAGGTCTTGAACCTGTCTTAGAGAATGACTGATTATCAGTGTTAAAACAAAAAAAAAATCTTACTTGAATAATTCTTGTAACTTCAAAAACAATTCCTAATCTTTTCCAATTAATATAAATTTATGAACATCAACCTGAATATATATATATATTCAGCAACATAAAGCAGACCAAAGATAAATTTCAATAGAGGCAAAAAAAAAGTATTAATTGAGTGGAAAACTTACCTGTAATGCAACTAACTTCTGTGATAGGGAAGGTCACAGAGTGGCACAATGCTTATGTAGTGGCACAGAATTAAATAACCACCAACTAAGGCTGTGTGTCAAATGTCACAGTGGGTATTTTTATGATTTATGCAAACATTTACTTTTATATTAATTAGGATTTTCCTCCCATGGTAGATTTTGGAAGAAATTTACAAAATTTAACCATATGGAGTATAAAATAATTTTTCCTGTAAGCAAATTTAAGAACCTTGTCTGTCAGTTTCTCTGGACATAATACAATGAGAAAGGTTGATGCCAGAATATATCTTATCTACAACATGTATTGTTTTGTTTATTCTCTCAAGTTCTTAGTCTAAGCTAATCATGAAGCCTTTTCTGTCTCTTATCATGCTTCAATCTCTTAGTACATCTTGACATTGTTACTGTAGACAGTCATCATCACTGTATACAATGAATTTGAATTTGCAGATTAGGTGATGGTTAAGTAGCCCTTCTGGTTACACAACTCCTAAGGGCTGCTGCCACTCACCAGTGGCACTTGCCCACAGACTGAATTCTTTCTCCAGCTGGTGGGGCTGGGGAGGAAGTAAATTATGGAAACCTCACATTTATGCCAAAGTGCCGTTCTGGTTGTTTGGGGCTGAAGTGCAAAACAATGCACCATGCAATGAGTCTCCGAAAGGAAGAGGCAGAAATCAATAAAGATTTTTTGTGTGCTTTATGTTTGGTGGGCAGATGTTTCTTTGTAGACCTCAGAGTCACAACTGTCCATTGACAAGAAAGCAAATTAGGGCATTAACTCAAAATCAAGCAGCAGCAATAGAGATGTAAGCCAGTGGATGTGTTAGATGACTGAAATCCCATGTCATGCTTTGTTCTTCTCATTCTTGCTGATATCTTCCTGAAGGTTGTTTCCTCACCATCACCTACTGAAGTCCATGCAACACAACTATATTGCACAAGAAAAGGTATTACTTAGAATAAATTAAATTTCTGTGACGTGTAGACTCTATAATAATCAAGATGCATCACATAAACCACTGGACAATTAAAATCCACAAACAAATTATCTTAAAGTGACATTAAATTAAAATTTGGTAACAGAAATACCAAGTCATTTTATTCTATTAGATAACCTGAAGTTACAAATAAAGGTGAGCTATCTAATTAAACAGATGTTTTATTCAATTTTAAAAGTTAGGAAAGAAAAGATGCAGTTGAATAAACATTTTAATCCTGCAAATACAAGGCTGTTGACAAGGACATGCACTTTGTATTAATTTTGTCTTGTAGATGGCCTTGTTCCTCTCCATTGACTTTGAAGGGACCATGAGTGATCTGGTTTTAAAGACAGAAAATACGAGTACATTATTTCAGAAAAAAACCTATATATTTTTCACATTTTTTCAACATTTTCCTTAAAATATATTATCTAATTAAAACATATAAATATTCAAAATAAAAGCCAATTTTCTGCTGGAGAACAACCATATTGCTCCATGGATGTAGGTAGAAAATCTGGTAGCCAGACTGATCCTCCTGACCATTTTGTTATTTTGAACTTTGTCTGTTATTTTTCTCATAACTGGCGAAATCCTTGAACCCCACTTGTTATCATGATTTTCATGACAGCAGTCCAGGAGCTTCAAATTAAATCTAGGATCAATTGTGAAGGGCAGCATATAAGATAATAAAAACCAATCCTCAGGTCCTTGTATATAAATTTAAATTGGACATTTGAAATGAATGAGGCCAAGAGAAAACGGGAAATGAATATAGAACTATTTTAGGCACAAATTACTCGCATCTCACTTTAGGGGCTTAATTAGGGTAGCATCTTTTTTTACATTAATTTACCTAGAGGTACATATTTACCCCAGACAGAGAGGGAGAAAGAGAGGGGGAGGGAGGGAGGAATTCCACAGGGGCAAGTGATCCCATTCAAGAATGAGGGAACAGCTCCTTCATTAGGATGTCCTAACCTGCTTTTTAGCTTGCCTGTTACTTTATCTTTTGGACCAGCACCTATTTACAGCTTGGATAATAGCAATCCCTACCCATCCACACACCTGAATTTCTTTCATGTGAAAGAACCAGGCAGCTGATAGCAAAATTTTATTCTGTTTTCTTCTGATCTGTGGTTATCTAACCAGGCAGGGTGCACACCCAGAGACAGTGAGTGATATGGCAAGGTGGAATAAAAGCAAGGTGAAGTGAATTAGGACTTAGACTTCACATAAATAAAAATAGATTTTATGCTTTCCTCTAATTGTTTATAAAGCCCTTTTTGTGCTATCTGCACCACAGTTAACACTGACTTAATGAACCTGCATTTCTTTTTCCCATTGTTGCCTTGTTTCTTCATTTAAGAGATAAACATATAGAAATGAAAAAAAAAAGTGGGAACACATGTAATGTATGAATGAACTCTGTATATCTTAGTGAAGATGCAAAGATGCATTATTACTGGTGGTAACCCCAAAGTAAAAGAAACACCTACCTACCCCTTCAGAAAATTAGGATATGTCTGTTTAATTATTTTGAAAATGTTAACATTAGAACACTTGGTAAAGATACAAAAGTCTGTGGAGCTCATCAATAGACCACAAAATTGGCATCAAATAATACAATACAAACAGAATATTTGTAATGTAACAATTTGAAAAATAACATGTGAATTGAATTTTCTCTATAAATTATTATTTTTATTTGATGTTAAGGAACTATGTGTTTACTCTGTAAGAAAGTAAAGCTGTACCTCAATCACTTGATTTTGTACAGATCTTGTGAGCTAAAATGAAGAAAAGGAAGGGGGGGAGATTAAAGACAAAACAAAGTCCATTTGTCTGCAAATTATTAAACACAGATGGGAAACTCCTGCACCAAAACAGATGGCCAGCAGCTACAAAAAAATTAGCATATAGACAGTCATAACTGAATTCAATTAAGTGGGAATCTAGATATTAATTAGGATTTAAAAGCAATATCATAAGAAGAAAAAATTGCATGTTTCTAGAGCATAGGAAAGTCTGATTACAGAGGAGGATCTTTGACGTTTACATTATAATTTCATATACCAATAATTATATGTCACATGAAGCTCTACAGTGGAGAGTATCATACTTTGCATATGCTTTGCATGGAGGTGAGTTCCAATCTACTACCTCAGAGTGGGAATTGGCCTAAGAGATGAAATAATAAAGATTTTTCTTTTCCCTAGATACTACTTGGTTTTTCAAATGTATTTCTAAGGTTATTTTGAGTGCATTGGTAAATACTCTAAAATACTAATGTATTTCCAAAAATAGACATATTTTCTGTCTAAAAAAGGGTTTCCTCTCTGAACAGAAGGGCCATTGCTATTATACTTCAAGAGTACTTCATTTCTGCAGAGAATGGTCCAGTCTGATTGAAAAAACCTCTATGAAGACTGTAGAGGCTTAGACTAGAGTCAAGAACAAGCAGTTGTGCTTCTGTACATTAAATTGGAAATGGGAAATAGTTTTTACAAGAGCAGAAATGTAAGACCAAATTCAAAAGCAGAAGTTATGTTTTGCCATTATACATTTCTTGTAGTTTAAGCTGAATTAAGTTCTTTACTTAACTTTTCACTATCATTTTGTACTAGAAATTGTAACCCCAAGACACTGTAATACATTATCATGGCTCACAGCTGTCCATAAGCTTTGTATTGAGTTTGTGACTCCTCAGTTAAAGCTTGTCAGGTCTGCTCTGCCTGAGCTTTTTTTATTGGACTTAGCTATGAGAACTATCTAATCAACCAAGTGCCTCTATCTGACCTGTTTTGTTTGGTTTTGTTTGTTTCTGGTTTTTTTTAGATTTTTTTTTTAATCCTTGTGTGCTGAAAAATGTAGTTTTGTGTATTAGATATTTTACATATTCTAAGCAACCCAAGTGAAAAGTTTTTACTGCCCTTTTATGTTAACAGATCTGAGCAAAAGAATGGTGCTGGAGCTGAATACCTGG
Organism: Urocynchramus pylzowi; assembly: GCA_013397555.1. Taxonomy (NCBI): domain Eukaryota; kingdom Metazoa; phylum Chordata; class Aves; order Passeriformes; family Fringillidae; genus Urocynchramus; species Urocynchramus pylzowi. The sequence continues at coordinate 1,285,558 of VZRH01001693.1, read as the reverse complement.
TTCTGTTTCTTAAGCCTTTCACACTCCCACTCTTGGTCTTTAATGTAGAGACAATACAGAGGTCTTTCCCAGAATAACTTGTTTTCTCTCCCTATTTCTTCTGAGCAAAACCAAATTTATTTGATTACTTAACTGAGCATATTCTTAATCAAGCCATGTTTTGTGATATTCAAACAGAATATTTGTAACTGATTTTAGTAATTTTGTAGGCCCCAAATAGACTCACTGTATCCATACTCTATATTTCTTTTTATTTGAAATTTTTTGCATTTGTTTAAAAAAACTCTGTTGGAGGAGCAAGTGTCACTGTGGAGTTTGCAGTAGGCAAAGTAGGGCAACATGCTTTGCCCTGGATTTGTATAAAAGCTAAGCTGGGAAAAAAGTTGTCTTTGCTGAGTTTGAGTGACACATGAAAGGCACTAGTGAAAAGAAGGAGAAACCTGCTTTACATACCTGCAGTCTTCACTTATATATATCTATATGTATGTATGTATATATATGCATATGTATATTTATATATATATATATTTATAAAGAAAAATTTGAAAATGAAATATAAAATAAATGTCTGGGAACATGAGTTTTCCCATATTTTTTACAAATATGGGACAAAAAAGGATCATATTTTTACATTTCACATAATCCTTTCCTCAAATTGCATTGCTTACCAAGATATGTTACTCTGCAGCAACCCTAGTGCAGTTATCAGAAGCTGCTGCTCATGTGTATTTGTTTGTTTGAGCTAATGTTTTCTGTACATTAGCCATAAAGCAGAAAAACTTGCATTAATTTCTTCATCAGCAAGTATGGAAGTTAAGAGAATATCAATATATAATTTCCTTAAAACATATTTTTATTTTTCATTGATGGATAATAAAAGCCTGTAAAAATTCAGATAGGAGGGAAATTAGGAAAAAAAATGCATCTGTGGAAAAGAGGAATGTCTTTTAAGATAATATTCAATGTGGCATATTGTGCATACATAGGGCCCTGTTCTTAATATCTCCTAAATGTCAAATAAGAAGAGTAACATTATCTTTCTCGAGGTTTTTTCTGAGTTCCTTTTTACTACTTCTCTGTAGGACATCTCTTTTAAAATACTTAGCAATGATCTTTCTGGTTCTGTGATAATTTCTTTTAAAAAAGGATTTGAGATGGTTATCCTCTTGGAAATTATGATTTAGATATGCTTATATATTTTTTTAAAATCACATATTTCTATGCTTTCATTTTTACTGTCATTTATTTTGGCCACACTCTTTTTTAAAATTACCTCTAATTTGCTGTAAATTGCATTCTAAACTGGACTGTCTGAGCCTATTTGATATATAATATCAAATAATTTCTGTATTCCTTTGAAATGGGATTTTTTCTTTCAGAAAATATTTGAATGCATTTAAAGACCTTGTTTGAATACAGTAATTTTGATAGTAGAAAGATGTAATAGGAATCAGAAAAGAAATGGACCATAAAATTCTTGGTGGGGGGGGGAGGGAAGGAGAAAAAATAGAATTAGGATTTTTCTTTAAAAAAAAAGAAAAAGTATTCGTTGTCACTATGTTTTGCCACCTCAGGAAATTATAATATTTTTGTATAGAAAACTCCAACATTTAGTTTTTAATAAGTGCCCGGGCAGTTTTATGGCCCAGGTTGAAATATTAATGCACTGAAATGTTAATTTATCGCAGCTGTAGAAAACAGATAGATGGTGTTTTCTTACAGCTCAACTATGCCTATTTTAAGAGGTTGACTTAGCAGTAGGGAATAATGATGCTAAGAAAACTTTCAGATAAATTTGCTTGTATTCTCTGATTTTATTTTTATATTCATATATGTTGAAAATTCAGTCAAAAACATCCACCAGTCAGCAAGTAAAGAGTCAAAATATTTAAGTAGTAGTCAGTGCATCCTCCCACATGAGGTAGAAAGGTCATAAATAAATAAAGATAAACTTGGAACTGGAGATTACCCTAAGTAATTACAAGGAAGGAATGAAGACCACCAAATTACAAATAGATAAACCAAACAAAGGACTCAAGAAAGTTGATCAACATTTTGTAATCTGTATTACTTGGATGTAGTGCTTTCTATGT